>CM033477.1:163888162-164048288 GCA_019447015.1 Hymenochirus boettgeri | reverse complement strand
TTAATACCAGAATTTTCAATATTAAATCATACCCAGTACAGACCAGAACTGCAGTATATGTATTAATACCAGTTAATCTCAATATGCTATAGTTTTATGTACCAAAACCAGAAAAACTGCAGTAAAGTATTAATACAAGTAATTCTCAATATTATATAGTATTCCCTGTACCAACCGAAGTACAGTATAGTCTTAATACCAGTTAATTCTCATATTATATAGTATCCCGTACCAACCAGAACTACAGTATATGTCTTAATATCCTAGTATTCTATATATATAGTATCCCCGTACCAACCAGAACTACAGTATATGTATTAATACCAGTAATTCTCCAATATTATATAGATCCCCGTACAACCAGAACTACAGTATATGTATTTAATACCGTAATTCTCAATAATTATATAAGTATCACCCTGATACCCCCAATCAAACTACACATATGTTAATACGCCTCTAGACATCTAATGAAAACCTGCCATTACACTCACTTGCTGCGAGATCGCAGTTTCCACAGTGTCAAACCGTTCTCAATGTAATAGAAACCTTTTCCTAACCTGAAAAGAAACTTCTTTCTTCAACCTAATGGAGTGCCAGGTGCCTCCTGATATCGACCTATTTATTGAACAATTGACGAGAGCGTTATTTGTATGGCCCGATATTTATGTAAAGCCCTACATGCGTGTGCCAGATAGTGTCCACCGCGCTCTGTAGGGCACTTATTACTAGTGTATAGGTATTTCCACAAAGATTGGCATTTGGACATACTACAATAATATCCTTTCCGGGTTTAATGAGTAAAATCATAAACCATATTCGCCCCTCCTCTCATCCTTCAACACAGTTAAATTCCGCTGTTATTTACATACCTTCACAGAAACCCTATTGTTGACGTATGATAATAGTTTTTTAACACGTATTCATAAAGAGAGTTTTCGTCTTCTACACATCTACAATGAGAAATTGATTTACACAAAATGATTTGTTTCACTGATCTAAGCCCTGTTTGTACATTGGCTTTGCAATAAGTAACGATAGTGTATTTATTCCTGTCCAACTAAATATACAAGTTACATATGAGTAAAATCGTTACAACAGCTGATAGCTTAAATGAAAGGGACAATCCACATTGTTGGCTCTAGTCTATTATCCTACAGTAAAATCCCACATCTAGAATGTCCCATGTCTTATTATGTATTGGCGATGGATAACAAGGCCATGCAGTAAGAATCTATTTAGGATCTTCTTTTCATACTATCTGACCTGATGACGAAATTAAAGTAAAATTAAAGTAATAAAGAATTCGTTCTAAATTGAGAGATCCAGTTCGGATGACTAGCGACGTCTTCAAAAACTAAAACTTAGTCCAGTTGATCTGAATATAACAGATATCAGTGCCTGACGAAATGAGATATACGGACCTGGATAGTGAATATCACAGATATACCTACCGTGGATGGATGAATATTAATATATACCGTTGACCTGGATGGATATTTCGAATTACCAGACCGATGCATACATACGTGACCTCCGGATGGATGAATATTACAGTATATACGTGATCCTAGGGAATGAATGATAATTACAGATATACCGCTGTACCTGGATGTTTCGATATTCCAAGATATACCGTGATCCTGGACGTATGAATCAGGTACTGTATCTGGATTATATTCATCTTCACTGACCTGGATGGAGACATATTACAGATTATACCTCGACTCTGGATGGAATTGCAAATTACGATATACCAGTGACATGATGGATGAATCTACAGATATACCGTGACCTTAGTATGAGTAACTGCCTGAGTGAAGATTACAGATAACCCGGAACCTGAAAATGGATATTCAGATCTATATTATGATCATGATACACAAGTTATATGAACCGCGATAGCAAGACTAGATACCGGGACCTGGATGTATTATGATAATTACAGTATTATATACCATGACCATGTGCAATTGAAACTTACAGATTATACCTGACCTGGATGGAAATAATATTACAGATATAACCATGACCTGATGATGAATATTACAGTATACCTGAACCGATGAATGAATATTACGATAGTACATGACCTGGATGATAATGAATTATACCAGACATACCGTGATCCCTGGCATGGAATGAATTATTAACCGATTCATGACCTGATCGAACTTCAGTTATTAGTTGAACCTGGAAAAATATTACAGCTACTTACCATGCCCTGGATGGATGAACTATGACAGACCTATTACCATGACTTGGATGAATGAAATAGTTTACAGATATAACTACCAGTGACTGGATTGACTTTTCACAATGAATGTTACCTAGATATCGACTGAACCTGGACTGATGAATAGTACAGATATACCAGTGACCCTATTAGAATATGAATATGTCAGATCATACCTACACTTGGATGTAAATTACAGAGTATCCCTGACCTGGATGATGAATCATTATAGATATACCTGACTTTGGATGAATGAATATTACAGATATACCGGACTGGATGAGATGAAATTAATATATACATGACCCTATGGATGAGATGAATTTACAGATATACAGTGACCTGGAGAAATGAATATTACAGAGCTATACCGTGACCTGGATGGGATAATATTAACACTATATACACATGACTCCGGGGATGAGCGTCTATGAAATATTACAGAGATATACCATGGACTGGATGGAGGAATATTACAGATATTACCGATCTGGATGGATGAAATTACAGTTATACAGTGACCTGGATGAAGAGAATATTACAATAGATATCCGTGACGCTGGAGGATGAATATAGTTACAGGATATAGCCGTGAACCTGGATCGTAATGAATATTACGATACCTGACTGGATGATGAATTACAGTATACTACATGAATCCGAGATAGTGACTGAGATGAATATTACAGACTATACCATGACCTGGTGAAGAATATTACAATATACCTTGCACTGGATGGATGAATATTACAGATATAGCGGTCAAGGACCTGGAGGATGAATATACAGAGTATACCATGACATGGATGGATGAATATTATAGATATACCATGACCTGGATGGATGACATATTACAAGATATACGCATGACCTGGAGGATGAATATTACAGATATTACATGAACGGATGAGATGAATATTACAGATATACCATGACCTGGAGGATGAATATTACAGATATACCGTGACCGTGGAGAATATGATACAGATATACCGGACCTGGGATGAATGATACAGAATACCATGACTGGATGATGCTATTACAGATATACCAGGACCTGGATGATGAATATTACAGATATACCTGACCTGGATGGAT
The DNA here is from genome assembly GCA_019447015.1 of Hymenochirus boettgeri. Classification (NCBI taxonomy): domain Eukaryota; kingdom Metazoa; phylum Chordata; class Amphibia; order Anura; family Pipidae; genus Hymenochirus; species Hymenochirus boettgeri. The sequence goes on along the minus strand of CM033477.1, from coordinate 164,044,954 downwards.
ATGAATATTACAGATATACCATGGACCTGGAGAATGAATATTACAGTATACCTGACCTGGATGGATGAATATTACAGATATACCATGTGTACGATGGATGATATTACAGATATACCATGGACCTGGATGAATGAATTTACAGATATACCGTGACTGGATTGTTATGTAATATTACAGATATAAAGTATCCGATGATCCATTGAGGATGACAGTGACTGGATATTTATAAGATATACCATGACCTGGTATGATTGAATATTACAGATGTATACCAGTGACCTGGATGATGGAATATTACAGATATACCGTGACCTGGATGGATGAATATTACAGATATACCATGACCTGGATGAATGAAAATTTACAGATTACCATGACCTGGATGAATGAGATATTACCGGGAGATGAAAATCAGATACCGTGACCTGGATGGATGAATATTACAGATATACCGTGACCTGGATGGATGAATATTACAGTATACCGGCATGACCTGGATGATGAATATTACAGATATACCATGACCTGGATGAATGAATATTACAGATATACCATGACCTGGAGGATGAATATTTATTACAGATATACCATGACCGGATGGATGAAATTACAGATATACCGTGACCTGTGGATGAATGACTATTACGATATACCATGACCTGGATGGATGAATATACTAGATATACATTGACCTGGAATGGATATGAATATTACAGATATACCAGGACACGTGAGATGAGCTGAATATTACAGATATACCGATGACCTGGATGGATTGAATATTAACAGATATACCGTGACCTGGATGAGATGAATATTAAAGATATACCGTGACCTGGATGGATGATAGTACAGATATACTGACATGGATGGATGAATATTAAGAATATACCGTGACTGGATGGATGAAAGTTACAGAATTACCATGACATGGATGAAGGAAATATTACAGATATACCATGACCTGGATGGAATGATATTACAGATATACCGTGACCTGGATGGAATGAATATTACAGATATACGCGTGACCTGGATGATGAATATAACAGATATACCATGATAGGACGTTATTCGATCGACTGGATATGCAATATTCCCCAGGATATACCGTGACCTCGGGATGGATGATTATTAGATATAACCGACCTGGATGAGAATATTACAGATATTAACGTGACCGGATGGATGAATATTACAGATATACCGTGACCGGGATGGATGAAATTACAGATATACCATGACCTGGATGGATGAATATTACAGATATTTAACCGTGACCTGATGAGAATGGTAGATGAATATTACAGATATACCCGTGACCATGGATGACATGAAAGTACAGGGTTATACCTGACCTGGATTGGATGAAATATTACAGAATATACCGGACCTGGATGGATGAATATTACAGATATACCGTGACCTGGAGGATGAATATTACAGAAGTATACGCTGGACCTGGATGGATGAATATTAAGATATACGATGACCTGGATGGATGAATATTACAGTATACCCGTGACCTGGATGAAGAATATACAGAATAACATGACCTGGAGGATGAATATTACAAAAAGGGATTATACCGTGACCGGAGGGATGAATATTACAGATATCCCTGGACCAGGGATGGATGAATATACAGATATACCATGACCGGATGGAAGAATATACGAATACCATGACCTGGATGTGAATTGAATATTACGAGTTATCCACCTGAATGGATGAATAATATGACAGATATACCGTGACCTGGATGATGAATATTACAGATATACATGTGACCTGGATGGATGAATATTCAGTTCTATACGTGACCTGTGAATGATATGATATAATACAGATGAATATTACGAAACCATGACCGGGTGGTGAATATTACAGAATATACCGGTGACCTGGATTGGAATGAAATAGTTACCGATATACCATGACCTGGATGGAGAATATTACAGATAGACCGTGACCTGGGATGGATGAATATACGATAACCGTGACCTGGATGGATGGAATATTACAGATATACCTGACTGTGAATGCATATCGGATGGATGAATGAATATACAGACATTACCTGACTGGATGAAGATATTATACAGATAACATGAGGCCTGGATGAATGATTACAGATTACCGTTGACGATGGATGATATACCGATATATTACCATGAGATATACGATACCGTGACCTGGATGGAGATGAATATTACAGAATACCAGGACCGGATTGAATTGAATATTACAGATTATACCATGAGCCTGGAGGGATGAATATGTCACAGTATATACCGTGACCTGGATGAGATATTACAGAATACCGTTGACCTGGAACTGGGATGAATATTACAAGACTATCACCGTGACTGGATGGAGAATATTACAGATATACCGGTGACCGATGTGAATTAGATATCCGGACGGATGTTACGATATAGACCGATGAATATTACAAAGTGACCTGGATGGATGAAGATAACAGATATACCGTTGACTGGATGGAATGATATTGACAAGTATATACCCGTGGACCCTGATGGAATATTAGCAGGATATTACTGACCTGTGATGGATGAAAATATACAGATATACACTGACCGGATGACATAGAATATTACAGATATACCATGACCTGGATGATATGAATATTACAGAATACTGTGACCAGTACGATGACCGAGATCTGGATGAATATTACAGGATATGACCATGCCTGGTGGATGAATTAAGTTACAGTGTGAATGAATTACAGAATCAATACCAGATTCGACTCGTGATGGATGTGAATATTACAGACTTTTATACCGGACCTGGATGGATGAATATTACAGATATACCGTGACCTGGATGGGAATAATTACAGATAACATGACCTGGATGAAGGAATATTACAAGACTTACTGACCTGGATGTGATGAATCTTTAAGATATACGTTGACCTGGATGGATGAAATATTTACAGATATACCATGACCTGGGATGGGATGAATATTTACAGATATACCGTGGAACCTGGATGATGATATACGAATACGGACCGATAGGATACACATGACTGGAGTGAATGAATATTACAGATATACCAATGACCTGGGATGGATATGAATATTACAGATATACCGTGACCTGGTGGATGATGAATATTACTACAGAGTATACCGCCACCTGGGACTGGATAGAATTATCATAAGATGATACCGTGACCTGGATGGATGAATATTAAGATATACCAGTGACCGGATGATGAATATTACTAGACATACTGACTGATGATGGATGAGAGATGAATATTACAGATTACCCAGTGACTGGATGATATGAATATTACAGATACTACCGTGAACCTGGATGGATGAATATACAGATATCATGACTGACTAGGAAGCCTGACGAGGATGAATATTACAGTATATTACGTGACTGGATGGATGAATATTACAGATCTAACCGTGACGTGGCTGGAGTGAATAATTCAGATATACCGTGACCTGGATGGATGAATATACAGATATAACCATGGACCTGGATGAATGACATATACACAGATTATACCGTTGACCTGGATGGATGAATATTACAGCTATACCAGTGACTGGATGAATGAATATTACAGAATACCGTGTGACCTGGATGGATGATATTACAGATATACCGGACCTCGATGGAATGAATACCAGAATTACCGTGGACCTGGATGGCATGAAAGTTACAGATTATAACCTTGACCTGGATGAATGAAGATTAACAGATATATCCGTGACCTGGAGGGAGATCAGAATCTGCTGAGTGAAGATCAGATATATACTGGTAATAAGGATATCATGACTGTTGAACATGTGGACCTGATGGATGAATATTACAGATAGACCATGACCTGGATGATGATATTGACAGATTATACCATGACCTGGATGGATGAATATTACAGAGATACCGTGACGGATGATGAAATATTACATACGATGAGGAATATATATACCATGACCTGGATGGAGAATGAATTACCGAATAACCGTGACCTGGAGACAGAATATTAAAGATATTACCTTGAACCCGGATGGTGGAATATTACAGATATACCGATGACCTGGAATGAATACGATGATACCTACTGATTAGAACAGTATACCAGACCGGGATGGAGAATTTACAGATATGACCGGAGGATGATCGTAACCGCTGGATGAATTGAATATGACGATATACCATTGACCTGGATGGATGAATATTACAGATATACCGTGACTGCTGGGATGAAATATTACAATGATTTTGTTGTTACCGTGACCTGAGGGATGAATATTACAGAATATACCATGACCTGATGGATGAATATTACAGAGAACTAGACATGGATGATGAATATTCAAAGATATACATGACCTGATGATATGAATATTACAGATATACCGTGATCCTGGATGGATGAATATTACAGATTATACTGTGACCTGGATGAGTGTGAATATTACAGATATACACGCCCGTCGACCCCCCCCGAGATGAATACAGATTTATACAATGCGAATGAATATTACAGGATATACCATGACTGGAAGTGGAATGAAATAACAGATTATACCTGGGACCTGATGGATGACTATTACAGATTAACCGTGACCTGGATGGATGAATATTGACAGATATACCGTGACCTGGATGAATATTACAGATATCCTGACCTGGAGTATAGAATACGTGGGATGAATGAATATTACAGAATATACGTGACAATGGATGGATGAATATTACAGATTTATACCGGGCTGGGATGAATATTACAGATATACCGTCTGACCTGGATGGAATATTAACAGATATACCGTTGACCTGGACTGGATTGAATATTACAGGAATACGTGACCATGGACTGAATGAAATATGTTACAGAATTATCCAGACATGGCGGATGAATATACGAATGTACAGTCATCGTACGTTGACCTGGGTGACATTACAGAATATACCGAGACCTGGCAGAATATTACAAGAGTTTTGGTATACCGTGACCTGGAGACTGAATATTACAGAATATACCGTGACATGGATGAATGAATCATTACAGATATACAATGACCTGGATGGAGAATTATTACAGAGATTACCGTGACCTGATGGATGTACAGATACCTGACGGAATGGAGATATTACAGATATCGATGATGACTGGGAAATACATAGATGACCGAAAAATAGAGAAAAACATGACCTGAAGATGAATATTACAGGCTATACAGTGACCTGGATGGTGAAATTACAGATACCATGACTGAACATGTATAACTATACCATGACCGGAGGATGAATAGTACAGATATACCGTGACCTGTATGGATGGAATATTAAGATTTTATACCAGTGACCTGGAGTGGGAGAGATATTACCGAGAGTTACCGTGACCTGTGATGGATGAATATTACAGATGATACCATTGACCTGGATGGTCATGAATATTTACAGATATACCGTGACCTGGCTGTGATGAATATTCAGATATACCAGGACCTGTGAAAATAAAGGATATATCTACAGAGTAATACCGGACCTGGATGTATGATAACGGACCGGAATGGATAGAATATTACAGATATCCCGTTGACCTGGATGGATGAATATTACAGATATAGACCATGACCTGGATGGAATGAAATTACAGATATACATGACCTGGATTGAAGGATTATTACAGATATACCTGACCTGATGATGAATATTAAGATATACCGAGACCTGGAGGATGATATTACAGATATACCAGTGACCTGGATGGATGAATATTACAGATATACCGTGACCTGGATGGATGAATATTACAGATATACCGTGAACGGGATGGCATGAATATTACAGATATACCGGACCTGGTGGAAGTATCTTGTATAGACCTGGCAATGACATATAGACAGAATATTACCGTGGACCTGGATGGAGAATATTTACGATAACATTGCCCATGGATTGAATGAAATTGACATGATGATACCGTGACCTGATGGATGGAATATTACAGATATTACCAGACATGGATGAGAATGATAATTACAGAGTATTACCGTGACCTGGATGGATGAACTATTGACAGATATACCATACCTGGATTGCATGATATTACAGATAGGTACCGTGCCTGGATGGTATGAATTAAAGATATACCATGACCTGGTATGGATGAGATATTAAAGAATACCAGGACATGGAGCGGATGAATATTTACCAGATAGTTATACTGACCTGGAGTTATGTATTAAGAATATTACACTGATGTAATATAGACATACCGTGACTGGATGGCTGATGATATACAGATGGTATACCGTGACTGGATGGATGAATATTACAGATATACCGTGACCTGGGATGAGATATCGTACTGGAGGATAATATTACATAGACCGTGACCTGGTATGGAGGATATGTACAGATATACCGTGACCTGGATGAATACTTAACAGATTATTACCGTGACCTGGATGGATGATATACAGATATACCGTGCCTGGAGAATATTACAGATATACGTGAATCCTGGATTGGATGAATTATTACAGATATACATAGCCTGATGAATTACGACCTGGATGGATGAATATTCACAGATAGACCAGAGACCCTGGATGGAGATAATATTACAGATATGACCTGACCTGGATGGATGAAATATTACAGATTATACCTTACTGGGGGTGATTACAGTTACCAATGGATGGATGAATATTAACAGACATACCGTGTACGTGGACTGGATGAATATTACAGAGATATACCGTGACCTGGGTATGAAGATTACGATATACTTGTGACCTGGATGGTGCATACATTACAGGATTACGATGACCTGGCATGAATTATATCGAGTAGATATCCGTAGACTGGATGGATGAATATTACAGATAGTATATGACCTGGAGGATGAATATTACAGAGTATACCGTGACCTGGAATGAATATACAGATATACCGTGGACCTGGATGGGATGAACAACAGATAATATATACCATGACCTGGATGAGAGAATAGATCAGATATACCGGTGACCTGGATGGATGAATATTACAGATATCGCTACGGATGTGACATACCGTACGGGATGATATAGAAATACAGATATACCGTGACCATGTGCATTTTTTGAAAAACAATATTAAGATATACCGTGCTGGAATACATACGAGTATACCCTGAACTGGGATGAAGATCATTACAGAATCACCGTGACCTCGGATGGATGAAAGATTACATGATTATACTGTGACCTGGATGGATGGAAAGTATACAGATATAGAGTCAGGTCCTAATACTTAGGAGAAAAGGAGAGACGAATATGTAAGTAGACTCTGTAAGCTCTTGGTCTATGGCAGGGTTGCCCCTACCAGAAGCACAGCTGAAGACTTGTTTCCAGGGCGGCATCCTGCGGTCAAACATAAAAGGTGCGAATTAAAAAAACTCTTGCTCCCTACATCCGCATTTCAGCACTAGTCCACCAATCAGTGTGTGAGACAGCCCTCCAGTTCACCAGTCAGTGTTTGTTCAGCAACCACAACCCACCTACAAAAGCCGACACTATGTTCCCTGATGAAGCCCATGCCATGCTTCTATGTGGCTCGACCCTGACAATAGGCGACAATAAATAAAAAAAGTTGTTTCAGGTTTCAAAAACCTAGGAAAACCCTGTTCATTTAAGTTAATGAGTGAACCTTAAGGTCGTACCATCAATTGTGGATTTGTGGGTGCCACGAGCCAGCGACCCACAATTGTGTATGAATGGCCGATTCTGCCAAAAGTCGTGCCGTGGTTATGGGCACTTATCAGCTGCAAACCGTGCAAGACAGCCGCGCACCTCCAAGACTCCCCCGAGGTCCCTCCGCATTAGTTGCTTCCAACCCCCCACACCCAGGGGGGACCTTTTTAACCCCCCCTCCCCCGAACGAGCCTGCGGATAGCGCCGGACCTGAAATGACAAAGTGACCACCCACCGGCCTACATTATCGCTGCTGAACCAACCCCCGGCGGGCCCCCGTCTGTACCCCCCCCCCCCACCTTAACCTAGTGTAGCTGGGTCCCCCGAGACCGGTGATCACACATTTGTCCGACACCTTAAGGTTTCATCACTTAACACTCTCTACCACCAACCACAACTACCCAACCACCACCACCTAAGGCGACCCCGAGGCCTTCCGAGTCTTCCCCAGTGAGTATTTTGTTCTCTTTCTCAGTCCCCACCGTATAGATTATGACCTGACTTCACCCCCATTGTGCTTTCCAATGACGACCTGCGATTTCTTAATGATCCCTGCCCCTGCGTTTCCTGGTAGCACTTGATGGATTTCGGCTATATGACGAAGTTCTATGTGAAGAATTTAGTGGTCCCGTTAAAGGGTATGGACCCTTTAAAAAAAATGTTATTATGATTTCCGCACCCGCCCCCCAGCCTACCAACCGCTCCATTTTGATTTAGAAGTTGCACCAAAACTGCGACCAAACAGTCCCCACCTCTACTCCGCCAGCCCCTGCCCGCGGCCCTTGCTTGCAAGAACATGCAAGCAGGGGGCAGGAGCCCACCCGGCACAAGCCTCGCACGATACCTGTCCATGGAACGCAACAGGCACAATCACCGGGAAGGGCCGAGTACACCTGCTAATCTCCCGGAAGGCCAGGCTAGGAGCAACGAGTCCCTCTGGCACCGACTGCTAATCCTCCTGGTGGGCAGTTGCTTGGGCACTTTCGAGGGGAGGGACAATAAACCCGCGAGAACCAATATGGAGCTGGATGTGCACCACAACAGGAAGAATTCCTCCAACACAACCCATGGGTCACCCAAGCTAGTGGGCGAGGAAGCGGGCCATTTATCCGATGTAGATTACGGGGTGGACATGCACTTTAACTATCATATGCCAAGGATTTTCACACAACTCTCATGTTTTGCCTCTCTCTCCCATGACCGAACAACCAACAACAATCTAGACAAACAACACAGCAAACACTACCCGGTCTGTTATTAGCTCATATGCAAGGGCGCCTTCAATAGTCAAAAGCCCGTTTGCCTGACGATCTCGTATTGCTTGCTGCCACCGTACGGGATCAGCCACTCCGCAAATATGGTGACAAACTCTTGAAATGTGGGGGGGGAGTCAACCGACACAACCCGCGCGCGGGTTTTACTTTATTTAATGAACATTACGGAACACCGTTTAGACACCCAGTTTTCAATCACACTGTTGCTCCACAACAATCGGCCGTGCCAGGGAATATGAAATTGAACATAGACGTAGACCATTCTTCCCTCTCCAGCAATAAATCAAATCCTCTGAAATCAGACACAACACGCTGGCCACAACGACATACAGCTTTCCAACTCCTGCCCTTGTAGACATTGAACCAACTACCAGTGCTCACCACACGGCACGCCCCAGCTCACAATGACAGCGATACTTGTTACCTTGTGGTAAAGAAAATGACGGCCAGACATATTTGCGGTAATGCCTAAACCCCCGTTTGCATCCCCGCATTTGTTGCCGACGTGACGCCCCCCCCCCCTGCTAAACTTTTAAAGTGCCGTCCGAGAATATCTTATTACTTCACAAGTCAAGAAAACTTCCCCACCTCCGATGTAGATGTGTATCTGAACTATTTCTACCCTACGACCACCTGCGTTATTTGCATTTCTAACGTGGCCCCAGAAGGCGTTTACCCTTCTGTTCCCCTTCCCAGGACCACCGCAATAACAAAAAAAGCGGGCAAGGGTACGGAGACCTCTTTGTAATTTCCAGTAACTAACCGTCCCCCCCCCAACCGGAACAATCATCTCTTCTCCCCGTCTCTATATACGGCACAGAAGAGATGGGCCTGGTACGATAGGGAAACGTTAACTGTAAAATGAATGCAGTAGGGATTAAATCTATACCCTGGAATTAAAAAAGTCTAAGCCGCCCCCCAGCAGAAACTGCACCAGGACATGTGACCACCCCCCCCTAATATTATTTATATATATACAATCTTGACCCGCCAACCTCACACAGGCCTTCGTTTCAAAGCCAACTGTTAGTTGTACAAAGTTGTAAAGTGTCACAGACCACCCTAGCCACCGCCTATAAGGCACCTCCTTCTATCGTAGGTGACTTGGGGGGTCCTCCCGCCAACGCGGCCAGGGCCACCCGCAGTACCCAATCAAAATCAGTTGATTTCCTCGTCAGGTCACAAATCGACTTCTACCTAGCTTTCTCTAGCTGATTCCACTAGGTGAACAACACAGGGAGCTGCACTCTCGCCAGCCCCGGCCCCCACACGGCATGCACCGGATAACAACACACTCCGGAGACATCCCACACCAACCCCGCTCACCAACCCCTCCACACCCCCATTGTGGGACCCGTTCTAATCACCTGAATCTAAACAAGAACAACGGAACCCGAGTCACGATGACCAAACCTTTGCCACCCCTATAGTAATAGGTGTATAGCTCGCTATAGTACCAAAATGGACCAATAATGGGAAGGGTAGTGTGTTAATGATCCCCACAACTTTAACCCAAAAACCCACATGTCTAAGTGCTGTTCAAGCCTACCACTTGTATGTATATTTAATTGTAGGTGCCTGTTATACTGCCCCCACCCAACACGTAAACCCCCCACAGTAACACACCTACCGACCCACCCATATGACAGCGACACTTACTCCAACAACCTAACTCCCCCCCCAACGTTTTTATCCCACAGACACAGTGTCCAGCCCCCGTTCTTCCACTTATTTACTAAGTTTCCATTGATTCTATAAATGTGTTTCTGACTTGACTCCTAAACCCCAATATCAATTCTTTGTTACTCTCATAAATAGAGATAAGAAAAACTATTGGGGGTAATTCGACTAGTAAATTCCACCTAGTGATCTAGAGATGCGCGCGAGGGAAACTGCTAGATCCACCCCCCCCCCCTCCCCCACCTTTCGTTCACGTCCAAAACCTTGTCGGGTGTTCTAGATATCTTGGGAAAACATCCCAAAGATCCAACAAACCCGGCCCTACACCTCGGACCACCTACCCGACACCACGGAGTCGACTTTTACACAACTTTTACTTGACCACCCGTGTCCCAGCCGGCCCCCATTTTCGCAAACCATAGTTAGTGCTTGCGAATGTCCACGATGCCCCTGCCACATTCTCCCCCGTGGCTCGTGAGCAAATCTCCCCACCCTGAGATAGGTGGCCTTTGTTATGTCCGCCTTGTTATTGGTTATATTGTCAAATTCTGATAATTGTTTATCTACTACCCTCTCCCCCCCACTATAAACATCAATCCAGCCGCAGAACTCAATAAAAACCAAATGTTTATTTAATGGGGTTTTACCCGCGTCTCAACCCGTTTAACTAGCCCTACTACAGTAGCCTGATACATTCCCGTGTATTTGCAATGTTCCGAGACAGCCTCCCTAACCAAACTACACAAATAGGGGCCCCCAGACACGATTCAACCCCCCCGATCTAAACAGCCGAACTGTGTTTAATTAGTTGAACTCAGTCCCCGACCGTAGAATGGAAGAAAAGAAAACACACTGAATCATACAAACTATGCAAGTGGGATAATTGTTAATAATCACGAAACCACCAACACCGGCAAAGTCTCATGAATCATTCTCAAACAAGACGACATCCCACCTTGTATCCATTGCGGACATAGATCACCTATAGAAGAGCGCCCCACACCCCCCCCACCCCAAGAGGCACATCTCAAGGTTTGATGTTGGGGCCCACCACACACCCAACCCCCCCCCACAAACCCAACCACAGCACGACCTCGGCTCACCATCCCCAGACGCCGAACCACCCCCCCTCCGGCTCTGTAGTCTTGCGCCTCCTGCCCCTAGGCTCTTTCCGCACATTAGTTGCTGGAATGCACGTAGAAGTTCTTTTTAAAGACAACACCTAGCATTCCTCATAAGCTTCATGAAAAAATGCTCAACCCCACTGGTAAATTCCCAGGAAGTCTTTGTCCTATTTGAAAGACTACAAAGAGACATCCTTATATTGTACATGCCACCCACTGCAACTCAGATACAAGACACACACCAAAAGAGACGCTCCAGTCAATCTACCTTCTACAGTTGATACCTAGGTAAGAGAGTTGAGGATTACAATGAGAGAAAATAGATGTTCTTATTTGTACCATGATAATTAGACTGATACAGATACAAAAAGAGCACATCTATATGTACCATGATGACTAGATTACAAGAGAGTATCCACCTTTTACCATGATATATAAAGATCTGAGTTACCAAGATGTCTAGATGGTGTTTAAAACATGGTTGTTGAGATGGCCCTATAGATGGATTTACCATTTATGACAAGCTTGCTGTGTTGCTTTTCTTAGCTTTGGTTTCTGATTATCCAGCCTTGATTGACCTTTCCCTCTCTTTATGTAGGAGATTCGGTGTATCCCCACATGTGGACCCACTAACTATCAACTCCTGTTAACGGTCTCTCAGGCTCAAATTCCTGCCATTAAGGAGGTCTTGGTGAGGCCCACCGCGCATGTCTTTAGGAAGCGTGTTAGAGCAGTCACAGACTACATCATTGGGATCTTATACTGATGAAACAGCCATTGTGGATTATTATATCTATGCCAGTGAGAGTCCTTAATCACTTTCTCTAGTTAATATGGCAGAAAGTCTACAGGCTTGCATGTATCGAACCACTGCAGATGTAGACCCTTTATGGCTTCCTTCTAGTTTATTTATTAATACCTGTTACAACATCGCCCATTGGTTATAAATGTAACTATTAAGATTCTTGTTATGTTTGAACGGTACGATGTTCTCGAGGATGACCCAAGGGTTTTATCTACTTGAGTCTATGGCTTTCATGAACAGAGGATGGAATAGCAACAAGAATGATTGTAATTTTAAATCTCGGTCCCTAAGTTCCACTCTTAGACATGGATATTAAAACTCCTTGGTGTTGAACGTTTATACAGTACGCACACAAATGTGCAATTGTTATAATACAACCGTCAGGTCCGTAGGGGTGGCCGAGACACTGGAGATGGTTGCGTTATGTAGAGCAATAGGCCACCCGTAAATAACAAAACTGTGGGGTCGGGGTTGTGTGGGGGGTGCCGGTTAAAATGTCAAAGTGATATTATGCCCCCCTATTCACCTCCTACGTTCCCCCCGCGATGGGTGGAACCTTTTAGCACCTCGACGCGCGACGTCACTCCCCTGTGTACCCAACCCCCGCTGGGTCGCAGTAGGGCCTGGTTAACTTGACTTTCATGGTCCTCGACCACACCCCCCCCTTCTCCCCTTGACCTACTGCGCCACCATTACCTGTAAACAACGCCAACACATCCATAACTCATCGGCTTCTCAAAGGGCTGAGCAACACAATCACTGACCCTCATAGCGTCCTGATTGTGTGCCCTTTTCCGTCACCATCTTTTGGATGTTGGCTTATTCTCCTCTTGTGTATCTATCATATGATGTCTTTTCGCTCTATCTGCACTTTCGATAGGCATAGTAAATTACTAAAAGCAATTTCATCGCCCTTCCGTGTATATCTCGCGTTACTGCCTTGCTGCAACTTAAACCCCAATACCACCCCCCCCACTCTACCCCCCAGGTTACCCCTCTACCACGATAGTGGGTTTCTGCTCGGGAGATGCTCGTGAGGCGTTCGATGCACCTGACGCGATGCCATCTATCCTTCTTTGTACGGCCGCCGTCCAGTTAGACATTTTCTTTGTATAGATCAATAAGCTTTTTGTGTGGCGTCTCACCTTTGGTCTTTTCCTGATTTTTGCCTTTGAGAGGAGATCAAATGGGGAGGGGAGACGTTAATTTTATTTGTATAGAGAATCTGCAAAACCTTTCGATTTACATAAACCCGTTGGAAGGGAAGTCTAAAAAATACTTATTATCGATGGTATAATCAGGCAATAGTGTATGGGCCCACCACCACACCCAACCTTCCGAAGGCCCCTCAAAGTATCCCGTGGCGCCCCATAACAGCTTGGATGATCATCGAAACCGTTCCGCAATAGTCACACTCCCACAAGTCAGTTTTTCCAACCTGCGACTCACGGACCCCTTACCGCAACAAATACAGACCGTTGACAAATTCCAATGATTCTCGAAGCTTCCCTATAACGCAGCTTTGTAAAATGTGTCGGTTAAGCCTCGAACAGAGCCCTTTCGAAAAACATCTTATGGCGCGCAGGTACTCCGCCCCCGCTGTCTCACATTGTCCGTGAGTGTTCCACATCCGAGTCGTTCCGACTGCGACGGTTCTGAATGAGGTCGGGCCATCATCGCGGCCGGGCCTGACGCCGTTTCCACGCGGAACAATTCGCGTGCCCGCACCCCCTGACAAGGTTTAGCCTAATTTGGGCTACCCAAGTCAGTGACTGTCTTGCAGCCCCCGGCGACCACATCTAACCCTCTTTGCACCGTGAGCCTTGCAAATCCAACTTTACAGGTGTGATTTACTAGTCTGTTGCCTTTGTCCCTGTCATGGGGATAATAGCCCACTTCGTTGGTTCGGTTTTGCTTCCGACCGCGCACCCCCTCTCCTTGACAACAAAACCACCCCCCCCCCTCATTAGCTTAACTCCGCTGTGTCTGTTTACCTCCAAAATCCTCAACTTCAAGGGCAACCCACGATGACACTTGGATCCGTGTTTACCTGCAACTTGTATACCTTTCAGCCAATCATCCACTTGGCTTGCGCACCCCCTCAGATACAAAAGAAACTTGTCCCCCCCAGCCACATCTTCCGGACCCTCCTCCGAACGCGTGAGTCCACCGTGCTACCGCCATGGTACGGTTGATACCGACAGCCACTTCCAAAGATAACCCATAGTCCCACTTCACCCCCCCAATAACCTGGCTTGACCGCTGACCTGTTTGAAGAACCACCACGCATAACAGAGAGGCTCACCTCCCACCTGATTACTCTCCTGCCTTTTTTTTGGTAGCCTAAACTGTTTCTTTCTTTCTCATTTTTGGGATCGGCAGCAAACCACAACAATCTTCTGTGTGCTGCCCACAGTTCAACGACATCGTATGTCTGACCAATCATCGGCCCAATCTAGCACAGTCTAAAATATTACCCTTTAAGAGGAATTGCGCTGCACTGTTAGGACCCCTGACACAACCACTACCGCCCCGGTGATTCCCTCTTGTCTTGTTAGCACTTCCTTTCAGTGGTTTTTTTATGACGTGGTTAAACAGTGTCTTCGATCTTTTTAGTTCAACTCACATCGAGCACACTAGTCCTCTCCCACCACCCCCCCTCAGCCGTTCGCCGGACTCATTTATTTTTCCTGTTTCGCTTGTTACTAGGCTATGACCCTGCGGGGGCCGCTTTCTCCACCCCAACACACAACCCGCCCCACCTCACCAGCCTCCGAAGGATAAGAAGTCGCTCTGTGCCCCACTAAGCCCCCAAGGAAAGCCTTAATTTCGCCACCCCACCCCCAACCCCCCCCTCCCCTACCAGCCCCAAACAGCACCATTGCCACCCAGTAAAAAAGTACGCCACTGCGGCCACAAACACCAACAGCGACAACAAAAATGTAAGTCAGGCATTTGGCTCCATATCTCCGCGATATTTTCCACCCCCCGCCCTGCCATTCACACTTGCGTTAACCGTGCAGGTTTATCACCGCCGCACTGTCGACACAAAGAGAGATCGTGTTCTCGTGACATTCCAGAGCATGTATTTTTTCATTTTTGTTTATTTACCGGTAAATCCTTTATTTTTGCACAGTTTTACCAGAATTTACATCACATTACATTACTGGAATTTCCATTAACCTGACCTATCCTTTATCACACCAGCCCCGACCCCCCTTATCCACCCGAGACATGAACTCCAACCCCCCCTGTGTAGAACCCAGATTAACATGACTCATCTCTTACCCAGCGCCCCCTATGGTAGATTCATACAACCGAGCAGCTATTCCTTACACAGCGCTTGGGATGTTTCATTAAACATTGACTTATCCACAGAGTCCAACCAGACGCCCATCAAGCAGACCCCAGTTCACATAACATGACTCTTTCTTACTCAGCCGCTATGGATGGTTCCCCCCCATGCAACACCCTACGCGCATCTCCTCCCCACGCGCGCCATTCTCCTCTTGGTTTTATGTTCCCTTCGACAGTCCACTCTACCTTACACAGCGCCTCTTGGTCATAACCCGCAAAGACGCACCCCCTAACCGCCTATTCCTCCCCAGCGCTACGGGCTGTTCCCTCACTTGCTGACTCTTCCCCGAACCCCCAGCGCCTCTGGGCTGTTCCATTAACATGACCTACCTCGGAAGCCCACACGAACTACCCCCCCGCGCTCTGGTATGTTTCCCTACTCCCCACTTAACACTCGACCCCCTCACCTGCATTTCTCCCATCTTCCACCCCCGCGCTAGGTCTTTCCCATTACCACCCGGCTCTCGACTTCCCCAGCGCTCTGGGATGTTCATCACAGGACTCCTTTTACCTAAAGACGTCTTGGTCTGGTTCCCTTACACAGGATCTTCCCACGACCCAAATCCAAAATACACCGCCTGCCCCCCACTATGGTGTTCCATAACATGACATTTCCTTACATCAGAGCCTGGCTGTTCCCCCCCATCCTCCCCAGATACATTCTCCACAGAGCCTACTGGGACTCCTCCATCCTCCAACACCCCTGGCTCTTCCTTCCACAGCGACTGGTCTGTTCCAGCTCACTAATTCAATGCCAATACCCAAAAAATCAAAGCACTTGAATTGAACACCAAACTAGCCACCAACAACCTCCCCGCCTCTGGGCGGGTCCCTTCCAAACACCCCGGCCACCAGCAACCACAAACCTTAAACACAACACATAACCGCCGACGACGGAAGGCCCCCCCCAACCCCGAGCTTCCCCCCTACCAAGCTCCCTTAGCACGAACCCCCTCACTTCTCTACCCACCCCCGCACCGCCTACTACCGGAGCACGTCATCCAGAACCCCCTCCCTCCTGCTCTTTCTCACCAGCCCGTCTAACAAACCCAGAAGACTGCGGAGTCCACAACCCATACCCTTGGACTCTTACCTTTCCCCCACTCACGACGCCACCACACAACCCTTGGCCGACTGATTCACCTCCCAAACCCAACCGAGAGCCCACTAACCCATGTAGTTCCTACAAAACAACCCACCACAGCACTATCTCAACCCCCCCCCCCCACCCCCCACCCCCCACATGGCATGTTCCACAATCGTAAACTGCGACACTCACACTATCCTACACATCCTATGGTGCTGTTCATTACAAATCACATGAATAGACCTTAACAAAAGACGTATACCACCCCCCCCCCCCTCCTATGGTAGGTTCCATTAACAGGGACTGATTGCCGTACACAGCGCTTATGGGAGTTCCATTAACATTGACTATTCCTACACAGCATATGGGAGTTCCATTAACATGCACTATTCCTGTAAACAGCGCTATGCGGATGTCCATTTGAAACATGACTATGTCCTTACACAAAGCACTATGGGATGTTCCATAACATGACTATTTCTTACACACGCCTATGGTATGTTCCTTAACATGACTATTTTTACACAGCACTATGGGAGTTCCCGTAACATGACTATTTCCTACACAGCATATGGTATGTTCCATTAACAGAATATTCCTTACACAGCGCTATGGGATGTTCCATTAAAATGACTATTCCTCACAGCGCTATTGGGATGTTCCAATTAACAGGGACTATTCCTTACACAGCGCTATGGTATGTTCCATTGAACACTGACTATTCCTTACACAGCGCTCTGGGATGTTCCATTAACATGACTATCCTTACACAGCGCTATGGGATGTTCCATTAACAGACATTCCTTACACGAGCGGCTTATGGGATGTTCCATTAACATGACTATTCCTACACAGCGCTATGGATGTTCCATTAACATGGACTATTCCTTACACAGCGCTATGGGAATGTTCCAGTTAAACTATGAATCCCTTACACAGCACTATGGTATGTTCCAGATTAACATGACTATTTTTACACAGCGCATGGATGGTCCATTAACATGACTAATATTCCTTACACAGGCTATGGATGTGCCATTCACATGATATTCCTTACAACAGCGCTAGGGGATGTTCCTTAACATGACTTTCCTTACCAGCGCTACGGGGATGTTCCATTAACATGACATTAGTCCTTACACAGCGCTTATGGGGACGTTGCATTAACATGACTATTCTTACACACGCGCTATGGGATGTTCCATTAACATGACTATTCCTCTTACACAGCACTATGGGACGTTCCATTAACAGACTATTCCTACCAGCATATGGTATGTTCCATTAAATGACTATTCCTTACACAGCGCTATGGGATGTTCCAAACAGGACTATTTGCTTACACAGCGCAGATGGTATGGGTTCACATTAAATGACTATTCCTTACACAGCATTACTGGGTATGTTCCATTACATGACTATTTCTTACACAGCGCTATGGGATGTTACGATAAACATGGACTATCCTTACACAGATTATGGTAGTTCCTAGTTGAACATGACTATTTTCGTTACACAGCGCTATGGGACGGTCCATTAACATGAATATTCCGTACACAGACACTATAGGTAGTTCCATTAACATGACATTTGTACACAGGCTATGGTATGTTCCATTAACATGACCTATTCCTTACACCGCGCTATGAGGACGTTCCATTAACAGGACCTATTCCTTACAACAGTGCTGTATGGGATGTGCCATAACATGACTATTCCTTACACCACACTATGGGAATACATGGATCCAATTAACATGACTATGCGCTTAACGCGCTATGGTATGTTCCATGAACTGGACTATTCCTTCACAGCACTAGGGATGTTCCGAATTAACATGACTATTAACACAGAGCTATGGAATGTTCCATTAATCATGACTATTCCTTACACAGCCGCTATGGAGTTCCAGTAAATGATATTCTTACGCAGGCCAAATATGGATGTCATTAACATGAATATTCCTACAAGCGCTATGGGATGTCCATTAACAGGATATTCCTTACACAGCGAGATGGGATGTTCCATGAACATGACGGATTCCTTACACAGCGCTATGGTATGTTCCGAGTAACATGACTATTCCTTACACGCGCTATTGGATGTCCATTAAAATGATATTACTTACACAGCGCTATGGGATGTTCCATTTCAACATGACTATTCTTACACAGCGCTATGGATGTTTCCGTTAAGCATGACTATTCCTTACACAGCACTATGGTATGTTCCAGTAACAGATAGTCCTACACAGCGCCGATGGTTAGGTTCCATTAAGAGATATTCCTTACACACACTATGGGACTGTTCATGATAACATGACTATCCTTACACAGCGCTATGGAAAGTGTCCCTTAACATGGACTTTCCGTACACAAAACCTAGGTGATATTCCATATCTAACATGGATCTATTCCATTACACAGCGCACATGGGATGTGTCCCTTAACACGACTATTTCTTTAACAGCGCTATGGGATGTTCCATTAACATGACTATTCCTTACACAGCACTAATGGAATGTTCCATTAACATGACTGAGTCCGTACCACAGCGCTATGGTAGTTCCACTTACATGACTATGTCCTCACCAGGCTATGGGATGTTCCATTAACATGACAATAATTTCTTACTACACACTATGGTATGTTCATAATACAGGATATTTCTTACACTAGCGCTATGGTTTTTTCCATTAACATGACATTCAGTCTTACATCAGCGCTATGGATGTTCCCATTAACATGGACGGATTCCTTACACAAGCATAGGAAGTTCCATTTACATGAACTTATCTTACACAACACTATGGGATGCTCCCAAGTATTAAACATGAATATTCCTTACACAGCACTATGGGATGTTCCATTTTAACATGACTATTTCTTACACAGCACTATGGATGTACATTAACAGGAATATTCCTGACAAGAGCTATGGGATGTTCCATTAACATGACTATCCTTACACAGCGCTATGGATGTTCCATAATGACTATTCCTTACACAGCGCTTATGTATTACATATTAACGATGACTATCCTTACACAGCTGCTTATGGGATGTTTGTATTAACATGACTATGTTTGCTTATCACAGCACTGTGGTATGATGTCCAGTTCACCCATACACTGGACGATTTACACACGCGATGGTTATGTTCCAGTAACAGGACGATTTCTTACACAGCACAGGTATGGTTCCATTAACCTGGCACTATTGCTTACACAGCCACGCTAGAAGGGGACGGGGCCAGGACAGGACGAGGGCGGACCCACGAGCGCCGAGGGTCGGTGCCCCGGGGCGGGTAGTGATGGACCAGGACTCCAGGGGCGGCCAAGACACCGAGGGGAGGGGCCAGGAGATATGTATTAATACCAGTAATTCTCAATATTATATAGTATCCCCGTACCAACCAGAACTACAGTATATGTATTAATACCAGTAATTCTCAAAATTATATAGTATCGACGTACCAAGCAGAACTACAGTATATGTATTAATACCAGTAATTCTCAATATTATATAGTATCCCTGTACCAACCAGAACTACAGTATATGTATTAATACCAGTAATTAATGAACTTGCCATTACCACATCTGCCGGAAGGCAGTTCCACAGTGTCACCGTTCTCACTGTAAAGAAACCTTTCCTAACCTGAAGAAGAAACTTCTTTTCTTCCAACCTTAAAGGATGTCCACGTGTCCTCTGATACGACCTATTATTGAACAATGCACCAGAGCGTTTATTGTATGGCCGATTATTTAATGTAAAGCCCACATGCGTGTGCAGATAGGTCCAGCGTCCGTGTCCCACCGCCGCTCTCTTAGGGCACTTATTCACTAGTGTATAGATATTTTCCACAAAGAATTCATTTGGAATACTACAATATTCACTTCCTTTCCAGGGTTTAATGAGTAAAATCCATAAACCATATTCCGCCCCTCCTCTCATCCCTTGCAACACAGTTATATTCCCTTCTTTACATTACCCTTCACCAATAAACCCTATTGTTTGACGTATGATAATATTTTTTTATACAGTATTCCTAAAAGAGAGTTTCGTCCTGTCTCACATCTACAAATTAGAAATTCGATTTAACACAAAATGCTTTGTTTCCACTGCTCATCTAAGCCCTTTTGTACATTGGCTTTGCCTTAAGATAGTTATTTACTTCCTTTCAACAACTAAATATTACAAGTTACCATATGAGTATAAATCGCTACATAGTTTCAGCTAATAGCTTAAATGAAAGTGACAATCACATTGTTGGCTCTAGTCTATTATCCTACAGTTAAATCCCACCACTAGACATTCCCATGTCTTAATGAATGATGTGGCAGATGGAAACAAGGCCAGTGCAGTAAAATCTATCTTAAGGATTCTTCTTTTCTATACTATCCTGACCTGGACAAATAAAGTAAATCAAGTATAAAGAATTCTTTCTAATTGAGAGATCCAGTTCGGATGACTAGCGACGTCTTCAAAAACTAAAACTTTAAGTCCAGTTGATTCTGAATCTAACAGATATCCGAGTGCACTGGATGGATGATATTACAGATATACCGTGACCCCTGCGATGTGATGAATATACAGATATACCATGACCCTGGATGGCATGAATATTAACATATATACCATGGACCTGGATGGATGAATATTACAGATATACCTGACCGACGGATGTCAGATAGTGAGCTAATATACAGATAGACATACCTCGGATGGATGAATATTACATATACCATACCGATGTGAAGTCACGTAAGTGGATATGGATGAATATTTACAGATACACCCTGTACCTGGGATGAAGTCTCGACATATTACAGATATTATCCGTGATCCTCGGATGTGATGAATATTAGCAGAGATACTGTGACCGGGATGATGTAATATTATAGATCATCACCTGACCTGGATGGATGGAATATTACAGATTATACCAGTGCACCTGGATGGAGCAATATTACAGATATAAGTACCTGTGAAATTAAACCATGAACTGTGGATGGAATATTACAGATATACGTGACCTGGATGATGAATATACAGATATACCGTGACCTGATGGAAGTTAGAGTACCGACCTGAGAAATCAGATATAACCAGACCTGGATGGATGAATTTACAGATATACACTGACCTGGAGGATTGAATATTACAGATTTCCGTGACCCTGGATGAGAATGAGTATTACTTACCTAGATGATAACGATACCTGTGATGGATGAATATTACAGATATACCTGACCTGAGTGATGAATATTACAGATATACCAGTGACCTGGTGTGATGAATACTTACAGAATACCGGTGACCTGGACTGCTGAATGACTTCAATTAAGACCTGATGGATTCTACCTGACCTGGATGGATCGAACTATTACAGATATACTCGATGAACCTGGATGAGGGAATATTACGATCACTTACCGATGACCCTGATGATGCGAACTATGACAGACTTTACCATACTGTTGGAATGAATGTAATATTACAGATATACCTACCATAGACCTGGATTGATTAAACATGAATATTACCTAGATATACCTGACCTGGATTGCGATGAATATTACAGATATACGTGACCCTCTTGAATAGAATGATTTTACAGATATACCTCGTTGGATCACTGGTCAATGACTGCAGCGTTATCATCAGATATACTTACCTCTGACGGATGAATGGATTTGACAGTATATACGCCCTGACTCGGATGTGATTCGAATACGACATGATATTATCAGATATTACCGTCTGTACTGGAATGGATGATTATACAGATATACCGATGACCTGGATGGATTGAATATGACAGCGATAGTACCTGTATGAATTTACATATACGGATGGCGGATGATAACGAAACGTACCTGTACATCGATTTATCGATACCGCTGATACAATACCGGGACTGGATATGAACTATTACAGATTACCTTGACACTGGATGAGCTGACTATTTACAAGACATTACAATGACTCTGGATGGATGAATTATTCCAGGAGGAACCGTTGACCTCGAATGGATGAATATTTACCAGATTATACCAGTGGACCTGGATGGATGAATATTACAGATATACATGACCTGGATGTGAATATTAACAGATAACCATGACCTGGAGAATGAATTATAACGATATACCATGCACCTGGAGGAATGAATAGTTACAGATATACCGTACCTGTATGATGGAATAATTACAGATTAACCATGACCTTGGAATGATGAATATTACAGATATACCGTGAACCTGGATGATGAATATACGATATACCTTGACAGGGATAATTACGAACCGATACCTGGAGGATGATGAATATAAATCAGCCTGATTTTGAAAATAAAATCAGATTATACCCGTACCGATGGATGAATGACTTACAGATATAACCGATGACCGGATGGATATAATATTACAGATACCCATGACCTGGATGGAATGAATATGACAGAGATACCATGACCTGGATGGAATGAATATTACAGATAGACAATGACCTGGATGAATGATGATACAGATATACCATGACACTTGGATATATGAATATTACAGATATTACACGTACCTGATGATAGATATTACAGATATACCATGACCTGGATGGATGAATATTACAGATTACCCGTGACCTGGATGAGAATTAGAATACCTACTGATGCGAAATTAATACGTACTATGCTATACACTCGTGACCTGGATGGATAATATACGAATAAATGCCCATGATGAAGATATTACTAGCGTGACTGGATGGATGATATTACAGATATTACCATGGACCTGGTGAAATGATATTACAGTATATACCGTGACCTGGATGGATGAATATTACAGATATACATTACCCTGGAAGATTAATATTACAGATATACCGTGACCTGGATCGATGAATATTAACAGATATACCATAACCTGGGATGGAAGAATATTAAGAATACCGTTACATGGAAATGAATCATTTACCAGATAACAACCAGTGGATGAGATTAGAATAGTAGCATCAAATTACAGATTATACCGTGACCTGGATGGATGAATATTACAGAGATACGTGACTGGAGTGGAATATACAGATAATACGCATGCCTGGATTGATGAATATTACAGATAGTACCGTGACCGGATGGGGAATCGTTACAGATATACCGTGACCTGATGAATTGATAGCCCTGACATGATGAATACAGATATACCGCTGACCCCTGGATGAGAAATCTTACAGATATAACCATGAACCTGGATGAGATGAATATTACGATATACACCGTTAGCCTGGAATGAATAAGAAATATACTCGAGATGAATCATTATACAAGTGACCTGGATGGATGAATATTACAGATATACGTGACCTGGGGATAAATATGTACAGATATACCCATGACTGGAGGATGGTGATATCTACAGATATACTGTGAAACCTGATGAAATATTAACAGAGTATACCATGACCGGATGGATGAATTTAACAGAGATTACCTGACCTTGAGGATGAAGATACAGATATGACCGATGACCTGGATGATGAATAATTACAGTAATTACACATGACCTGGATGGATAATATTACACGATCTATACGTGACTGGATGGAATGATATTACAGATATAGGTAACCTGGATGGATGAATATTACAGACTATACCTATGACCTGGATGGATGATATTACAGATATCCGAATTACCTGGATGATGAAAGTACAGAATATAACCATGTACCTGGTGTGGTGATATTTACAGATATACCGTGACCTGGATGGAGATATTACAGCATATCCGTCTGGAACTGGATGAATGAATCATTACGATACCGTGACCTGGATGAGAATTTACAGATATATACGTTGACCGGATGATGATTTTTTTGAAAATATTAAGATATACCGATGCAATGGATGAATGAAGATTTACGAATATCGTACCATGGATGGATTACATATAGTACTGATAGATAGGAAGTCAGATAGGAGTCAGGCCATAATCTAGTGAGACAAGGTAGACGAAATGATGAAGTAAGACTCTTAAGTCTTCTGGGTCTTATTAGCGAGGTTTGCCACCTACCATGAACACAGCTGAAACATTTCTCCGGGCGCATCCCTGCGGTCAACAATAAAAGGTGCAATTAAAACAACTCCTGCGCCCTACAATCCCGCATTTCAGCATAGTCCCCCCAATCAGTGTTGTAGACAAGCCTCCAGTTCACCGAGTCAGTGTTAGTCAGCAATTCCACACTCCACCTAATCCAAAAGCCACACCTATGTGCCATGATGAAGCCATGTCCCTGCTTCATGTGCGACCCTGACAATAGGCCGACATTAAAAGTTGTTGTTCAGGTTTTCAAAAACCCTAGGAAAACCCTGTCTCATGTTCAATTAATTGAATGTGAACCTTAGGTCGTACACATGTGCGTTGTGGGTGCTCCGACCGAGCGACCCACAATTTGTATGAATGGCCGTTCTGCCAAAAGTCGTGCCGTTTATGGGCCGCTTATCAGCATGAACCGGCTGTTCAGTCGGGGATAGTTTTGCGCTCAACCACCCAGGCGTAGATCTCCCCCGGAACGCTCTGGGTTTCGGCCGATCAAAGTGCCCCATACACGGCCATAATTATCGGAACGGCCTCGAACATATTCGAGTCGATCTGTACACCTTGTACGATTAGTTCATCAAACTTAGAACATAAGCCAGAGAGACTTAACGAGTCTTATTTAACTCTTTTTGTCTCTCCTTTTCGAGTAGATTATAACCTGACTCCTTGTGCTAATACCCTCCGTTTCTTAATGTCTCCTTGGCCCTGGTTTCCGGAGCTGGAGGATGCGGTATGGGGAAAATGGGAAGAATGGATCTATAATCAATGTGAAGCATTTAGTGTCTCCACTTAAAGGGTATGGCCACCCTTTAAAAAAAATTTTGTTATATTGATTCGCCCCCCATGGATCTCCCCCGCCCTCCCCCCCCCCTCTCCCCCCCATGATTCCCCATAATGATTCTTTTCCCCCCCGCCCCCTGCCTTGATTTTCGTTTCTCCCAAAATGATTCTGCGTTCCCCCTATTCCTCCTCACATATGATTCCCCCTCTCTTTCCCCCCCCCCCATGTCTTTTCCACCCCGCTCCCCCCCCGCCCCCCCTTTCTCTATCCAAATGATTCCCTTATGAATTTCCCTTTTCCCTTCCCCCCCTCCCCTCCCTGATTCCTCCCCTTCCCGCTCCCCCCCTCCCCCCCATTCCCCCCCCCTTCCAACCCTCCCAATGATTCCCTTTTATATGATGCTTCCCTAATTATTTAATGTAAAGCCCACATGCGTGTGCAGATAGGTCCAGCGTCTGTGCATATTAGTGTATAGGATTTCCAAAGATGCATTTGGATCTCTAGCAATAACTCCTTTCCAGGGTTTATGAATAAATCATAAACATTTCCTCTCACTTCAACACAGTTAACCTTCTTTATTACATTCACAACCCTATTGTTTGACGTATGATAATATTTTTTATACAGTAATTCATAAGAGAGTTTCTTCTGTTCTACACTACAATGAGAAATGGATTATACACAAAATGATTGTTCCACTGTCTAAGCTTGTTACATTGGCTTTGCAATTAAGATAGTTATTTATTTTCAGCAACTAAATAGTACAATTACCATAGAAGTAAAGAGTTTCAAGCTGATAGCTTTAAATGAAAGGGACAATCACATTGTTGGCTCTAGTCTATTATCCTACATTAAATCACACCACTAGAAATTCCATGTCTTATTATTATGTATGGAAACAAGGCATGAAGGAAGAATCTATATGAAGGACTTTTTCATACACTGACCGTACAAAATAAAGTAAAATCAAGTAATAAAGAATTCTTTCTAAATTGAGAGATCCAGTCGGATGACTAGCGAAACGTCTTCAAAAACTAAACTTTAAGTCCAGTTGATCTGAATATAACAGATATACCGTGACCTGGACGGATGAATATTACAGATATACCGTGACCTGGATGGATGAATATTACAGATATACCATTCATTCATCCATGTCTGTAATCTTGAATGTTCCATCCATCCAGGTCAACGGTATAATTCTGTAATATTCTCCAGTCAACGGTATATCTGTAATATCACGTCATCCATCCAGTCAAGTGAATAACTGTAATATATTCCCATTCCAGGTGTCACGGTATATATCTGTAAATCTATTATCCAGGTCACGGTTATATCTGGTAAGTATCATCCATCCAGGTCACGGTATATCCTGTATATTCTTAGTTCATCCAGGTCACGGTATATCTGTAATATTCATTCATCCAGTCCAGGTGATACACATCTTCAATGCAGGTCACTGGTGATTCGTAATATTCATTCCATCCATGGTCATCGGTTATATTGTTCGAGCATCATGGACGGTTAATCTTATCCATTCCAGGTCAGGGTATATGTCTGTAATATTCATTCCATCCAGGTCACGTTTGTAAATAATCCGATGTCAAGTATATCTTAATTCATCCAGGTCAGGTAATAATCTGTAATATTCATCCATCCGAGGGTCCGTATTATCTGGAATATTCATCAGGTCACGCGTATTCTGTATATTATCAACCTCCAGGTCACGGTATATCTGTAATCATCATCAAGTCCAGGTCACGGCATATGCTAGATAATCATTCCTCCAGGTCACGATATCTGTTAATATCCATCCAGGTCACGGTGAATCTGTAATATTCATCCATCATAGGTCATGTGGTATATCTGTTAATCTTCCATCGTCAATCGGTACTATCCAGGTCACGCGGTATATCTGTAGATAATTCAATCCATCCGGTCACGGTTATCTGTCAATATTCAATGCCACTCCGTCCACGGTATATCTGTAATATTCATCATCCAGGTGCACGGGTTATCGGTTAATATTCCTCCATGCACGGTCATTGATATCTGTAATATGTCTACCATCAGGTGTCACGGTAATCCCTGCTAATTTCTCATCAGTACTGATACTTCTGTGAATATCATCCATCAGTCATCGGTATATCTGTATATTCATAGTCACGGTATTATACTACCCAGGTCAGGTATTATCTGTTAAATATAATCACAGTGCTCCTATTCCATCAGGTCATCGGAATATCTGTAATATTCATCTCCAGGTCCCTGATATCTGGGGTAATTTTCATCCATCCAGGTCAGGTATTATCTTGTAATATCCATCGTCGATCGGTCATAATACTGTAATATTCATCCATCCAGGTCATGGTAATCTTAATATTCATCCTCCAGGTCACGGATATCTGTAATATTCAGTCCATCCAGGTCAGGATATCTGTTCATATTCATCCATACCAGGTCCAGGTATATCTGTAATATTCATTCAGTAGCATATCTTATTCTCAAGGGAGTTATTCTATTACTCCGGTACGGTATAAATCTTCACCGGTCATATATCTGTAATTCATCTATCAGGTCACGGTATTTCGTAATATTAACATCCATCCAGGTCATGTATATCTGTAATATTCAATTTCTCATCCAGGGCAGGTTATCTGTATAGTCATTCATCCATATGTCAGTCTGAATGAGTCATTCACCGTTGGTATCGATGTCATCCATCCGTCATGGGTATATCTGTAATTTACCATCGCAGTTCACGGGTTCATTAGTCTGGATAATATTATCCATCCAGGTCACGGTATATCTGCTATATTTATCGGCATTCATACTACTATGTTCATTGACCGGTAATTAATCGTGTTTTATCCATCCAGGTCACGCGTAGATACTGTAATATTTCATCCATCAGGTCACGGGTATATCTGTAAATTTCATCATCCATGGGTGTCTCGGTATATCTGTAATATTCCATCCATCCAGGTCAGGTATATTTCTGTAATATGACATCCATTCCAGTCACGGTATATCTGTAAATATTCATTCCTTCCAGGTGCATGGTATATCTTGTAATAGTTCATTCACGGTCGGATGGTCTTGCTGTCAATTTTCAGTTCCATCCAAGTTCATGAATATATAGGCCTTGTATTCATTCCTCCAGGTCACGGTTATCTGTAATATTCATCCATCCACACACGGTTATATCGTAAATAGTCACCCATACACGGTCATGTAGTATCTGTAAATATTCATTCATCCAGGTCACGTCTGATATGGATATTCTGTAGATATGCAGCCATCCAGGTCACGGTTTTATATCGTTTACATATTCATCCATGGTCTCGGTCTATCTGTACTATACAGGTCACGTATATCTTAATATTACACGCCATCCAGGTCTGGTATTATCTGTAATGTTCATTGCACCGGTCACGGTATATCTGTAATATATTCATCCATCCAGGTACGGTTAACTGTATCCCGAGTCAGTATATCTGTAATATTCCATCAAAGCGGTCATCGGTATATCTGATAAATGTTCATCCATCCGGTCCCGGTGTATATCTGAGTAATTGATTCATCAATCCAGGTCACGGGATATATTAATCTGAATTGCATTCATCCAGGTAGCGGTATATATTTATGGATGTATCATTCCATCCAGGGTCCGAGGTTATATCTGTATATATTTCATCCATACCCAGGGTCACGGGTAGTAATCTGGTAATATTCTCCTCCCAGTCGTTATACATAATCTGTAATCATTCATCTATCTAGGTCATGGTATATCTGTAATATTCATTTCATCCAGGTCTACGGTATATCTGTAATATTGCATCTCAGCGTACAGTATATCTCTAATATTTCCTCATCAGGTCAACGGTAGATACTGAATTTCATCCATTCACAGGTCACGTGGTATACTCTGTAATATTCATCATGCCAGGTTACATGTAGGTATGCTGTAAATATTCATTCCTCCAGGTCATGGTATATTATGTAAATATCATCCATCCATGTCATGGATTCTGGTATGCATCTGCATCCGGTATATCTAAGTCATAAGATCCGTCACGTATATCTGTAATATTCATCCATCCAGGTCATGGTATTCTGTAATATTCATTCATCCAGGTCACGGTATACTGTAATATTCATCCATCCAGGTCATGGATATCTGTAATTCCATTCAGCCAGGTCATGGTATATCTGTAATATTCATCCCATCCAGGTCACGGTATCTCTGTATATTCATCCATCCAGGTCACGGTATTCTGTAATATTCATCCATCCAGGTCATTGTATATCTGTAATATTCATTCATCCAGGTCACTGTATATCTGTAATATTCATCCATCCAGGTCATGGTATATCTGTAATATTCTCCATCCAGGTCTGGTATATCTGTAATATTCATCCATACCGGTCCTATAATCTGTAAATTCAGTGCCATCCAGGTCAGTATTCTGTAATATTCATTCGATCCAGGTCATGGTATATCTGTAATATTCATCCCTCAGGTCACGGTAACTGTAATATTCATTCATCCAGGTCATGGTATATCTGTAAATATTCATCCATCCAGGTCCACGGTATAATCTTGTAATTATTCATCCATCCAGGTCAACGGTATATCCTAGTACTATTCATCACATCCAGGTCACGGTATATCTGTAAGATTCATTCATCCAGGTCATGTATATCTGTACTTATTCATCCATCCAGGTCATCGGTATATCTGTAATATTTCTCCATCCAGGTCACGTGTATATCTGTAATATTCATCCATCCAGGTCACGGTATATCTGGTAATATTCATGATCACCAGGTCATGGTATATCTGTATATTCATCCATCCAGGTCACTGGTATATCTGTAATATTCATTCTCCAGGTCATGGTATATCTGTAATATTCATCCATCCAGGTCACGGTATATCTGTAATATTCATCCATCCAGTCACGGTATATCTGTAATATTCATCACATCCAGGGTCACGGTATATCTGGAATATTCTCCATCCAGTCAGGTATATCTGTAATATTCATCATCCAGGTCATGGTATATCTGTAATATTCATCCTCATGTCACGGTAATCTGTAATCTTTCAATTCATCCAGGTCATGTATATCTGTAATATTCATTCATCGGTCAGGTCATATCTTTAATATTCATCCATCCAGGTCGAGGTATATCTGTAATATTCTCCATCCCAGGTCACTGGTTATATCTGTAATATTTTATCCATCCAGGTCACGGTATATCTGTAATATTCATCCCATCCAGGTCACTTATCTCTTAATATTCATTCATCCAGGTCATGGTATATCTGTACATTCTCATCCATCCAGGCACGGTATACTAATCTGTAATATCATCCATCCAGGTCACGTAGTATCTGTAATATTCATCCCTCCAGGTCATGGTATATCTGAATATTCATCATCCAGGTCCATGGTATCTTATTCATCACCAGGTCAGGTATATCTGTAATATTCATTCATCCAGGTCATGGTAATATCGGTAATATTCATTCATCCAGGTTAATGGTTATCTGTAATTTTCATCAGCCAGTATAATATTGTACATTCATCCATCCAGGTCACGGTATATCGGTAATATTCATCCATCCAGTCACGTTATATCTGTAATATTCATCCATCCAGGTCAGTATATCTGTAATATTCATATCAGTCCAGGTCTGTATAATTTGTATAATTCATCCATCCGGTCACGGTATATCTGTAATACTTCATCCAGGTCATTCGTATATCTGTAATATTTCATCAGGTACGGTATATCTGCTAATATTCATCCATCCAGGTCATGGTATATCTGTAATATTCATTCATCCAGTCACGGTATAATCTGTAATATTTAACTCCAGCCATTTCCCAGGTCATCGGTATATCTGTAATATTCATCAGTAGTACTATTCCACATCAATCAAGTTCTGTACACTGCCCAGGTCCACGGTAATATCTGTACTATTCATCCAGGTCACGGTATATCTGTACTATTCATCCATCCATGAGTCACGGTATTCTGTAATATTCATTCATCCATGTCACGCTATATCTGTATTACTCATCCAGGTCACGGTAGTCGTAATATTCATCCATCCAGTTCACGGTATATCTGTAATATTCATCCATCCAGGTCACCGGTATATCTGTAATATTCTCCATCCAGGTCATGGTATATCTGTAATATTCATCCATGCCAGGTCAACGGTATTCTGTAATATTCATGCATCCAGGTCATGGTATATCTGTCAATATTCATTCTCCAGGTCATGGTATTTCTGTAATATTCATTCATCCAGGTCACGGTATATCTGTAATATCTCCATCCAGGTCACAGTATATCTGTAATATTCATCCAGCCATGTCCGGTATATCTGTATATTCTTATCCAGGTCATGTATATCTGTAATATTCATTCATCCAGGTCATGGTATATCTGAATCTGTATATATTCATACCTCCAGGTCAGGTATATCTGTATATTCATCCATCCAGTTACGGTATATCTGTAATATTCATATCATCCAGGTCATGGTATACTCTGTAATATCACATTCATCCAGGTCACGGTATATCGGTAACTATCATCCATCCAGTGTCATGGTATATCTGTAATATTCATCATCCGGTCATGTATCTGTAAATTCATCCATCGCATCTCACGGTATATCTGTAAATCATATCCATCCAGGTCACGGTATATCTGTAATATTCATCCATCCAGGTCATGGTATATCTGTAATATTCATTCATCCAGGTCCGTATATCTGTAATATTCTTCCATCCAGGTCATCGGTATATCTTTTAATCATCACCAGGTCATGTATCTGTAATATTCATCCATCAAGGTCAC
This sequence comes from Hymenochirus boettgeri, assembly GCA_019447015.1. Lineage (NCBI taxonomy): Eukaryota > Metazoa > Chordata > Amphibia > Anura > Pipidae > Hymenochirus > Hymenochirus boettgeri. The sequence continues at coordinate 164,012,120 of CM033477.1, read as the reverse complement.
GTATATCTGTATATTTCATCCATCCAGGTACGGTATATCTGTAATATTCATTCATCCGTCAGGGTATATCTGTAATATTCATCCATCCAGGTCACGTTATATCTGTACTATTCATCCATCCAGGTCACGGTATATCTATCTGTAATATTCATCCACTCCCGGTCACGGTATATCTGTAAATTCATCCATCAGGTCCCTGGGGATAATCTGTAATTTCATTATCCAGGTCATGGTATATCTGTAATATTCATTCATGCCAGGTCAGGGTATATCGTAATATTCAATCCACATCCAGGTCAGTATATCTGTAGATATCATCATCCAGGTCATTGTAATCTGTAATATTCATCCATCCAGGTCACGGTATATACTGTAATAGTCTCATCCATCAGGTCACGGTATATCTGTAATTCATCCATCCAGGTCGCGGTATATCTGTAATATTCATTCATCCAGGTAATGGTATTCTGTAATATTCATTCATCCAGGTCATGGTATATCTGTAATATTCATCCAGGTCCAGGTCATTGTCATATGATCAATATTCCTGTATATTATACATCCATCCAGGTCATGGTAATCTGTAATTCATCCATCGCAGGTGCTGGTATATCTGTAAATTTCATTCATCCAGGTCATGGTATATCTGTAATATTCATTCATCCAGGTTCAGGTATATCTGTAATATTCACTCATCCAGGTCACCGGTATATCTGTAATCTTACTCCATCCAGGGTCACGGTATATCTGTATTCATTCCTCCAGGTCACGGTATATCTGTAATATTCATTCATCCAGGTCATGTATATTGTGAAATTCATTCATCCAGGTCATGGTTATATCTGTAATATTCGTTCCACCAGGTCAGGTATATCTGTAATTCATCATCGGTCGTATATCTGTAAGATTCCATCCGGTCATGGTATATCTGTAATATTCATCCATCCAGGGTCCTAGGTATATCTGTAATATTCATCCTCCAGGTCACGGTTATATCTGTAATACTTCATTCATCCAGTCAGGGTATCTCTGTAAGTATTCATCCATCCAGGTCACAGTTAATCTGTAATATTCATCCATCCAGGTGCAACGTATATCTGTAATATTCATTCTCCAGGTCATGGTTATACGCTCTGTATTTCATGTCCAGGTCATGGATATCTGTAATATTCATCCATCCAGGTCATGTTATATCTGTAATATTCATCCATCCAGTGTCATGGTATATCTGTAATAGTCATCTCGTCCAGTCACGGTAATATCTTGTAATATTCATTCGTCCAGGTCACGGATATCTGTTAATATTCATCCGCCAGGTCATTGTATATCTGTTAATGTGTCATTCATCCAGGTCATGGTATATCTGTAATATTCATCATCCAGGTCAGGTATCTCTGTAATATTCATCCATCCAGGTCTGGTTTATGCTATAATATGTCATCATCCTGTCATGGTATAATCTGTAATATCATCCATCCAGGTCACGCTATATCTGTAATATTCATCCATCCAGGTCACAGTATTCTGTAATATTCATACATCCAGGTCACGGTATATCTGTAATATTCTTCATCCCCGTCACGGTATATCTGTAATAGTTCATTGACATCCAGGTTCAGGTATAATCTTAATATTCATCCATCCACGTCACGGTATATCTGTAATATTCATACATCCAGGTCACGGTTAATTCTCTGTAATATTCATCATCAAGTCACGGTATATAGGTAATTATTCATTCATCCGTACGGTATAGCTGTAATATTCATCCATCCAGATCAGGGTATATCTGTAATATTATCCTTCAGGTCATGGTATATCTGTAATATTCTTCAGATCCAGGTCATGGTATATATGTATATATTGCATCCATTCCAGGTTCACCGGTATATCTGTAATATTCATTTATCCATGGTCACGATATATCTTGTCAATTCATTCATCCAGGTCATGGTTATATGTAATGTTCATAATCCAATTCCAGGTCATGGTATATCTGTGTATTCATATTCATGCCACATGTGCTGGTCAATATCTATAATATGTAATCATTCAATCCAGGTCACTGGTATATCTGTAATATTCATCCATCCAGAGTGTCAATTGGTATATCTGTAATATTACATCATCCAAGTCATGGTATACTCTGTCAATATTCCATCCATCCAGGGTCAGGGGCATATCTGTAATATCATTCATCCAGGTCACGGTATAACGTACTATTCATTCATCAGGTCATGGTATCTATAATCTTCATCCATCCATGGCATGGTATATCTGTAATATTCATTACATCAGGTCAACGGTATATCTGTATATTCATCCATCCAGGTCATCGGTTATCTGTAATATTCTTCATCCAGGTCATGGTATATCTGTAATATTCATAATCCATGACGTACATGGTTATAATCTGTAATATTCTTCCAATCCACGGTCATGGTATCTGTATATCTTCACCCGGTCACGGTATATCTTATATTCATTCATCCAGGTCATGGTATATCTTTAATATTCATCCATCCAGGTCATGATAGATCTTGTAATATTCATCTCCAGGTCATGTATATCGGAATATCAGCCTCCATGTCACGGTATATCTGTATTTCATCCATCCATGTCACGGTATAATCTGTAATATTCTCCATTCCAGGTCAGGTCGTGGTAAATCTGCTAAATATTCATCCAGCCAGGATCATGGTGGTATCTGTAATATTCATCCATCCCGGTTCAGTGGTATATCTGTAATATTCATCCATTCCAGGTCACGGTATATCTGTAATATTCATTCATCCAGGTACGGTTTAAATCTGTAATATTCATTCATCCAGATCACAGTATATCGTAATATCATTCCATCGGGTCACGGTATATCTGTAAATTCATCCATCCAGGTCACGTATATCTGTAATAATTTCCATCCTCCAGGGGCACGGTATATCTGTATATTCATCCGTCCAGGTCACGTTATCTGTTATATTCAGATCAACTGGACTTAAAGTTTAGTTTTTGAAGACGTTTCGCTAGTCATCCGACTGGATCTCTCAATTTAGAAAGAATTCTTTATTACTTGATTTTACTTTATTTGTTACGGTCAGTGGTATGAAAAGTCCTTCATATAGATTTCTGCACTTCATTGCCTTTTTCCATACATCTAAAAAGACATGGGAATTTCTAGTGGGTGTGATTTAATGTAGGATAATAGACTAAGCCAACAATGTGATGTCCCTTTCATTTAAGCTATCAGCTTGAAACTCTTTTACTTCTATGGTAACTTGTACATTTAGTTGTCTGAAAGTAAATAACTATCTTAATGCAAAGCCAATGTAACAAGCTTAGACAGTGGAACAATCATTTTTGTAATATCCATTTCTTCATTGTAGTGTAAGAACAGAAGAAACTCTCTTGATGAATTACTGTATAAAAAAATATTATCATACGTCAAACAATAGGGTTTTGAATGTAAAGAAGGGTTAACTGTGTTGAAGTGAGAGGAAATAGTTTATGATTATTCTCATAAACCCTGTGAAAGATGATTATGCTAGGATCCAAATGCATGCTTTGTGAATCCTATACACTATATGCATACAGACGTCTGGGACCTATCTGCACACGCATGTGGGCTTTTACATTAAATAATGTGCCATACAATAAACGCTCTGGTGCATTGTTTCCATAATAGTCTATCAGAGGCCACGGGCCATCCTTAGGTTGGAAGAAAAGAAGTTTCTTTCACAGGTTAGAAAAGGTTTCTTTATCCATTGAGAACCGCGTTAGACACTGTGGAAACTATCTCGGCAGCAGATGTGGGTAATGGCAATGTTTCTTAGATTTAATGGTATTAATACATTATGAACTGTAGTTTGGATTGAGGTAACAGGGATACACTATATAATATTGAGAATTACTGGTATAATGGCATACTATTCTGTGTTCTGCTGTTTGTAGGGATACTATAATAAGATTGAGAATTACTGTATTAATACATATACTGTAGTTTCTGGTTTGGTACGGGTATACTAATATATATTAGAATTACGGTATTAATACATATACTGTATTTCTGGTTGGGTACGGTGGGAACTATATCATATTGAGAATTACTGGTATTAATACATATACTGTACTTCTGGTTGGTCAAGGGATACTATAATAATATTGAGAATTACTGGTATTAATACATTTCTGGCAGTTCTGGTTGGTCCCTACTACATATAATATTGAGAATTACTGGTATTAATACATTACGGCATTTCTGGTCGGTACTGGGATGATATATATATTGAGACTTACGGTCTTAATCATATACTGTAGTTCTGTTGTAAATAACGGGATCTATATAATATTGAGAATTACTGGTATTAATACATATACTGTAGTTCTGGTTGGTACAGGGATACTATATAAATTGAGAAATTACTGGTATTAATACAATCTGTAGGTCTGGTTGGTACAGGGATACTATAATAATATTGGAATACGGGTATTAATACATATACTGTAGTCTGGTTTGGTACATGGATACTATATAATATTGCAGAATTACTGTTATAAACATATAAACGGCAGTTCTGGCGTACTCTGGGATCTTATACTATTGAAAATACCGGTATTAAATAGATGTGCGCGAAACTGCTAAAATCCATGCAGTTTCATCAATCACGGGATTTTGAAAAAATTTGAAAATCCGTAAATCTGGCTGATCTCGGAAATAACTGTATCACAATGTTTGGGTGCTCTGAGGAAGGGGCAAAAGCCCCAAACTTTGTGAATATTGATGTGTGTGGTTTCACTTAAATTGATTTAATCGGCGTGTGACTCTCAATCATCTCTATATTTCCAATAGAGCCATATTATCGTTATTAGCTATTATTCACATTACAAGAAACAAAAAATCTGCCATTCACCGGTTGTAATTTCCCATTTCGTTTTACTGAAGAATATTGACCTGTGTATGGCGTCTGATACTATTGCCTGTCTATATGGGCGTTGGGAATTAACTGGTTGGATTTTCCCCAAAATCCCATCTATAGCTGCAGTATCTTGGGCATATTACAATATCTTACAAGTGTTAAAATTCATATAGAACTTGGGGTCAGTCACGTGGCTCATGGATTAGTGATCCTTGCAGCGCTGAGGTCCTGAGTTCGTTCCACCCTTTGGACACATCTACAAGTAGTTTGTATGTTCTCCACTCCCAGTGCTTGCGTGGGGTTTCCTCCGGGCACTCCGTTTTCCCCCAACCAATCATAAGAACATAACGATAGGGTTGTATGTGTCCATAAAGTGATAGATTGTCAGCCTCTTCGGGGCGGGCCTGATGTGAATGTATACATTTAATTGGTAACGCGCTACGGAAGATGTTGCGCTATATAAATCATCAATAATAATCAAAATCTGGTTTCAAGCAAGTGAGTACTGACCGGTTATACCATATTTCATGAATGACAGGCTTTAAATAAACATATTACCCAAGTCCTTTAAAATAATGCCTGTAAACTATTCTGGGGATACCGTAGCAGAACAAACCATTCATAACCCGAATGTCCATCCGTAGTTCCTCCATTTCATAAACATATTAAGGAATGAAAAATGTCTTTCCTTTCAAAAAATAACCACTGATTGTGAAAGATCATTTATGATACAATACGTAGTATTTAGGCCATTTCTACTTTGGTTGCCTCCAATGACCCACCTCTACTGTGTCATAAATTATTTTTAATTATCTCATGCGCGATTGTCTTTCAGCTCTTTATTTAAAAGACGTACACAATATATTATCTGAGCGTGGAGAGACCTTATTCACTTGAAATCCACTATTATTTCATAAAATAAAGGAAGGAACCAGAGGCGTTGTGCTTTTCATATTAAAGAGTAAGAGGCGCCATTTCACAGGTCTTGAATAAGAATCTTCCAAGTGTCACTTTAATTCTTATCATTATTTCCTGCCTGAATTCTTGTCTCTAATAAATGTTTTATTTTCTGTGTGTTTCCCTTTCTCCTGCTTGGGATTTGTTAATGTTAACTAGACGAGGAAAATGGCCCGTTCTTTGCCAAATGGAAATGGAGTATAATATCAATGTTGAATTCTGGGGAATTTTGGGTGTGATGTTTAAACAAGGGAATAGACTTAGACAGTGAATAAAGTGGTCCAGAAGAGGAAGTACAGACTTGTCAATATTTTTGAGGTCTAGGAATGAGAATGTAATTCATGTACGATTGATAATTGTTGGGGGGTTAATACCGGACTACACACGACAAATCCAAAAGGATTGTTGCTATGTATTGGTTTGTTGAAGTCTTTTGACTACTGTCTATTATGATACTTTTTATGGCAATCATAATAAGACAATGTGAGATTTGCTCCAAAGTCAATATCCTGGACTGGTCTAATGGATCTATGGCAGTAATGGAAAACATTATAACTTATGATTTGTTAGCCCAGGGAACCCAGTCTGTAAAGGACTACACTGCATTCCATTTAGAATAACACCCAACCCAATGACTGTGTAATCCCTTCGAGATTCTTTTTATTATAAAGGGATTTATAATCAGGTTAACAAAAAGTCTTTTATGAGTTTATTCTGATGCCACACTGAACTCAAAGGAATCCCGCAGCAAATCAACGAGCGTAATCACACGCGATTGTGTGCGCTTTTCTTGTGCTTTCGCGTTTGCGTTTTTGTGCGTTATGAAACCCTGCGTAAAACGCAACATAATGCGTTACCAAACGCGAATGGACCGCAAAAATCCGATGTGCAGAGAAATCGCGGGAATTTTCGCGCTCCTTCGATTTCCATTTTTTAGCGAAAATCGCGGGGCGTCAAACTAGTGGTGGCCTACCCTTAAGGAGCCTTTGCACGTAAGAAACATAATCTTATCAGAGAAACATAACGTATTCTGTAAGCGATAGTACCTTTTTACGATGGTACGGTAACTCTACTACCATTCTTCTGTTATTGGTCCAGGGAGATTTAATAAATGTCTTATGTTAAAAATTATGCAAATTTGTCGCAACAATCAGATGTTTGCTTTCAAATGGTAAATAAGGATCTGATTGGTTAGGCAAAATTAAGTCACCAATTTTTAAAGATAATGGGCTTCGATTACCCAGAGCCCTGTTTAAATTATGAGTTAAGTTGCTACCCGGTTAGCGTGCTTTTAAAACTTGATATAAGTCTTGGATATGCATGAGTTTAGTGCAGAAGTCCCATGCGCATCGGACGCTTGCATATTAAACATACCGGGATTTGTACCCATGTTCGAAAACGGATTATTACATCGCCAACCGACGTTAACCCAGAGAGATAGCGGCTCTTGGTAAGAGTCCTGAAGAACCTTACATTCAATCTCCCTGTTATATTTAGTCCATAAATACACGGAGAACAGGCCAGAAGACATCCTATAAAATAATGTACTGTGGGTAAATGTACTAATTGTGATTGAGATCATCGCGTTCAGTCCGTGCTAAAAAATGCTTTGATTGTCACATTAACCTCCTGGTACCCTACTGGGCAGACCTAATCATTATCAGTTTCCATTGCAGTTACAGAATTAATGTAAATGTTCCAGAATCTTAACAACTGTATAAATGACCTAAACTAAATGTTTAATTCTGACCTTCATAACAATATCAACCTCCACCTGCATCAAGGAACACGATGACCTACTTTAATATTTTCAATGAGGTTGGAAACAAATCTAATGCTAGCAAATGAAAGTGTCAATTTGTCCTATTTAAGCAGTTTCTAAGCTTGCCAGGGTATGGCGATATGATTGGCTTTCCATTATATAATCAGTGTTCAATAATGAATCATGGCTGAGGAATGTCAGGGATCGTATCTCACCGTCTATTAAACATTTCAGATGTTTTTAATGCAAGTTTAACTACATCCTATATGGTGCGTAGATGCTCCATTATCTTAGGCATAAAATATGTGTGTGGGGGGGGTGGGGGTGGGGTCAGGGTTCTAGGGTTTTGAACCTGACACACATTGTAAGACCGCCGATCAGGGGGGGGGCAACGTAATACATGATGGCTTCATCATGGAACATAGGCGTGGCTTGTGGGAGTGGGGTATGGAGGACTAAACACTTACTGGTGAACTGGATGGCTGACTTAACACGATTGGTGTACTGGAGGGCTTGACTTAACACCGATTGGTGGACTTTTTGTTGAAATGCTGTATTGCCATTAAGAGTTTTTTTTTACTAGACCTTTTCAGTGTTTCCGCAGGGGAGCGCCCGGATCAATGTTTTCACTTTGCTTCATGGTATGGGCACCCTGGGTGGTATTGGGGGGGCTGAAGGTCAGGGTGCACTCAGTGGTTGTACATTCCTATTCAATTGGAGTTAGTTGTGCATTTACTCATAAAGTATTGAATTGATCATTCATTTACTGGTAGTCCTATTATTGCATTTGGATATTATTGGTGGCATTGACACTTTATAAATTTAGTAAATTATTTGAATATGGTTGCAGGTCCAGTAACAGTAACTGAACATTTTGGAAAGTCCTTCAAGTATTAGTCCTCCCAGAGAATATTTTTAGAGTATTAGATATATATTTCTATTATAACCTTTGGCTACATATCTCCACATTTTCTATCAGATTGGGTACCCTCATCAAGAGCGTAATAGAGCCCTATAGGTTGCAGACTCCATGAATGCTCCTGGAAATCTGTGAAATGAATCTAATTCTGATTAGTTAAATGGGTGTTTCTGAAAAATCCTTTTGTAGTGAAAGATGGCCACTGATACTCATTGCCAACATTAAGATGGTGTAATAAGTTTCTCACTGCTGTAAATGATTGTGCAATGGTATTGTACTTTGTACTGATTGAAGCCATCTTATGTTTGGTGTCCTAGTACCGATAGGTTGTAACATTATTTAATTTTTTAGTAGGGACACTGAAAAAAACCAAGCTCTTAGGTGTTGAGACAAGTTTTGATACATTTTTTCTGTTCCTTACTATTTGTTTCCATGTAATTGAGATGGAAGAAGAATTTGCAGAAGTTTCACACTAATAAAGTAAATGCCGACACTTCTGTTTGTTGTTCCGTATGAGAATGAGACAGATGTTCATCTATTCTTTATATTGCAGGACTAATTCAATCATATCCCCGGGCCATGTGCTGTGACAAAGCCACTAGGAACATGGTTTGCTAACTTGGAACACCTATAACGTTATAAACTCGGTCACTTGTTACACACAGACCCCTTATACCATGGAAGAGACTGGGTCATTGTCAAAGTAATAGCATAGATACCGTTGGACACTCATACAACAACATATCATATCTCTACAATTTATAAAGAAAGATATGGGCTATCCACCCTCTCGCAATCAAAGGAAGACACAGACCAGGATAACAATCAATAATACACCGAGATGAAGGGGAAATAACTGTTTTAATACTGTAGCGATATAATTAATTTACATGATCATGTAAAGTTCTCTTATAAACAACTACATAATGTTTCCAAACGGACTAATGGCTATTTTTAACAACATCATATACCTGGATGTAGCATTGCCTTTAATTGCTTACTATAATGTAAACAACCCTTGTTGTGGTCCCACTGCAGTAGGGATATTATAGACAATCTTACCAGGAGTTCAGCAAACCATATATTTATTCACATAATATTTAATCAGTAACATCCTTCCTATAGGTAGTGATTGGTCAGAGAAATGCCCGGTCTGTCTAGCATTGACATTATAGCTTAGAGACATATTTAGAGATAGCTTAGAGACATATTCCCTAAGCTGCGGTAGAAACAGGTAGTAGCTGTGGTAGTAAGCTGGGATAAATTTTGCAACAATGTTGCAACTTACCGGTAAGGGTGGGCATTTAAAAGATCACCCCTGTTTCCTAAACAATATGAGAAATGCAGCAAGAAGGGAAAGAAGATGGTGGAGACCTGGAAAGGTCTTTTTAGACAGGTGTTATGACAGACACAACCGCAAACGCCAATCTTCACCTTTTCATTTATTTACAATTATTGAACATCATGTCTGACATGTGGCGATGTTGGCGGTGTACTAGTAAAAGTTTTTTTGTCCGCCATTTAATAATTGTGAGACCTGTTTCTGAGCTTATACTGCAATTCCACTAAAAGAGGCTCTACCTTTCTGTAGTAACTTGCTGGTTATCAATTGCGTTAGATGAAAAACATTCTGAAAAAAAAGCGGTAATTGCCGCAGGAAAAATAACAACACTTTTAAATATGCCCTATAATGTCTTCACTATATGCAGCCAATCCGCGCAGCAGTATAGGACTTCACCTATAAATACATGCTACTCGGCCTTTTATAAAACTCATACAGGGTTATTCATAATAGTTCTTATCTTTAAAATGGTGCTAATTTTTGCCCCAACCATCATATTTTATTTAACATTTGGGGCAAATTAGCACCATTTTAAACGATAAGAACTTTTATTTTGGAATTCCTGATACTTTATTGTTCTTTTTGTCGTTACATATTTTTACAGAAATTCATTTCTATTAACTAAAGTTTATGGTAGACCCCAAACTGTAGTTAAAAAGACATGATTTCTTGTCTGTAACAAAGGATTTCTGCAAAAAAAATATGTGATTGTCGTATTGGAGAGGTTTTTAAAGCAGCTCTACTACTGTGTGTGCACTGTATCAGAGTGATGAGTTTCTTACAGTAATACCGTGATACCATCGAAGAGGACCCTGGCCCAAGACTTACAGTCTACAGAATGGGGGTGAGATCTGTGTGTGTGACTGGAATCGTAGGCTGTAAATAGATTGGCATGGCAGTTGTAGTGTGAAAGGCGGTTGGATCATTTGGGTAGTAAAGATGGGTAATGTCTAGACCAGGTTATTGGTGCCTGAAGAGGTGGGATTTAAAGGTTTGGTTTTAAAGGTAAAGGGGCGGTGAGGATGGCACACAGGAGTGACGGAATAAATTTATTATTGACTAGATGAAAAAGGCTTGTATACAGTGGCTGGGATGACATGTAAGCAATTGCAATTAATACAACTCAGGCAGGGGCTATTACAGAGAGCCACAACACAAATATTCTATCTTAAAGCACACTCCACTACCATCTACAAAGCATTAATCTGACTCTGACAAGGGATTTATGTGGGTTTCAAACCATCCGCCCATGTCAAGCCACACTGTATTTATTACACTATTACATCACTTTTGATGTAACTTTTCAATGCCAGCTGGATTACTTACATTAAAGCATGCCAACCTTAAACTGCATGTTCTACTTTCTACTACTTCCAAACAAAAATTCATATTAGGTAGATCACACCCCTAAAACATTAGCAATTGTTCTTAGTTACAGACAGAAATGTGCTTGCTTGTCCTGTAAAATCCTTCTGATTGAATCTGCCATTTCACTCTAAGTTTCTTGAGAAGAATAATTACCTAGAATTTTTTAATTAAAACGATCCCCGACCGAATGGCCAATAGTGCCCATACACTGCATGATTATCAGCTGAAAACGGCCGTTCATAAACACATCGTGTGTCCGGGTTGGCACCTGCATGTGCGTATGAACCTTTAAAGTGGCATCACACTGCACTGGTACTGTAGGTTCCATATAATAGAATGGCCCAGGTTATATTACAGATATGGTGGGAATACGGCGATGAAGGATTGTGCTGTAGAAGGAGGTTGGGGGCTGTTCTATATTAGGATGCAACCTGCCCTGTCATATTAACAATTGCTGTCTTTACTACGCAAGTAACTATCCAAAACCCCCCATCACGTACAATAAAATTCCGAGGGAGGTGGTCTCAATGCCCCGACTCCATTCATAGGGCTGGGATGGTCCCCTTTCCTTGCCGGGTGGAACCAGTCGCCTGGGCGGCTCTACTCGGGGATCGAACGGGCCAAGGACCCCCCTCCCCACGGCAGGAATATCAAAAGATGTCAGAGGGCGCCGAGTGGAGAGTGGATTACGGTACCTGTTTAAAGGGGATGGCCACGGCAAAAAGGAACTGGCTTTCTATCTGATTTACTGAAGAACAGAGGTAAATGCACTATTTCTTACCTCCCGTTCTTCATTAAATCTTGCAAGGGTATTGAGGTAGACATCCCTTTAATCTTTAAACATAACCCTTCATCATGTAATGCTATTGATGTCTCCTTTAATTATTTAATACCCCCCCCCATGGAGAAAAACAAAAAGAGTTTTAATAAAAGGAAACCTTAGTAGTTAAAAAATGAATTATTGGACACAATTGATTTGATTTTCACTTCCTTTATTTAGTCATTGCACTAAGAAGAATTGTCGCGTATGGTCGTTGTCGAACATTATGTGTTTATTATTATAACAGCAAAGGTAATTGTCCTTGGTCACCTGCTCATTAAACTTGAGAACTTTACTTTTTTTTATTAGTTTTTTTGCAAAGTTCGTGGCAAAATTTGTGGCAAAACTATGGGTTTTTTTCCCAAAAGTGTAATCCACGGCCTTATACAGGTTGTGGCCATATAAGACTCATCATGGCTATTTTTTCATGCTAAGCCTGACTATATAATCCCTATCCCAGCAACCGGTTCCGTCCCAGCGTAATTTTGAAGGAAATTCTTTATCACTAACTAAAAATCTCTCACTATTGAATCTAATGAATGATTTACTGAAAATAACATCTATATACAACAGAATATACAACAGTATATACAACTAAACTATATACAACAGTATATACAACTAAACTATATACACAGTTATAGTTTAGGTGGACTTGAGGACGAATGTCTTTATTCACCTTAATTACTATGTTACGATTTATATGTTACTATGTTAAAACCTATGTATATACAACTAACTATATACAACATTTTTAATACACTAAACTATATACACAGTAATAGACAACTAAACTTATACAACAGTTTCCCCAACAACTAAACTAAATACCATAGTATACAACAGTATATACAACTAAACTATATACAACAGTATATCAACTAAACTATATACCGTGTATATACCAACTCAAACTATATCCCACCATTATATCACTAAACTATTACAACAGTTTATACAACTAAACTATATACAAACAGTTATAATACAACTAAACTATATCACAGTATTACAACTAAACATATACAACAGGGTATAAAAACTAAACTATATACAAACAGTATTACACTAAACTATATACAACAGTATATACAACTAAACTTATACAACAGTTTATACAAACTAAACTTCTACAAACAGTATATACAACTAAAGCTATATCACAGTGTATCCAACTAAACTATTACAACAGTATCTACAACAACTAAATACAACGTTTTACAACTAAACTATATACAACCGTAATACAACTAAACTATAACACATTATATACACTATACTATATAAACAGTTTATACAACTAAACTTATACAACATTGTAACAACTAAACTAATATACAACAGTATTACAACTAAACTATTACAACAGTTTATACAACTAAACTATATACAAACATATATACAACTAACTATATACACAGTATATACAACTAACTATATACACAGTGTATACCCCCTAAACTAAGACAACAGTAATAATACAAACACTAACATAACTATATACAACAGTTTATATACAACTAAACTATATACAACGTATATACAACTGAAACTATATCAAACCGTGTATCCAACTAAACTATATACACAGGTATATACAACTCAACCTATATACAACAGTATATACACTAAACTAGATACAACAAACAGATGTCTACACTAAACTATATACAACAGTGTAACATAACGAAACTATCTACAACAGTTTTATAAACTAAACTATATACACAGGATATCAACTAAAACTATATACAACATGTATACAACTAAACTATATACAACAGTATATACAACTAAAACTATATACAAACAGTATATACAACTAAACTATATATCAAACAGTGTATACACTAAACTATATACAACAGATTCCAAAAACTAATACAACATTAATTCAACTAAACCGATATACAAACAGTATATACAACTAAACTCTATACAACAGTGTATAGCAACGAAACGATATACAACAGTATATACAACTAAACTATATCCAACAGTATATCAAACTAAACTATATACATAGATCACACCTACTATATACCACAGTATATACAACTAAAACTATATCCAACGTGTATACAACTAAACTATATACAAAAACAGTATATACAATAAACGATATACAACAGTGTATACACTAAACGATATACAACAGTAATATACACTAAACTATATACAACAGTGTATACCATAACTATAACACCATATATACAACTAAACTATCTACAACAGTATATACAACTAAACATATACAACATTATATACACTAAACTATAATACAACAGTAGATACAAACTAACTATATACAACATATAATACACTAAACGTATAATACATTCGTATATACAACTAAACTATATACAAAACATTATATACAACTAACTATATAATACACAGTGTATAACAACTAAACGATATACACAGTGTATATCACTAAACTATATACAACATTGTAACAACTAAACTATATACAACAGTATATACAACTAAAAATATATACAACAGTTAATACAACAAATAGATACACAGTATTACAACTAAACTATATACAACAGTTAGATACAACTAAACTATATACAACATTTATACAACTAACCTATATACAAAGTTTATACAACAACTATATACAACAGTATATACAATAAACTATATACAACAGTAATATACACTAAAACTATATACAACAGTATAATACAACTAAACTATATGACAACAGTATTACCACTAAACTATCTACAACATATTACACTAACTATATAACAATACACATTATATACAACTAAACTATATACAACAGTATATACAACTACACTATATACAACAGTATATACGAACTAAACTATATACAACGTGTATACAACTAAACTATATACACAACAGTTTTATAGAAATATTTTGGTACAATGTTTCACATTTCTGCAAATCCAAAGATTTTATGATTATACATATGTAACCATTAGTACTAAAATTGAAATAAATTGTGTCCTATTGCAAAACGTCTTCAATTATTAAAATAGAAAAATTTCTAGTTTTTTTTCAAATTTGTGATTCAATTTCAATTTATTCATTCCAACTTTAAGCAGACCTAATTTAAAACGTTAAATACAACCATGCTTAGTGCACATGATTTGCAATATTGAATTTTTTTTATCATTGAGCACCAAATAGGCATAGAGTGTTGCATTGGTTTAATCTAAGAGGAACTCACACAACTTTGTTTTATCATTTATCTGGGTAAAGTAATAGTCAATTGGCTGTACTCCATGTTCAAAAACTCTCCATTGAAGTCTATACATCTCTGCATTTTATTTCTCACAAAGCTACATAGAGTATAAAGAAGCTTTAGAGCCCTGTACTTGTCCTAAAAACTACATACAATAGACAACAAAAGCCAATTTATTTCTAAGGGAAGGGGCACATAACACAGAACGGTTTTCAACCATCCACGTGTATGTATTTCAGGTCAATTAACAGCCATTGTCCACCATTGGCAAGTACCACAAAGCCCGTTCTTCAAATCACACAATAAAACCTTAATGATTTTACTTGGCCATCCTGGACATCTTGACAAGAATTGTTTTTATCTGCAAAGTATGAATGATATGTTAGCACTTTGAGTCACCTCCTATTGTTTCTAAAGCCGACAATTTTAAAACTTGCAAATGTTCTTGGAAATCAAGAACGAGGTGTAGCTGAGGTGATACAGATGGGGGATTTGGTGGACTTGGTTTTCTTTTTATGGTTTGGAGTACAATGTAATTGTTTCGACATTTGTGTCTTAATGTGTTTAATAAAAGATAAATCTGTATTGATGATTTTCCTCCAACATCGTGGACGGACAATTAAAAAACATTGACAATCATTTTGAGCATGACACATTATAGCAGAAATAATACAGTGTTCTTGAATGAGTCACGTTTGACTGAAAGACAAACGGATATGGGGTACAGATTATTTTAACAAAACTCCATGTGGGTACACCCATGTCTTTACCACCCTGTGCTGAGTTCTGTCAACATCAACGAATAGGCCAGTGATCCTAGATTAGCTCCTGGGATTTGTAGGATTAAACATCTGGAATGTCAATATGATTGTGAGGTTCTCATTCATTCCAGTATGGTAATAAAATCTGTAATTTCATCAACCAGAGTCAACGGTATTTCTGTAATATTTCATCCATCCAGGTCACGGTAATCTGAATATTCATCCATCCAGGTCCACGGTATATCTGTCATATCATTCATCCAGTCACGTATAATCTGTAATATTCAATTCATCCAGGTCACGGTATATCTGTAATATTTCATCCCTCCATGTCACGGTATTCTGTAATATTCTGCTCATCCAGGTCACATTATATCTGTAATGTTCATCCATCCCAGGTCACGGTATATCTGTAGTATTCATTCATCAGGTCAAACGGTACTATCTGTAATATTCACATCCATCAGGTCACGGTATATCTGTATATTCATCCATCCAGGTCACGGTATATCTGTAATATTCATCCATCCCGTCACGGTTTCTGTAATATTCTCCATCAGTCACGGTAATATCTGTATTTCATTCATCAGTCACACGTTATATCTTGTAATATTCATTCATCAGTCACACTTATATCTGTAATATTCCATCCTCCAGGTCACGGTATATCTGTAATATTCATCTCATCCAGGATCACGGTATATCTGTAATATTCATTCCATCCAGGTCACGGTATATCTGTAATAATCATTCATCCAGGGCACTGTATATCTGTATAGTCAGTTCATCAGGTCACGGTATAATCTGTATTTCTCCAATCATGTCACTTTAGTATCTTTAATATTCATTCATCCAGGTCACGGTAGATCTGTATATTCATCCAATCCAGTCATTGTTATTATCTGTAATATCATTCATCCAGGTCACTGTATATCTGTACTATTCATTCATCCGTCATGGTATATCTGTAATATTCATTCATCCAGGTCACGTATATCTGTAAATCATTCATATCCAGGTCACGGTATATCGTAATATTCTATCATCCGGTCATTGTATAGTCTGTAATATTTCATCCATCGCAGGTCATTGTATATCTGTAATATTCATATTCATCCAGGTCATGGTATATCTGGAATATTCATTCATCCATGTCATGTATTCGTGTAATATTTCATTCATCCATGTCATGGTTATCTGTAATCACTGTGCGTGATCCGGTCATGGTATCAACTATATTGTAATTTCATTCATCCAGGTCACGGTATATCTGTAATATTCATCCATCCAGGTCACGTTTATCTTAATATTCATCCATCCAGGTCAGGTATTCTGTAATATTCATTCATCAGTCATGTAATCTGCTAATATTCATTCCATCCAGGTCACATATATCTGAATATTCATCCATCCAGGTTCCACGGTATATCGTAATATTCATATTCATCCAGGTCACTGTATTCTGTTATATCATCCTCCAGGTCATGGTATCTTCTAATATATCCATTCATCCAGTCATGGTATAATCTGTAATATTCAGGCAGTCCAGGTCATGGTTATATCCTGTAATATTCATGCCATCCAGGTCCCAGTATTCTGTATATTTCATTCATAATCCAGGTCACGGTATATCTGTAATATTCATCCACCAGGTCATGTATATCTGTACTATTCATTTAGCCAGGTCACGGTATATCTGTAATATTCATCCAGGTTCACTGTATAGTCTGTAATCGTCCTTCATCCAGGTCATGGATATCTGTAATAATATTCATTCCATCCAGGTCCGGTATATCGGTAATATTCATCCATCAGGTCACAGTATATCTTAATATTCATTATCCCTCCCGGTCCACGGATATCTGTAATATTCATTCATCCAGGGTCACGTTATAATCTGTAATAATTCTTCATCCAGGTCACGGTATATCTGTAATATCAATACCTCCAGGCACGGTATATCTGTACTATTCAATACCATCGGTCACGGTATATCTGTAATATTCATTTATCCAGTCCGTATATCTGTAATAGTTCATCCATCAGGTCCACGGTAATATCTGTATATTCATGATCCAGGTCATGGTATATCTGGTAATATTCATTCTCCAGGTCACTGTATGTCTGTAATATCATTCGTCATCCCAGGTGCATGGTATTATCTGGGTATATTCAGTCAATCCAGGTCATTGTATTCTGTAATCTGCTTCATCCAGGTCCTGGTATATCTGTAATATTCATTCATCCCCATCATGGCATATCTGTAATTTCTCCATCCAGGTCACGGTAATATCTGTATATTCATTCATCCAGGTCATGGTATTATCTGTATAAGTCATCATCCAGGTCACGGATATCTGTAATATTCATCATTCATCAGGTCTGGTAAATCTTGAATATTCATTCATCCAGGTCACGGTATTCTGTAATATTCATCCATCCAGGTCATGGTATATCTGAATATTCTTTATCCAGGTCACGGTATAATCTGTAATATTCATCCATGTCCTGTAATACTGTAATATTCATTCACCGGTCATGGTATCATCTTATATCATCATTCCAGGTCACGGTATAATCTGTAATGTCTTCATCCAGGTCCATGTAATATCTTGTAATATTCATTTTCATCCAGGTCACGGTATATCTGTAATATTTCATGCCACCAGGTCCATGGTCTAATCTGTCATATTCCGTTCATCCAGGTCATGGTAGTCTTATTTCCCTCCACCAGTCATGGTATATCTGTAATATTCATTCATCCAGGGTCACGGTATATCTGTATATTCATCCCTCCAGGTCACGTATAATCTGTAATATTCATCCGCCCAGGTCATGGTATATCTGTAATATTCATCCATCCAGGTCAGGTATAAATCTGTAATATTCATCCATCCAGGTCATGTATATCTGTAGATCTTCATGCCATCCAGGTCATGGTATATCGTATATGTCATTCATCCATGCATGGTATATCTGTAATATTCATCCATCCAGGGTCATGTTATCTGTACTATTCTTCATCCGGGTCACGTATATCTGTAATATTATTTATCCAGGTCATGGTAATATCTTAATATTACATCCATCCAGGTCAAGAGTATATGGTAATATTCATTCATCCGGGTCACGGATATCTGTAATATTCTTCATACCAGGTCATGGTATTCTGTAATTTCATCCATCCAGGTCACGGTATAATCTGTAATATTCATTCACATCTAGGGGCCAGGTCATGGTATATCGTATATTCATCCATCCAGGTCAACGGATATCTTTAATATTCATCCATCAGGTCACGTTATATCTGTATATCATTCACTACCGGTCACATTATATCTGTAATATTCATCCATCCAGGTCAGGTAATATCTGTAATATCATCCATCGCAGGTCACGGTATATCTGTACTATTCATCCTCCGGTCAGGTATATCTGTAATATTCACCCATCCAGTCACGTTAATATTTCTGTAATCTTAAGTCATTCAGGTCCACGGTATATTCTGTAATATTCATTCCTGATAATAAGGCATGTGATTGCACCAAGGCGATTGAGTTTGAATAATGTGAAGATGGTATCAGATTGGATCTAAAGAAATAGGGCACAGATCGCAGAAATAAAATGGATACCGTGATGGAGTTTGCGGGAAGAGAACTATTAAGTTTCCAGTTCAAAAACACCGCCCTTGCGACCTCCGTCTACTAAGTGCATATACTTTTAAGCTTATGGCAAACGAATCACTAAAAAAATTTTGAATTTCATCCCATCACAGACAATAATGACTTATACACTGTTACAAGCTAGTTTTCTAAATGGGACAATGATATGAGAGAATACATTAGCCGCGAGAAACACATAAGGCGACTTTTGAAATATTCTAACTACGTTTTTTAGGATATGATTGATTTGCAAGGACAGATACCATATACACTATGAAATCCTCATTGAAATAAATAGTGACTTTCACCAAAGAACATCTTTAAAAATGGAAGTTCAATGTAGTTTATCCTTTAAAGTAAAGGGGATCTTGAATGCCCAAAAAGGACCTAATCGGGCATTTCTTTTAGTAAACATAACAGCACGAGGAATTCAACATTGTCTGAACGTCAATTCTAATACTTTGATGCTTTTTGAGCATAGGAAAAATAGAAAAGACGTAACACAAACTACCATTGTGGTGGCACTAACGAACACGATAGGTCTCGTTCAGTGCCCTTCGCGGCAAATCGATTAGGTGACCAAAATGACGAACTGAACTGAGAGCTTTTGCACTTATCTCGTTAACCAGACAAAGAATACTGTCAAAAACCACTTCAGAACTTTAAGGTCAAAGGCTAACAACACCAATGAATGGTTTACGACACATTTCCGATTCTTTTGATGTTTCCATTTAGTCTAAGTACAAACGACGATAGTATTACGGGGCCACCCAAGCCACCGATTTTCAGTGTGTCAGTCTTCGGGACACATTATCGTATTGTGGGTCCGACACGGTCAAACGACCGGTACATCCGACTGTCCTTGGTCCGATCGTGAGTGTAAAACACTCCTCTATGGACCCGCACAATTGGTTGCGGTGTCAACTGTCAGACACAGCTGGGTTTGTTGCCGGACCACGCAGTCCTTCCTCTGGCCGACCGGTCGAATGTCCGGTCGAATATGTGTGTAACCCACCCGCTTAGTTCTGTGTTGTATGTGAATAACGGAATTTTCTTTTAGCTCTTATAGGACTGTAATACACATTGCATGTCAGTAAGCTACTTACGTATAACTTTCAAAGGCATTGAAACTGAATGAATGACTTTGCCTAATCTAAAGGTTATTCCATCAAAAAGGTAAAAGTTTGGTTATAAAACTGATTTACTGAAGTACAGGAGGGGTAAATGCACAACTTCACACAGTCTCGGAATTGTACAGTCTCCGTGGATTTTCGTGATCTGGGAGCGAGTCCCGGGTAAGTGTCTCCTCCTCTCCGTACAAGATTTACTGGAAGAACGGGAGGTAAGAGTTGCATTTACCTCCTGATCTTCAGGTAAATGCAGGGTTAGAACAAACTACATTTTTGATGGACTCCCTTTAACCTATAAACTAATTACCTGTTAATGGCACTTACTTTGAGGTCTTGTGTTGTCTGCATGGGCACTCATCCAGTACTTGTTTGCTCAGACTCAGATTCCCCCCTGATAACTACTCTCTGAGGGGCAAGCGTCCTGAGCTATAATCACAAAAGAGACAAGCAATTCTACCATGCAAGTTCACACAATACCAATCGCACCAAGTGTCAAAATTCCAGGTTACAGTTAAAGACATGCATTTGAAGAGTTTAATGATAATTAGACACTATGACACGGTTGAAATCGCTAAAATGGTAAATGGTTCAGATTTAGCTATATGCCAAAAGGAATTGGGGAAGCATTTATATAAATGGGTACAATATAGTGGAAAGCAATTATGAGTTTCCAGTATGGACAATTAAAAAATTTTTTTTTCAGTTTAAATTCCCTCAAAGATTGAATAAACCATGGGATAGAAAAATAATAAAGCTGTTGAAAAAAAATATTTTATCTACAACCACTACAGATGAGTGATAAACAATTCGTTGAAGGAATTTAATAAAAGTGTTTTGTGTTTGAAAGTGCAACACCGCGTCCCGTTTAATATGATATGTTAGAAGAAGTCTCCCTGCTAAGTTCAGTAAGGAAAATGCTAAATTCGGGCTCCGTGTGTACATTAATTAATTGTTTGTTTCCTTATTCTGTGTATCCAATGACAGTTACTTTATGAAGTAGAAATTTCATTTTTCCTGCCCTGAGAACCGAACCTCTGTCGCACTTCTTGTGTTACGAATGCAAAAGTAAAAGAAAAAACTGCAGCGCCAATGAGTAAAGCTTAATGTTGACATTCCAAATAAAACAACAGGACGACAAATTACCTTGTAAATGAAAATTCTCAACAATACAATCCAGTTATTTTATTTCCCCCCTTCAAATTTATTATGGTTTCAGTTCCCTTTGTGTTGTGAAGTTCCTTATGGGTAAGAGCTGGATACACACGGAGGACTATTAGTGCACGGCCGACGTGCTTTAACGAGCGCAGCGACGCCGAATTGTGGCGAACGAATCGATGATTGCGTATACCATAGGGAACCCACACGATCCATCGGAATTACAGACCACGTCCGATTTCGGAAATGTTTGTCCGATCGGACTAAGCGAAACGATATCCGGTTGGGTTGCGTGCCGGCCGACAACACACCAGCAGATATTTTGGTCTCCGATCAACGAAAGTGCGGGTACCTCACGATCAACGTGAGTACAATCCTTTTCGTTTGCTGAACACCTACGGGGAAAGATCCCCCTACTTATAGTCTGTAGTTCCCTATAGGTATTTGGTTCATATCCCTCACAAACACCTGTTTTAAGGAAAGCAAACTCAATATTAATAATCTTTCTTCATCTTTTTTATCATTTGTTTTTAGTTTCTGTATCTTTCTAACACACTTTATACTCTTTCTGTGGGAGCAGTCGCCAGCAACTGCAGCTGTATAGCAGGTATGGGCCTACAGAGGGCCATTACAGATACAGAAACTATGACTCCTCGTCTGTAATGTTCCTTTTTTATTCAGGGGAAACAAGATATTTGGTAATAAATCTACTCAAGTTATTGGCCACTATAGTTACCTTAGAATCCTTTTCTCTACTTTAGTTGACCTTCCTAAGCTATTTTCCCATTTAGGGTATAAATGCAGTTACTTTGGATATTTCTCAATTTGCAGCCCAATCACAAGAGATTTAAATTAGTTTGTAAGGTGGGAGACATCTTGTAAATGGGTCCTTACACGTGAACAAGTAAGTTTTATCAATACTAGATATAATTGAAATGTCTAACACTAGGTAGATTTTATATATGGATAAAGAGTACCGATCCCAGGACAGCACCCTGAGGAACATCACTAACAACATCTGTGTCCAACTAGAAAATGTTCCAATTAATAACTACTTTTATAATCTGCTCTTTAATCAAACACAGAGATCATACTATCCATGTATAACCACTAGGGTCCATTATATATTAGGATAAAGAGTATCCGACCCAGTACAACCCCCTGAGGACACATCGAAAAACAAACATGTGTCCAAAAATAAATGTTTCCGTTAAAAATCTATTATTACCACTGTCCAGTTTCCAATCCAAGTATACAAGTAGAAAAGGGGGATCACTGGTTCCTTATCTTGCATAATAACCTGCTATGAGGGTACCATGATGATCAGGATTTTTGCAAAATTTCAATATAAATCACATACACGGACCCCACTGATGCTAGATATCATTCACGTTCCTTACATGTAAAGGCAATCAGATGGTTTGTCTGTACTCTTAAGCTCACAGGCCTTATAATTACCTGGCTGGGAACTGAGTCTCTTTTAAATATGAGGTATCACATCAGCCATTACGGCCAAATCACTTGGAACAAATGGATTCTAAACGCACAGCCCACATCCCACAACCAAATGGGGCCCACTATGTGTGCTTTTAAAAACCATGATTGGAATCACAATTTTTCCATCCTAGTTGTCTGGTGCTGATAACATACAGAGTACGATAAAGCCTCTGAAAATCCTGATTCCGGTTTGGAGGCCACTAATAGAGACGTTATGGTTTTCCCTGACCCAGCGTCTTGAATTCAGTTTGCTCAGTGAGATATGAGAGTGTGTATATCCCAACAGCAATCATAGATCAAAATTACTGTTAGGAACATTTCCAGTAGTGAGCATTATGGGAAAAAGACGAACTGAAATGACAGCAGCTCACAATGTCAGGTAGTGAGCAAGGGTGGTTATAAATTCACAATTTTTTCAAATCGACAGAAATATGTAACTTAACTAGATATGTATAACTAAGCTAAGAAAAAAAATTAATGTTTCCATTGAACTACTTTCCCTTAAAAGGATTAGATACTGTATGAATGGTTTTTGTGAATGCTGGATCTTGCGGTGTCAGCGTAAAAGGGGGACCATCCTAAGCCACAAAGAGATAAAAGAAAAAAATTCATTGGGTAAATAAATGTAGCCTCTTAGAGCAAAGATTGCCAACTACTACAGCTCCACAGACTAGAACATGGTTGAGAAACACATACCCTGTAGTGTTACACAATAACATTCATGGGTTTAACTTGTTGTTTCTGGCTGTAAATGCTTGGTTGAGTTATTATTGTCAATCCTCCTTTCATAAAAGTATTCACAACATCCACTGTATCTGTTTATTATTTAGATTTCTAAGGGTCGGTTTCGGGGTCTCTGGCTCTAGTATTTTAGTAATGTTTTAGAAACACAGTGGTTGAGAATATAATGTTATTATGCTGTCAATCACCATTTTTATCTAGAAACTGTCTATTGTCTATAAATAAGGCAGCATAGGGACTAGTGACCACAAAATGATTCAGGGCATATTTATTAAAGGTTCGTTAAACTTTACCGCCTTCTTTTATATCGGCAGCCTTTTCACCTAATTTGGACTATTAGCCATTTATATAACCTAGTGGCGAAAGTATCCATACCGTATTTTCGGTTTCGCCATACATGTCTTGCGGTTAGACAACTCAAACATATTATATAAATGGCGAAAAGTTGTATTTTTGTTACGTTCATCATCTCCAATTCGCCAAGGCTGAGTGGCCATTTTATTTATCCTGCCCGATGGGTCCATGAGGGGTCAGTACACTGTGGATTGTTTCTCATACTAATAAGTATCAGGGGGATGTTAGACCTAGTTACCAGCGATTTACTGCCAATGCGATTTCGCGTTTTGTGGTGAAGCTTTATTTTTGCTTTCAAAGATCTTTTTGTTTTTTTAAGGTTCGGATTTGCTTTATTACCAATAAAGTCAAAGGGGGTACTCAGTGACCTAATTATCAAAGGGTCATTCTTATTGGTTATTTTCCCCACCACCTTTACCATAATTTTTAAACTTTCAACCTTTCTCCTTTCCATCAAAGTTATTAAAAGAGCGAATTTTCATCAAAACGAAATTATCTAGCAAAGAGGTACACTAATAACGCTAAAAAGCCTCAGCCACATAAATAGGTTAAATAGTAAATCTCCCTGGTGGTTTTTCCACAACTAGTATTAAAATTGGTTATATCACTTAAAAAACCTATCTTTGTTATTAGCAAAGTTGCCTAACACCATGTAGTTTTTTTTTCAGCCAAATATAATTAACAATGTTTTGTGTGTAAAAATCAATAGGCAATTTTCGATATTTTCTCTTTTTATTATATATTTCTCCTCCCTATACTTTCTCCTATTCCTCCTTCTTTCATTCCAGCACTGCTCCGTATTTCCCTAACCTTTCCAGCCTATATTGGACATACCATATGCGCTGTCCTAGTAGGATGATTTCATGTCAATTGGACCCCCTTTATGAAGCGCGGTGACGGAAGTCCAGTGTTATGACTCCATACGTGTGTAAGAATAGTCAGTTAATCGGAACTTTCTTTTTTCTCACTCCATCCTCTTCCATTTCCCTTCCTGCTGTCGCCTTTAGCCGACCTTAGTCCTCGTTAATTCGGGCTTCCACGTGTGTAGATTCAATCTAGTAGAACTAACTTTATCGTAGTGCTGTGTAAGGAATAGAGTGTTAATGGAAATAACGGTAAGAATCAGTTATGAATCCATCGCGATATCATTAATCATAATAGCGCGTGTAGTATCAGTTACTGAACTACCATGCGCTGTAGAAAGCATGTTATATACATAGGCTGGATATTCTGTAATGACCCGCCTAGTGTTGACAACTGTTTTCAGGACAACATACGTATTCGTATATCTCCCTATGTCTAATTGGACATATTGCCAAGCTTATATAGTGCTGTTATGGTCAATCCCATCCCATATTGAGTGTAGATATCGTTTCATCCGTTAGTCTCTTTGTCGTAAGAATAGTAGTACCTCTTCCTTTTGTCTTAACCTTGCTCCCTTTTCCTCCTCGTCTACCATCACTCAATGCGTTAAAGATGTCATGTTTGACTACAATGCTGTGTGAAGAGCTGTTAAGCATCATATTGTAAGAAAAGCGTATGGAAATCCGCCTGAGAAATCTGTTAATGGAAATTGCGCTGTAAGCGCCAGTCATGTTTTGCACATACTCTTTTTACTCTGTTGGTAGAGCATAGTTGTTACTTGACCAATACATCGCTTGTGTGAAATCAGTCCTCTTTACTGGACTACCTGTTGCTTGAATACATTTATGGAACAACCATCGGCTTTGAGAATATCATGTGACTCCAATGGGCGCGGAACATAGCTCATTTTATCCGACATCCCAATGATTGTAGAAGATGAATGGACTCAAGTGTAATTGATAGTCATGTTATAGAACATACCATAACGCGTGGTGTAAAAAGATCATGTTCCTGGCCAATACCTATACCGGAAGCGCTGGTAAGAATGAGTCATGTTATTGGAACCATACCAATCTGTGTTAGAGTCATGAACATAGCGCTGGTAAGATGCTTTATGAACATACCTAGTGCTAAAGTGCATTATGACATACATAGCTTGATATCATGTATTATGACATCTCGCTCGAAATATCAGTATGCCACCAAGTGTTGTGAAAGTCTGAATCGATCCTAGTTGTCAGCTGTGAACGGATCGTCCAGTCTTAATGGAACATACCTACCGCGAGGTGTCCGTGCAACTAGGCTTGTACGATGGTATGTTACAACATACCCATGCGCTGGTCATGAATAGCTGTAAGGACTCATGAGGTAAATAGTTCATAATGCCTGACATCCCCATCAGCGCTTTGTAGGAATAGTCTGTTAATGGCGACATCCCATCCGTGTTGTGTAAGTGATATTCATGTTAATGGAACATCTCAAACGCTTGTGTATGAAATAGTAGTTAATGCAACATCCATCCGTAAGCTGGTAAGGAATAGTCCATGTTAATGGGAACTACCATGTGCGTGTTGTGTTAAGCCTTCATAGTTATGGTTAATGGGAACATCCATAGTGCGTTTGGAATTCCGTAATGCAATAGCGCTGTAAATGTGTATGACATCCCATATGTTCCGGTGTAAGGAATAGTCAGGTAATGACATCCACTAGTCCGCTGTGTAAGGATTGCTGTTTGGCTCATAGTGTGAGATATCATGTTAAGGAACTCCCAAGCGTTAAGGAAAGTTTTAATGTGAACATCCCATAGGTGTTTGACGGAATAGTCATGTCTAATGGAACATCTTATACGCTGTGGTCTAAATCAGAATGGAACCCCCATAGGGTGGTGCATGGTAATGGAACATACCATAGTGTGTGTAAGAAAGACATGTTGAAGTGGAAGCATCCATGGCTTTGTAGGGATCAGTCATTGTTAAATGGAACATTACCATGCGATGTGTATAGGTGAATGTCATGGTAATGGAAAATCCATAGGCTGTGTAAGGAATAGTCGTGTTACAGTGAACATCCCATAGCGCTGTGTACAAGGATAGTCCAGTTAATGGAACATACCATAGCGCGTTGTAGGAATAGTCATTGTTAATGGACATCCATCGCGCAGTTATCGGTTGTTGTGGACCATAGTGTGTAAGGAATAGTCTGTTATGGAACATTCCCATAGGCTGTGTAGAATAGTATGGTTAATGGAAATCGACCATAGCGTTGTGGCAGGAATAGTCATTATATGAACATACCCATACGCGTGTGTAAGGAAGAGTCATGTTATGGAACATTAACCATAGTTGCTGTGTAAGGGAATAGTCATGTAATGGAACATACCATAGCGCGTGTGTAAGGAATAGTCATGTTATGGAAACATCCCATGACGCTGGTTTGTAAGGAATAGTCCTGTTAATGGAAACATCCCATAGCCTGTGTAGGAATAGTCATTTATATGGAACTATCCCATAGCGGCTGGTGTAAGGAATAGTCATGTTTAATGGCACATCCATAGCGTCTGTGTAAGAAATAGTATTGTTAATGGAACACTCACCATGCGCTGTGTAAGAAATATGTCTAAGCCTACTGTTAAATACATGTATGGAACATTACCATAGTGCTGTGTTGTAGGAAAGTCTGTTAAGGGAACATCCCAAGCCGATAGCATTATGACTTACCTAAGCTGTGTAGGAGCATGAAGGAGGTCCAAGTGGTAGAAATTGTAAGAAACATCCATAGCGCTGTGTACGGAATAGTCATGTTAATGAACATACCATAGTCTTGTGTAAGGAATAGTCCATAGTTAATGCGAAATTACCATAGCGTGTAAGGGATAGGTCATGTTAAGGGAGACATCACATGTTCGCTGTGTAAGGAATCGTTCATGTATATGAACATCCCATAGCAAGCGTGTAAGGAAGTTTAGTCATGTTATGGAACTACCATAGGCGACGTGGGTAAGGACAGAGTTCATGGTTAATGGACATCCCATAGCGCTGCTGTAAGAAATCAGTCATGTTAATACCCGTTGGTAGGAATACTATGTTATGGAACGTCCCATAGGCGCTGTGTAAGGAAATAGTCATGTTATAGTAAACTCCATAGCGCTGTGTAAGGAAAAGCAGTTAACTGGAACATACCATAGTGCCGGTTGGTGGTAGGAATTACAGTTAAGAAATTCCATCCGTGTTGATATTCATGTTCATACACCCTAAGCGCTGGTACGGAATAGTCCATTTTAAATGAACATCCCCTAAGCGCGTTGTGGACAGATACTCAATGTTACTGGAAAATCCCATAGCGCTGTGTAAGGCTAGTCTATGTTATGGAACATCATTAGGCTGGTGTAATGGAATAGTCATGTAATGGACTTCCAATCAGTAGCGCTGTAATGAATTAGTCATGTTAAGGACATCTGCTGGAAGGATAGCGCGTCGGACTCCTACGCTGTGTAAGGAATAGATGTAAGGAACTCAACCATGTCATGTGTAAGGAATCAGTCATGTTATGGAACTCAGAAACATAGAGACCGAATTAAAAAAGCACGCATAGACGCAATTAATCATAAGGAACAAATGGGGTTGACATTAAATAAAAAGGCGACAAAAGAAACAATAAAACCTCGCCAATGCTGTGTAAATAGTCTGTTACTGAATACCACGCTTAACTAGTCATGTTAATGGAAATCCCTATGCTGTGTACGTATATTGTCAGTTAATGTACATCCCAAGCGCTTGTAATGAATAGTCGTGTTTAATGGACACCTCAATATGCTGTATTTAAGTAACTATCATGTTTAAATGTACATTCTATATCTTTGTCATGTAATAGTCATGTTAAATGGAACACCGACCATAGCGCTGTGGTAAGATGCATTTAGAATCATATGCTGGAATGTAGTTAATGAACAGTCCAATAGCTGCTGGTGTTGAGGAATAGTCATGTTAATGGCAGGCAACCTCCTATAGCGCTGTTGTAAGGAATAGTCTCATGTTAATGGAACACTACCATAGCGCGTGTGTAAGAATATAGTCAGTTAGATGGAACATCACCATAGCGCTGTGTACAGGAATAGATTCATGTATGGAACATCCTAGCGCTGTTGTAAGGAATAGTCTGTTATGGACCTCGAGGGTGGAATAGCGTATGACTCCTAGCGCTGTGTAAGGAGATCGTCGAGTGTTAATGGAACGTCCCTAGTGGGCTAGAATAGTCTGTACGGAACAAAGCTGGTTAATAGTCATGTTAATGGACATACCGTAGGCTGTGTAAGAACTTAGTCCTGTTAATGGAACATACCATAGCGTGTGTGTAAGAAAATATCATGTTAATGGAACATCCATATGACGGCTGTGTAAGGAAATAGTCAAATGTTTGTAATGACCCCTCCATAGCGCTGTGTAGGAGGAAAGTAATGATCCATCGTTGTAAGATCGCATGAGAACATCCCATAGGGCTGGTAAGGCATAGCATGTTATGGAACCTCCGCATAGCGCTTGTGGATAGGAAGTCATTGTTTAACTGGAACATTCCCATTAGCGCTGTGTAAGGAATAGGTAATTAAGTTAATGGGAACATTCCATAGCGATCGTTAAGGAATATGTGTTCAGTAATGGCAAACTACCATAGTGCTGGGTTAGGAAATAGTCAGTTTAATGGAACATACCATATGGCTGTGTAGAAATTCATTTTAATGGAACAAGTCCCATGACGGTTGTAAGAAATCGTCATGTAAGTGAACAATACCCATGGAGCGCGCTGTGTACAGGAATAGTCATGTTAACTGGGTCACATACCATAGCGCGTTGTGTAAGGAAAGTCATGTTAAGTGGAACATCCGCCATAGTGCCTTGTGGGATGGAAATAGTCATGTTAATGGAAACATGACCCATAGCCGCGTTGTGTAAGGATAGTCATTTAATGTGAACAGTCCCATAGCGCTGGTAGAATAGTCCTGTTATAGGGATAATCAATCCCCTAGCTCTGTGCGTAAGAACTTAGTCATGTTAAGGGCACATACATAGCGCTGTGTAGGAAATAGTCTGCGTTAATGTGGATAAAACATTGAACATAGCGCTGTGCTAAGGATTAATAATAGTCATGTTAAGGACCATCCCATAGCGTGGTTCAGGGGAGCAAGTCTGTTAATGTGAGATATACCATAGCGCTATGTAAGGAATAGTCATTTTTATGGAACATTAACATAGGCGCTGCTGTCAAGAAATGTCATGTTAATGGAACAGTCCCATAGCGCTGTTGTTAAGGAATAGTTCGGAGTGTTTAATGGATAACATCCATTAGCGCTGGTAAGGAAATAGTCATGTTAAGTGGAACATACCCTTAGCGCGTTGTAAGGAATAGTCCATGTTAATGGAGATAAGAAACCAAAGCGTTTGTTTGTTTTTTTCTGGTAGGATAGTTCATTGGTAAGGGAAAGACCTAGTGCCCAGCGCTGTGTAAGAAATATTATGTTAATTGGAACATCCATAGCGCTGTGTAAGGAATAGTAGTAATGGAACATACCATAAGCCTGTGTAAGGAATAGTCAGTTAAGGAACAACATACCAAGCGACTGGGTAGAATAGTCCCTGTTAAGGAACATACCATACGCTGTTGTGGGTAAGGAATTTAGTCATGTTAATGGCCATGTCCAGTAAGAGTCATGTGAGTTGTAAATTCTGGTAAAACTGCCAAAAAAATAAATAGATTTACGGTAAATAGAAAAAAAAATGACAAATAAACGTACAGGTAGCAGTTGCTGGGAAGTTTCACTTAGCTATCACGATCTTCTATGCTTAACACATGTGATTACCGCACTTAACCTCAATGAAAAGGTGAGTTGAAAAAACTATAGCCAAACATTGCCTGGGTAATACTTTCCGCAAAGCGAAAGCCAAAAAACGAGAGGGTTTTGTAAATAAAGGCGGAAAATATCGCTAGTTGTCACATTGCGATATCCTGCGATAGTATGTTTATAAATATGGCGCCCTCAGTGTCCAAGTCCTTTTAACTCAATCATTAATAAAAATATCTCTTAGCGAAATCCTGATGGTGTCAGAAGGGCCTCTATGTTATTTTACTTCCAGACGTTACAGAGTATAAAACGAAAGTGAATAAAAAGCAGTGACCTTTATTAGAGGGTAGGTTGGTGGTGTCAGGTCTAACATTGCAGCAATTTTCAAAGGGTAATATTTTCGGACTGTTGCGTAGATTGTGTCATTATATGTGGGTCAGAAATTTACAGTTGACTGCAGCACATAAAATTTCCGCAAGCCTAAAAACAAAAAAACTTTAGTGCTACCAACAAAAAAAGATGATAATACATGAGAGTTCATTTTTTCTTGCTAAACAGGTCTTCAGCCCTTTATTGTTGATTGGGTGTTGACCTACCCCGCCATGGGAGTAGAGCACTCACAACTCAGAGTTCAACGCGGAGTGGGGGGGGTGGGGGGGCTTCCTATACGTTGCTCAATCCATTGGATATTGCTGGCAGTCAACAAACAAACTAACTTCGAGTCCAAATTCCAGCCTTTATGGAAATAGGGAACACAGTCAATTGAGTTAAGCTAATTAGGGGTTTTCAAGATGTTGTCGCACTAGATACAAAACCCACAGAATCAGGTGGTTCTATGATCCCTCCTTACAGAAAGTACACGGCACACGGAATGCTAGAACTACAACTTAAAGTTGAGTGTTGCAACGTCAACGTGGGTGTGTTGTCTCATCAGAAGTTTGTGTCACCGGCTGACAAGAAAGCAGCTTAAGCGCCGCAAAATTGCCCTTGTCCAGATGGCCACAATGTTCTTTACCGAACGTCGGTCCGCAGGATTGCCAATGCCGTTCAATTCGCTCAACAGATTTCTGAGAATACCGCACGCCGTCTCCTGATTTTTTCGAAAAGGGCTGTTCGAGCGACTTACCGAAACATTTGAAAAATCCTCATACTTTCATGAGATTCAATTGAATATTCATGAGTTTTTTTAATAGTACAGTCCGTGAGTTGTGGAAAACTTGAACTTTGTTTGAGTGTGTAACTTAGTCGGATTTTCCAAGTTTTGGCGTCCGAACTTGGCTTTCGTAAGTGTGGGTTTTGGCGCCGTCATGATTCCTGATTATACCACATCTATAATAAGATATTTTTATGACTTGCCTTCTACACGGGTTATGTAAATCTAAAGGTATTTTCAGATTCATTTATTATCAAAAATAGATTAACGTCTCCCTCATTTGCATTCCGTCTTCAAAGTGCAAAAAAAGGAATAGACCAAAGATAAATCTAAAAAGACTTATTTATCTATAAAAAAAATGTCTATAAACTGCCGAAAGAATTAGATATATAGCTACTGGCACACTACAGAGCATCTCCCAAGACCTATATATTCCCTATTTCGTTGCAGGCAAGTTGATGTACAATTATAGCACAAGTGAATTTTGTAGTAATTACTTGACATGAAGTTCAGATTAGAAGCAAATTACAGTGATTTACACAGAATGATAAGAAACAAATCAACAATGATGAACAAACAGCATATCTCGCTTCAGTGAGTTTGCTCAGACCATAAAACAAGTTTTATTTATGTTTCTTTTACAGGTAGGGATTCTCAAGTATCAAGGTGAAGGGGGGGCTTGACCCATTAACAGGATCAATTTTATACAAGTCACCTACTCCTACCCAGGACAAACAGATACTTCTCTTGATGTCCTTCTTAAAATGTTCCCCATCTGTTGTTTAGTTTGAAATAGGTGTGCATAATGTCTTTGATTGTTAAACCGAAACCCCCCAATCACAACCCCCCCCCCACAGTTTTGGTATTTATACTGGTCCTATTGCTCTATGCCAGAACCATCTCCAAGTCTGTCTAACCAACCCTACAAGTGACATTACGGGTTATGACAATTGCACATTTGCGTATGTATAACGTCAACACCAGGATGGGTAGTTTTTATAATTCTCAGGTCTCAGAGTGGAACTTGGATTTAAATATCAAATCATGTTCTTGGTTTGCTATATCCGCACTGCTGTTCATTGAAAGCCATAGACTCAGTGGATAAAAACCTTGTTCATTCTTCATCAATCTAACCTGGGCAAAACTCATCTTTATATCCAATGGGTTTATAGTTATATATAACTATGAAAGAAGCCATTATACTCAAATCTGCTTGCAAGATGTTCCTGCAAAGGCTCTGTAGACTTGTCTCATTATAACTGCAAAGTGAATTATTCCTCCTCTGTCTAGATAAATGAATCAAATCTGATTATTCTCCGTAATAAAGTATCCCAATATGTAGTACGTGATTGTACTCTCTGCTAAACTCTTCTAAGAGGACTGCCTGTCTCTCACCAGACCCTTCTGATGGAAGGAATGGAGCACGAAGACAAAGTTACACATGGAGTTTTGTTAGTTGTCCCTTGTAATAAACGAATCCCTAGCAATTAAAATGTAGGAGGGAAATAAGTCAAAGCTGAATAATTCATGACAAACAATAGCTACCAGAAGGCACACAGAAAGCTTAGTGTTCGAAGAAATGGTAAATCCATCTCATATGTGCCATCTACAGATAAAACCTGTTAACACCATCCTAGAAAGATCTTGTAACTCAAGATCTTATATATCATCGCGTAAAAAAGGTAGGGGATATCTCTTGTATCTGTCACGAGGTATCAAGATAGGATGTCTCCTTGTAGCTTCCTGTGTATCAAGTAATTAATCATGGTTACAAATTAAGACATCCTCGCGGTTTCTTGTCTGTATCCCAAACATGCTTACCATGTATCACTGTTAGATATTTTAGTTAGGCTGTCTCGTTGGTCTTGGTATCTATCTAGTCAATCGATGGTACAAGATCATTAGGGATCGTCTCTTTCGTATATTGCAATATAGGAACAAAGACTTTCATGTGAATTTACCATGGACATTTTTATCAATTGGAACTCTATGGAATGCTATGGTCTTAAAAAGATTCTAACTGATTCTAACGAGCATGTCAGCTAATCAAAACGGAGCGCCACTACAGACCGGTTGTCGGCTTTAGATGGAGCCATCGTCATGGTTTTGTATTTTGTACCACCACATCAAACTAGATGTCAACCGTTTGTATGATCTTATAATAGTATCTAGTCCTCATGTATACAGTTTGTGTGGGATGTCTCTTTTTTTAAGTTGATTTCTAATGAACTTTTCCTCTTGATATGATACAATTATTCAAGACAATGCAAAATAGTGTTTGTAGTGATTCCAGTGTGTTTTTTCCATTCTTCTAGCTACCACAGATTAACTAATAAACACATTGTGTTATTAATTTATCTTTGGAATTTCTTGCCCATTAGTTGGGTTATGTAAACTTCTCAGTCTTCAAAGGTCAACGCTTAAGTATCAGGCTAAATGTAGTTAACGGATAGTGTAAACTAAAAACCCATTAAATGAAAAAGTGTTTGTTTAGGGGTTTTCTTTGAATTGTATAAGTGATATGAAACCATTTATAGCAGACGTATTGAAATATAGCCAATAACAAGGAATGACATAAACATATGCACACATCCCAATTATAATAGCCACAAATGTAACATCACATTACAAATAACAGAAGCTATTTCGAAAATAGCCTCGAACGTTCAATAGAAACTTGAAAATACGTCCGAAGTATCGATTGTAAAAGTTACGTTTTTGGATCTTGGGTATTTTCCCAAGATCTGAAAACCCACATACGGCTAACAAATCTAGTCAGTTTCGCCATCCTTAGACACTCATGAATATAGTTCAGTACCCCCGATAGTTTCTATCTACTATCTATTAGGAGTAACAAAGGATATTATATTATAGTTCAAGTCAGAAACACATTGTATAAATCATGGAAAATTTGAATAATGAAATAATGAACACTGTCCTTCTGTTGTAATAAAAAACACAACTGTGGGTGAAAGGTAGGTTACAAATACCTGCCTAGAGTTGAATTTTGGAAGGAATCAATCATTATACATACAACATATACATATATTACTATTAACATTGAACAGTGCATCTGGGGTTCAGGTTTTGGTTTTTGTTAACCAGTTGTGGGGGTGGGATCTTAAAACAAGATCCCCTTCACATACTGGTCTATTGGGGTACTAACTGAGTTTCGGTGTTAGTCCACATACTATAGGGTGCAGAAATGTTTGGTTCCATTGAGCTCTCTTTTTCTTGGAATCAGTCGAAGTCCACAAATATGAACTGTATTCTGCACTTGAGGTCTCATGCTGCCCCCCACAGTCCCCTGTGGTGGTGTCCCATATGATCAAGCTATAGAAAGACAGAAATTCTAATTTACGGTAATCACTGATTTTGATTGACTGCTCCCTGCCTACGTTGCTGGGATAGGACCCCCAGCCAATTCACCGTACGTATAGTACTTATTTCATTGTACGTGCTTGGTCTGTGCACAGCTTTTAGACAAACGCTTTAAACACGTTGGTCTTTGTAAAACGAACACTTCATTTAATTAGATGCTATATATATAAATACATATATATTGTCAGAATTCCCTTCGTTCTCGCATTCTTATTACTTTTGAAGTTCCAGGTTATATATTTAATACTGCATCCATTGTTTAGCAGTTAAAGCTTTCCCTAGTCAGTAAACAAAGGCCCATTTTGTGGTGTCGCGTATAATAGAGATCGGGGAGAAGAAGACTGAATCTGTTCAAATCTTTACGAGATACAAAAAGGCCGCTATACATTCCTTGATTGTGGCATGGCGAAGGACAGAAGGGTTAGAAACAGCCCACGTACAGGAATAGCAAAAATTAAACCAGAGATTTATAATATTCAGCTCGGGATGGTGGGGGGGAAGTTTATCCTGCGCTTTAAAGTATGAAGATATTTCGTACGGGGCACTTAAAGTTTATAGATGCTCTATGTCTGCACACGGGGAGCACCACTCGTTAGCATTAACGCATATGTTGATCTAGTTTTCTTGGCCAGGGAGAAATCGCTGTCAACTACTACGCCGTTTGACCTGGTGATTGGGTCCCTCAGGGTCAGCGTAATTCCCCAGCAGGTTCTATCTTTACATAATGATGATTATTTTGTGGAGAAAGAAGTCTTACTTCTATGATCATCAAATTCGCCATTGCTAGGCTTATAAGCTGAAATTGGATAAAACTCTTCTAAACGTGATGTCAGCAATTTCATTAAAAACATATTTAACCGCACCCTCCCCCCCCAAATTTCACGCCGGTTGCATTCATCACCCTAGTCTCAGCACGGCAAGCAATTACTACAAACATTTATAACTATATGGGATCCCCCCTTGCACCTTTATTCTATACCTGTCAGGTGATCTGCTGCCTGTTGGTTTGTCTTCTAGATTGTTTCAGAGAAGAAGCATGAAACACATGAACATTGCGAACATCCATTTGGACATCTATGGGGAAGTAGACAAGGGCAGTCACACCCCACAAAACTATAATCCCCCCCACTCCTGGCCCATTGTTAGTGAGTTTAATCATTAACCTCACATCCCAGCTCCACATGGTGTTCTCCGTTGCTAGTCCCTCCCGCTCGAAAAGTCCCCAAAAACTGTCCACACTCAGGAGGATAGCAGGAGCGTTCAGCATACTTAGGACCCTGCCTCACCTGGCCTTCTGGAGAAGTTTGAGCATTTGTACTCACCCTGTCCCGTATAGTCGTAGCATCAGCGCTCCGTCGGCCACTGGTCGTCTACCTCGGGCGTGCCGAGATCGTGTCATTGTATCCATGTCCGTGCTTGCGGGGAAAGAGAGTTTTAGCCCTCGATGTGTAATGTGGTACAAGAGGGAGGGTATGGTAGGAGTTGGGGCACTTTCTAGAAAATAAAAATGAAGCGGTTGGGGCTGGGGGGGGTGGGGCGAGATCATACACACAGAAATTTTTTTTGAAGGGTGGGCCATTTACCCTTTCAGGGCTAGTGCAAATTCTTCAACACATTTTTAGATACATGATTCTATAACGAATCTCCATCAAGTCGCCAGGGAAACCAGGGCCAGGAGAACCATTAAGAACCGTGCAGGTAATAAGTCACAGAGTCAGGTTCATAATCTACTGGCCAAGGAGTCCCAACAATATTAAATAAGCCTCTTAAGTCTCTCTGTCTATGTTAAGTTCATTGATGAACTTCGTTGTACCAATGTGTTCAATCAAGGCCTTGTTCTGTTAACGACGTTGCGAGTTCTAATCTGTGTCTAGTGCCGTTGACGAATTATCATTTATGGGGCGATCCTTTATCGGTGCCGAAACCAGCAGCTCGTTCGGGGACATCGCCTGGGGTGGGTTGAGCAAGTTGTCCCCGACTGAACAGCCGTATTGCAAGTCTGATGATAATTGCTGCAACCACGGCCACTACTTTGAGCGATGCACATACGTGGCCTTCGATACATGGTTCCGCGCGCACCCACAATCGTCAAATGTGTACGAACCTTAAGGTTGCATCAATTAACTGTAACATGGAGAACCGGGTTGTTCCTAGGGTTTTTGAACCGAAACAACTTGTTTAATGTCGCCTCTATTGTCAGGTTCGCATCATGTGAAGCATGGCATGGCTTCATCAGGGAACAGAGGTGTGGCCTTTTGGAGGTTGTGTCGGTAGTGGTTGGGCTGACACACACTGACTGGTGAACTTGGTAGGGACTGGTTCTCAACACTGATGGTGACTGTTAGTGCTGAACTGCGGTATTGTAGTGGAGCAAAGATTTTTTAATTGCCACCATTTTATGTTGACCGCCCGGGATGCGCCTGAGGAAAAAGTTTTCAGCTTGATTCATGGTAGGAGGACAAACCTGGTCGATAAGACCAGAGAGACTTAAACGATTCTTACTTATATTTCGTCTCTCTTTCCACTAGATTGGGAGCCTGACTCTATAATCTCTGTAATATCATCCATCATCCAGTACAGTGAATCTGTAAATATCTATCCATTCCAGTGTCAGTGTTATTCGTAAATCATTAGCCATCCAGGTCAGGTTACTTATCATGTATCAGTACTTTAGATGCTGTTCATATCCATCCAGGTCACGTATATCTGTATGATCTTTCATCCATCCAGGTCACGGTATATCTGTATATTCATTCATCCACGTCACACGGTAAGTCTGTAATCATTCACTCATCGGTCTATATAGGCCAGATGTATTCACTGAGGTGTGTATATCTGTAATATTTCATCTCGGATCTGTATATCATTCATCGGTGCTAATTATCTGTAATATTCACCATCCATGGTCACGGTTATATGTCTGTAATATTTCAGTCACGTTTGTCATATGCTCTGTAATATTCATCCCTCAGAGGTCAGGTTATCTGTAAATTGCATATCCGGTCCAGGTACTATTGTAATACTTAATATCATCCAGGTCACAGTAAATATCTGTAATGATTCGATCCATCCAGAGGGTCCAGTATTATCTGAAATATTCATCCAGGTCAGCGTGTATAGTCTGTAATATATCATGCTCCAGGTCACGGTATATCATGTAATGATCATTCAAGATTCCAGGTCCGGTTATGTAATAATTCATCATCCAGGTCAGGATATCTGTATACTCCATCCATCCAGGTCACTGGTATATCTGTAATATTTCCGATTCATCAGGTCTGTGTATATCTGTAATATCATCCATCCAGGGTCACAGCGGTTAATCTGTAAGTATTTAATCCAGGTCCGCGGGTATTATCTGGCTATATCTCAGGTCAGATCGGATATTCGATACATCTCCAGGTCACGGTTATCTGTCATATTCATGCCTATCATCCGTCACGTTATTCTGTAATATTCATCATCCAGGTCACGGGTTATCGTATATATTCTCATGCCAGTCACTGGTATTATATCTGTAAGATTCAATACATCCAGGTCAGGTTCCCCCTGCTTAATTTATCAATGAGTAAGATACTATCTGTAATATTCATCCATCCGGTCATCGGTATATCTGTATATTCAGTCAGCCATGTCACTGGTATTATATACTGTAATATTACATCCACCAGGTCACGGTATATATGCTGTTTAAATATATCCATACATGTGATCATGGTATTATCTGTAATATTCATTCATTCCAGGTCATCGGTATATCTGTAATATTCATCTCATCCAGGTCAGGTACTATCTGGTAATATCTTCATATCCGGTAAGTTATATCTTGTAATATCCTACATCATCCCGGTCCTGGTATAATCTGTAATATCATCCTCAGGTTCATGGTAACTCTGTAATATTCATGCCATCCAGGTCATCGGTATATCTGTAATAATTAGTCATCCAGGTCATGGTATAGCTGGTTATATCATACATTCCAGGGTGGTTCACATCATGTCATGGTATAATCTGTAAACTATTCATAGTCAAATCATCGGTCATGGTAATATCGGTAACTATTCTATTTCCATCCAGGTCACGAGTATCGTATTTCTGTGCAGGTAGTATCTGTAATCCATCCATCAGGGTCACGTATAGTGTTTCATAATATCATGGTATATTATATTCATTCATTCATGGTCCGGATATTGTATATGTAAATATCAGCGGTATAATTCTGATCATTATATATGTCAATCTCGTAATATCAGTTCACGGTATGGTTATCGATTTACATCCTCAGGTTAGGCTCGCTATTCATCCATGGTCGAATCTGTATAATTCATTCTCACAAACGTAATAACTTAATATTCAATCATCCAGGGTCACGGTATAAATCGTAATAGATTCATTCATCCAGGTATGGTCATATCTGATGTCATTCTCACAGGGTCTATGTCATTCTCATCCAGGTCATGGGTATATCTGTATATATCATCTCATCGCTTCACGCGTTCATATATCCTGAGTAATTTATCCATCCAGGTCAAGGTATAAGTCTGCTATATATTTCACCAGCAGGTCATGGTATATCGTAACTTATTCATCGTAATGTAATCGGCTAATATTATCACCAGGTCACGGTATATCTGTACTATTCATCATCATCAGGTCACTGGATATCTGTAATATCTTCATCATGCATGTGTCACGGTATATCCTCCGGATACTCATCTCATCCAGGTCATGGTATAATTCTTATATTCATTCTCTCGGTCAGGTATTTGAATCATTCATATCCAGGCAGGTATATCTGTAATATTCATCCTCGCAGGTCATGGTATGTAATATCTTGATCATAGTATGTTCTGAATTCATCATCCAGGTCTGTTAGGATCTATGTTACATCCGGTCCAATATCTGTATCCTATCCAAGGTTCATGAAGTATATCTGTATATTCATTCCATTGCCAGGTCACGGTGATACGTAATAGTCCTCCATCCAAGGTCACATGTTAGTCTGTAAATAGTCATCCATACACGAATCTGTAATTCATTTCCAGTCTGTATAGTATCTGTAAATATTCATCACTCCAGTCAGTCTGTGGTACTATGTCTGTAATTTCAGCCTATCCAGTGTCACGGTTATACTTACATATTGCACATCCATCGCAGGTCTAACGGTACTAATCTGTCATACATTATCAGGTCCCGGTATATCTGTAATATTACTCCATACCAGGTCATGGTTATATGTATATGCTACGCAATCAGGTCACGTATATCTGTAATATTCATCCATCCAGGTCACCGGGTTATAGTAATAATCAAGGTGTCATCGAATCTGATAATAGTCATCCTATGGTCCCTGTATAATGTAGTATTTCATCACCAGGTCACGGGTATATGTAATATTCATCATCCATGGTCAGCGGTATATGGTGTATCATTCATCAGGTCCGGTATATCTGTAAAGGTGTCATCCAACCAGGTACTGGGTATATCTGGTTAATATTCATCCTCCAGGTGGATATATCTGTAATATTCATCCATCTAGGTCATGGTATATCTGTAATATTCAGTCATCCAGGGTCTATAGGTATATCGTGTAATATTAATCCATCCAGGTAGGTATATCTTAATATTCATCATCCAGGTCAACGGTCATAATCTGAATATTCATCCATTCCAGAGTCACGGTATACTGCTGTAAATTCATTCATCCAGGTTTAATGGTATATGCTGTATAATATCATTCTCCAGGTCACAGTATATCTATGTAAAGAGTCACCATCCAGGTCATGGATTCTGGAACTATTCTATCTCAGGTCACGGGTATATCTGAAACTAGTTTCATCGATCCAGGGTCCGGTATATTCTGTAATTGTATAATCCATTCCAGGTCCAAGGCTGATATGGTCTAATTATCATCATCCAGGTCATGGTATATCTGTATCAATTTCATCATCCATGGTACAGTGGTATATCTGTTATATTCATCATGCAGGTCCATGGGTGATCTGTAATATTCCACCTCCGTCACGGTATATCGTATATATATTCATCAGATCCAGGTCAGGGTATCTATCGTAACTATTATCCATCCAGGTCATGGTATATCTGTTAATATTCATCATCCAGGTCACGGTATATCTGTAATATGTCATTCCATCCAGGTCATGTTCGTTTTGATCTGTCTGGAGATTGGAAATTCATTCAGTCCAAGGTAGACTGGTTATCTGAAGTATTCTATCCATCCAGGTTCGTGGTATATCTGTAATATTCAATTCGAATCCAGGTCAGTGCTATATCTGTAATATTATTCATCCTCCAGGTCACAGTTTATCTGTAATATTCTATCATCCAGGTCACGTTATATCTGTAGAATATTCATACATTCCAGGTTCCATCGGTGTATCTGTCATTAGTCATCCATCCAGGTCACGCGTATATCTCGTTGATATTCATATGCCAGGTCACAGGTTATATCATGTAATTACATTTCATCCCAGGTCAGGGTTATATCTGTAATATTCATTCCATCCAGGTCATGGTATATCTGTAATATTGCTCTCCAGGTACGGTATACTGTAATATCAACGGATTAATATGCGTCATTCATCCAGGTCACGGTATTACTGAACTATTTCATTCAATCCAGGTCATGGTACGTCTGTATATTCATTCATCAGGTCATGCGGTTATTGTAATTTCATTCCTCCAGGCATGGTTAATCTGTAATCGTCTTATAGACGTATACGAAAACAATTCTAATTCGGTCCAGTTGGTTATATCTGTAATATTCATCATCCAGTTCAGGTCATATCTGATAATACATCCGGTCCGGTATCGAATATCATCACCAGGGTCAATGGTTATCCTGTATATTCATCATCCAGGTACGGTATCTGGTATATCATTCAAAGGTGAGTAATCGAATATTCCAGGTCCCATGGTATATCTGTATATATTATCAGGTCATG
This sequence comes from Hymenochirus boettgeri, assembly GCA_019447015.1. NCBI lineage: Eukaryota > Metazoa > Chordata > Amphibia > Anura > Pipidae > Hymenochirus > Hymenochirus boettgeri. The sequence goes on along the minus strand of CM033477.1, from coordinate 163,969,317 downwards.
TATATCTATTCATACCAGGTCCTGGTATATCTGTAATATTCTCATTCGAGGTCAAGGTCTCGACTGGAAATATCCATCAGAGTATGAGGGTCATGAAGTATCTTGTAAATTCAGCCATCCAGGTCAAGGCGTAATATCTGTTAAAGTCATCTCCGGCCTATGACATGCCATCCACAGGTCGACAGGTATATCGGTCTAATATTCATTCCATCCAGGTCACTGGTATATCTGTAATTCATCCATTCAGTCAAGGTAATTTGATTATAATTGATATTTATTCAATCAAGGTCCAAGATAGCAGGTAGTAGTTCGACCCATAGGTCGGATGAATATTCATCCCTCCAAAGGTACACGGGCTAGTCTGTAATATTCATCTGGCGCAGGGTCGTGCATTGGACTCCAGTATGGTATAGATCTGTAAATATTAATCATCTGCAGGTCACGTATATCTGTAATATTCATTCATCAGCAATCCAGGTAGTATCTGTATCGTTATGCCATTAGCTTTGAATTTTCATAAGTTCATGTTTTGGTAAATGTCAGATCCATCAGGGTCACGGTTATATCTGTAATATTTCATTCATCCACAGATGGTAGGTCTGTCAGTTCCCATCCAGGTCATGTAAGTATCGGTAATCTTCATCCAGTTCAACCGGTTAGAATAGGATCATCAGTCATGGTAGATTTTAATTCATTACTCCAGGTACCGGTATATCTGTTAAGTATTCATCTATCACCAGGTCACGGTATATCTGTAATATCATCATAGCGGTCAGGTATATTCGTAATGATTCAGTCCATACAGGTAGGTTGTATATCTGTAAATTTTCCATCCAGGTCCGATTGATCAATGGTCAGGTATTCTCGGTAATATTCATCTCATCCATGGTACGGTTATATCTGTATATTAATCCAATCCAGGTCCCGGGTATCATCTTGTAATCTTCACATTCAAGGTCACGGTATATCGTCAATCATTCATCCAGGTCCACGTATATCGTCAGATTTCCATCCAACAGCAGTATATTCTGTACACATCCATCCAGGGCGGCACGGTATTAATCCTGAATAATATGTCATCTCATTCCAGGTCACGGTATGAATCTGATATACATATCAGAGTCCAGTTCTGCATTCATCACGAGGTATTAATAGGATAATATCTAAATCGAAGACCATCCCAGGCTTACAGGGTGATATCTGTAAGATATTCATTCATCCACGGGTCACGGTTATAGTCTGTAATATTCATCCATCCCAGGGTATGGTCTATCTGAATATCAGCATCCGGAGTCATGGTATATCTGTACAATTCATGCGATCCAGGTCATGGTATATATTAACATTCATCCATCCAGGGTATGGTATATCTGTGATATTCTTCATCCAGGGTCACCGGTATATCTGTCGATTTAATACCGTCCAGGCACTAGTTATATCTGTTAATATTCATTCCCATCAGCCAGGTACCGGTATATGCTGTTAATAATGTCGCTTAATCCAGTGTCATGGTATATCTGTAATATTTCATTCATCCAGGTCATTGTATATCTATGTATAATATTCATACCATCCAGGGTTCATGGTGCATATCTGTCATATTCATCCATCCATGGTAACGGTTATTCTGTGAATAGTCAGCCATCCAGGTCACGGGTAGTATCGGTAAGTATCATCCATCAGGTCATTGTATATCTGGATATTCAGTTCATCCAGGTCACGGATATATCTGTAATATCATTCCATCACCGTGTGTCATGGTATATCTGTAATATTGATCAGCCAGGTCATGGCTATCTGTAATATTCATCCATCAGGTCACGAGTGTAGTATCTGTCATATATCATTCCCATCAGGTCACGGTTTTATATCTGTTACATAGTTCTGATCCATCCAGGTCATGGTAGATCTGGAATATTCATTAAATCAGGCTACGTTATATCTGTAATATTTGCTTCGTCCAGGTGTCATTGGTATATTCTGTAATTTAATCGATCAAGCCGAGGTCAGTGGTTCTATCTGGATAAGGTATTCATCGTATCAAGGTCACGGTAGATCTGTAAGTATTGCATCATCCAGGTAACGGTATATCTGTATATTTATTGCATTCATCCTGGGTCAGGGTATATGCGTAATATTCATCCATCCAGGTCACGGTTATCCCTGTACGATATTCATCCATCCGGGTCACGATAATCGTGGAATTTCATCCATCCATGGTCACCGGTTATATCTGTAAAGTCATACCATCAGGTCCCTGGGGATATTTGAATTTCATAAATCAAGGTCATGGTGATATCTGTACTATCATTCATGACAGGTCGGGTATATCGGTAATTTAATCCACTTTCCAGGTACGGTATTATATCTGTAGATATTGCATACATGCCAGGTCATGGTTATGATCGTGTAAATAATTATCCATCCAGGTCACTGGTATTATATCTGTCATATTAATTACATCTAGGTCGACTGGTTTATATCTGTAAGTTTTCAATGCGCATCCCAGGTCACGGTTATATCTGAATATCAATTAATCCACGGTGATTGGTATATCGTAATATATCATATCATCAGGTCGATGGATATATCTGTAATATTAATTCCATCCAGGTCCAGGGTCTATCTGTCATATGATCATCCACAGTTCACGGGTATATGCCTGTACGATTGATCCATCCAGGTCATGGATATCTGTAATATTCATCCCTCCAGAGTTTACGGTCGATTGGTGTTTCGAAGACCTATATCTGTAAGTTATTCCATTTCATCCAGGTCATGATATTCATGTAATATTATTCATTCATCCAGGTTTTCACGGTATAATCTGTAATTAGTCTCACTCCATCCAGGTCACCGAGTATATCTGATGTATTGCATCCATCCAGGGACCACGGTATATCTGTTACATTCATTCCAGGTTATGGTATTATATCTGTTCATTATTCATTCATCCCGGTATCGGTATATCGTGTGAAATATTCATCGCAACAGTGGTCATCGGTTTATATTCTAATAGTATCCACCAGGTCATGTTATTATCCTTGTATATTCTTAATCCGGTCATGGTATAATCTGTAATTTGAATCCTTCCATGTAGTAGGTATATCTGTATATATATCATCCATCAGTGTCACACTGGTTATTATATCTGAATACTTCATTTCATCCAAGGTCATTTGAGGAGTGTCTGTCAATTCATCCATCCATGGTCACAGTTAATCTGTAATATTCGATACATCCAGGTGCACGGTATATTCTGTAATATTCTTCCGTCAAGGTCATGGTTTTATATCGGCCTAAATATTTCACTGCCATTTCCAGGTCATGTTGAGAATCTTTGTAATATTCATCCATCCAGGTCATGGTATTATCTGTAATATTCATCCATTCCAGGTCATCGGTATATCGTAAATAGTCATTCGTCCAGGCACGGTGTCTAATAGTCTTTACGGATTCATTCGTCCAGGTCAAGGTTAATATCGTGTAATAATTTCATCCGTCCTAGGTTCATTGGTATATCTTGGAATATTAAGTGTCATTCCAGGTCATGGTATATTCTGTATATTATATCATCAATCCAAGGTATGGGATATCTGGAATATTACAATCCATTCGCAGGGTCATGGTTATATCCGTGATAATGTATTCATCAATTGCCATGTCATTGGTCATTATCTGTAAAAAAAAATATTCATCCATCCAGGTTCACGCTATATCTGGAATATGTCATCCATCCAGGTCACAGTATTAGTCTGTATAGATTCATGTAGCATCCAGTGTCACCGAGGTTATATCTGGGTAATAGTTGCATTATACACGTCACGGCTATATCTGTAACTAGTTCTAGATCAAGGGTCAAGGTTTCGTTAGTCGGTATATATTCATCCATGCCACGTCACGGTGTAGTGGTCTTGTAATTATTCAATAGCTATCACAGGTCACTCCCTCGGTGTGTTAGCGTGAGAATTAAACGCAATAAGTATCTGGACTATTCAATAACATCAAAGTGCACTAGGAGTATATATGTAGGCGTAATGCATTCAGTTTCCAGGTAACGGGTATAGCCTCGTAATAACTTCATCCATCCCAGAAGCAGGGTCTTATCTGTAATATCATACCATTCAGGTTCATTCGTGTATATCTTTCATATTCAGTCATCCAGGTCCTGGTATATATGTATATTATTGTTTGGGGTCTCCATGTCCAGGTTCACCGGATATCGCTTAATATTCATTTATCCCATGGTCTTCCCGATATATCTTGTCAATTCAGTTCATCCCAGGTCATGGTTTAATATGTAATGTTGCATTCCATTCCAGGTCATGGTATACTGTAATATTCATTCATCCACAAGTCTATGGTCATATCTATAATAATCTGAGCAATTCACTCCCCCAACCTGGTCATGGATTGATATCTGGTAGATTCATCCATCCAGGTGTATTTGGGTATATCTGTAATTGTTGAATCAGTCCAGGTCATGGTATACTCTGTAATATTAATCATCCAGGTCGTGCCAGGGCTAAGGGGGGTGGGGGGGGGAGGGAGGGGGGGGCATATCTGATCATATTCATTCATCCATGTCCACGGTATAACGTACTATTCATTCATCAGTCATGGTCTATCTATAATATTCATCCAATCCACTGGCATGGTATATAGCTATCATCTTCATTAATTCAGGTCAACGGGGTTGTTTATTTTATCTGTATATAATATTATCCATCCAGGTCCCGGATTCGGTATTATCTGTCAGATTACATTCATTCCAGGTCATGGTAATATCTGTAATATTGCATTAATCCAGGTAATGGGTATATAACCTGTTAATTATTTATCCATCCAGGTCATGGTATATCTGTAATATCATTCATCCAGGGTCATTGGTATATCGTAAAATTCCAGTCATCCAGGTTCACGTGTATATCAGTAAATATTTCATCATGCAGGTCAGCTGGTATATCTGTGACTATTTCACTTTGTTTTCTTAATTCCTCGGGGTCAGCTAATCTGTTCAATATCATCCATCCCAGGTTCATGGGTATATCGGTAAGATCATCCATCCATGGTCACCGGTACGGATCTGTTAATCTTCATCCATCCGGTCAACGGTATAATCTGTAATATTTCCCCAAATTTTTCCAAGGAAAGTCAGGTCGATGAAATCTGCTAAATATTATCCAGCCAGGGTCATGGTGGGGGGGTTATCTGTAATATTCATCCATCCAGGTTCAATGGTATATCTGTGTTGAATATTCATCCATTCGCAGGTCAGCGGTTGTATCTGTAATTGTTCATTTCCAGGTACGTGGTTGAATATCTTGTAATATTCATTCATCCAGATCACAGGTATATCTGTCATATGTTCATTAGCCCCCTGTTATTCCATGGGTCACGGTAATTACAGATATACCGTGACCTGGATGGATGAATATTACAGATATACCATGACCCGGATGAATGAATATTACAGATATGCCGCATATGTTATAGAACAGTAATTCTGCAAGAGATAGAGTATCCCTCGTACCAACCAGAACTACCAGTATATGTATTAATTACCAGTAATTCTCAATATTATATATATCCCTGTACCAACCAGAATACGTATATGTATTAATAACAGTAATTCTCAATATTATATAGTACCCTGTACCAACCAGAAATACAGGATATGTATTAAAATACAGTAATTCTCAATATTATATAGGTATCCCTGTTACCAACCAGAACTACAGTATATGTATTATTACCAGTAATTCTCAATATTATATATCATCCCACTAAGTACCGACCAGAACGCCGTATATGTTATAATACCAGTAATTCTCAATTCTATATAGTATTACTGTACCAACCAGGAAACTGCCAGTAAATGTATTAATACCGAGTAATCGCAATATTATTAGTATCCCTGTACCAACCAGAAAGTACAGTATATGTATTATACCAGTAATTCCATTATTATATGTATCCCGTACCAACCAGACCTACGTATATGTATTAATACCAGTAATTCTCAATATTTTATATAGTATCCCGTACCAACAGAACTACAGTATATGTATTCAATACCAGTAATTTCAATATCTCTAGTATCCCCGTACCCAACCAGAAACTACAGTATATGTAGTAATACCAGAATTCTTCAATTTATATAGTATCCCCGTAACCAACCAGAACTACCAGTAATGTATTAATACCAGTAATTTAATGAAATGCATACCCATCTGCTGGAAGACAGTTCCACAGTGTCACCGTTCTCACTGTAAAGAAAACTTTCCTAACCGAAGATGAACCACTTCATGTTCTTCCAACCTTTACACCAGGAGTCCACTGCCTTGATATGACCTATTATTGAACAATGCAACCAGAGCGTTTTAGTATGGCCAGTATTAATGTAAAGCCCACATGCGGTGCAGATAGTCCAGCGTCTGTGCATATTAGGTAAGGATTCCAAAGATGCATTTGGATTCCTATAGCAATAACTCCTTTCCAGGGTTTATGAATAAACAAAACATTTCCTCTCACTTTCAACACAGGTAACCTGGCTTTATTTACATTCACAACCCCTATTGTTTGACGTATGATAATATTCTTTTATACAGTAATTCATAAGAGAGTTTCTCTGTCACACTACATGAGAAATGGAGTATACACAAATGATTGTTCCACTGTCTATAGCTTGTTACATTGGCTTTGCAATTAAGTAGTTATTATTTTCAAAACTAAAATAGTAACAATTCCCATAGAAGTTAAAGAGTTTCAAGCTTGATAGCTTTAAATGAAAGGACAATCAATTGTTTGGCTCAGTCTTATATCCTACATTAAATCACACACTAGAAATTCCATGTCTTAATTATTGATGTATGGGAAACAAGGCATGAAGGAAGAAATCTATATCAGGACTTTTTCCATACCACTGACCGTTACAAAATAAAGTAAAAAATTCAAGTAATAAAGAATTCTTTCTAAATTGAGAGATCACAGTCGGATGACTAGCGACACGTCTTCAAAAACTAAACTTTAAGTCCAGTTGATCTGAATATAACAGATATACCGTGATGGACGGAGAATATTACAGATATACCGTGACCTGGATGGATGAATATTACAGAGATACCGCTACCTGATATGGATGAATATTACAGATATACCGGCCCATGGATGAATGAATATTAAGATATACGGTGATATGGAGAGACGAATTTACAGATTATGACCGTGAAATGGAGAATGAATATACGATATACCGTGACCTGGATGGAATGAATAGACAGATATACAGACTGGATGGAGAATATTACAGATAAACCAGGACCTGGATGGATGGAATATTACGATTTACCATGAACGGATGGATGAATATTACAGATTAACCGTGACCTGGATGGATGAATATTAAAGATATACCGTGGGGACCTGGATGGATGAATATTAGAATACCATGACTGGATGGATGATATTTACAGCTATATCATGACATGGATGGATGTGAATATACGATATACCATGACTGGGATGTAATGATATATTACAGATATAACCGTGGACCTGGATGATGAATGAATATTACAGGTAGACCATGCCCTGGATGAATGAATCTTACAGATATACCATGCATGGAGGATGAATATAATACAGTCTTATACGATGACCTGGATGAATGAATAATTTAGATAACCGATGCCTGGAGATGGAATTTTAAGAATATACCGTGACCTGGAGAATGGATGAATCTTACAGATATACCGTTACCCTGGATGGAATTCGACCATCATGATATCGATATACTAGATGATCATGGCCTGGATGAATGGATATACGATGTATCCCGTGACCTGGATGAATGAATATTACAGATATGCCGTGGACTGGATGGATGAAATTACAGATTATTTACCATGACCGGATGGATGAATTATTACAGATAAACCTGATGGAGAATAACAACTGACGAATGAGTATAGAATAATGACTTATAATGAATTTACAATATACCTGGATGGAGATGAACATGAATAGATACATTGATGGATGATATAGAATTGATGAGGCTGATATTCATATCTGGACCTGGAAATGAATATTACAGATATCTACTGACCTGGATGGATTGATATAAGACATATAGACCATGACCTGGATGAATGAAATAAGAATACTGACGGGATAATGAATAGATACCATGACCGTGATGAGAGAATATTACAGATATACCAGGATCGGGATGGATGAAATACAGATACATCGTGCCTGGTGAATGAATATTACAGTATATACCAGTGACGTGGATGAGAAATATTACAGTATACCGTGACCTGGATGGATGACTATAACAGATATACCGTGACGTGCTGATATTAGAGATGCACATATGTACAGATATATACCATGACCTGGATGTAATGAATAGTACGTTATACCGTGACTGGATGAATGATATTACAGATATACCTGACCTGGATGGTTGAATATTACAGATATACGTGACACGGATGGATGAAATTACAGATATAGTTTGACCTGGATGGATGAATATACAGATATGACCAGGACCTGGATGAGATGAAATATTATAGATATTACCAGAAGCTGGCATGATATGAATATACAGACTATACCATGACCTGGAATGGATTATGAACTATTAATATACCATGACCTGGAGAATGAATTATTACAAGATATACGATGACCGGATGACATTGAATATTACAGATATACGTGACCCTGGACGATGAATATTACAATATACCGTGACCTATCTGAGAATTTACAGTATATGACTGGATTTATTAAGATATACCGATGATCTGGATGGATGAATATTACTAGCATATACCTGACGTGGATGCGATGAAATACCTAGATATACCATGACGCTGGATGGATGAATATTACAGAATATACCGATGGGACCTGGATGTGAATGAATATTACAGATAGACCGTGACGCTGGATGGATGAATATTAAGATTATACGTGACCTGGATGTATGAAATTACAGATATACCGTGGACGGGATGAAGTGACTATTACGATATACCGTGACCTGGATGGATGAATATTACCAGAATCTATGACCTGGATGGATGAATATTACAGAATAGCAGGACCTGGATGGAATGATATTACGATATACATGACGTGCGATGGATTGACAATATTATAGATACATACCAGACCTGGATGGATGAATTCAGATATTACAGCCAGAAGATCAGATACCTGACCTGGATGGATGAATATTACAGATATACCTGACATGGATGAATGATTACAGCATACACAGATTAATGACCGGCGATGGATGGAATATTAACAGATTATCCGTGACCTGGATGAATGAATAGTACAGATATTACCGTGAACATGGATGAATGAATATTACAGATTAACCAGACAGGATGGATGAATATTACAGATATACATGGACCTGGATGGATGAATATTACAGATATCGCGTGACCTGGATGATGAACTTACCACACGACGCGTATACCATGAACCTGGATGGACTGAATTATTACACAGATCTATACGTGACCTGGATGAATGACAATTCCAGATACGCTGACCTGGATGGATGAATATTACAAGATTAGACCGACATGGATGATGAAATTAACACGACTATACCGTGACCTGGAGGATGAAATTACAGATATTCCGGACCTGGATGGATGAATATTACAGATATACCATGACCGGGATGGATGGAATTTACAGATATCAACCGGACCCGGATGGATGAAATTACAGATATACCTGACCTGGCATGCGACACTGAATATTACAGATTATACCACTGACCTGGATGAATGAATCTTACAGATATACATCGTGACCTGGATGATGCAATATTACAGATATACCGTGACCTGGAGGAATGAATTATTAAAGACTCAGGTACCGTGACCTGGATGGAGAAATTACAAGATATACCGTTGACCTGGATGAATGAATATTACAGATATACCACTGACCTGGATGATATGAATATGACAGATATACCAGTGACCTGGCGATGGATGAAGATTACAGAAACAGACTGGATAAGGAGAATTGTTATACCGTGACCTGGAGGTGTGAATATACAGATTATCCCATGACCTGGAGGATGAATATTACCAGATATACCATGACCGGATGGAAGAATATTACAGATATACATGCCTGGATGAATGAATATTACAGTAGTATCCGACCTGGATGGATGATATTACAGAATTATTACCGTGACCTGGATGGATGAATATTACAGATATACCGTTGACCTGAGGATGGATGAATATTACGAGATTAAACTGACCTGGATGGATGAAGTACAGATTACGTGCCTGATGTGGATGTGAATATTACAGAATACCTGGACCTGGATGAAATGAATATAGTACACGATATACCATGACCTGATGATGAATATTACAGATATCGACGTGACCTGATGGATGAATGTACGATATACCGTGACCGGGAGTGGATGATATTACGAGATATACCGTGGACCTGGATGGATGAATATACAGATTTACGTGAACTGGATGGAAATATTACAGATATTACCTGCGTGTATTAAATACCTACCGGATGATGAATATTACCGATATACTGTGACCTGGATGGATGAATATTACAGATAACGTGACCTTGGATGAATGAATATTACAGTAATACATGACCTGGATGATGAAATATGAAATACAGATATACCATGACCTGGATGGATGAATATTACAGTATACCGGACCTGGATGAGAATATTACAGATATACCATGACCTGGAGGAGAATATTACAGATATACCGTGACTGGATGGATATGAATATTACAGATATACCGGGAGCCGATGGATGAATTTACAGATATCAATGATCCGGATATGAACTGATTAGAATATTAACGATGGATGAAGTTACCGACCGTGACTGAATGAATTTATACAATATACCATGACCTGGATGATATGAAATTACAGATATACCGTGACATGGATGGAATATATTACAAGATATACCGTGACCTGGGATGAATATTACAGATTATTACAGTGACCTGGATGGATGAATATTACAATATACCGTGACCTGGATGAATGAATATTACAGATATACCATGACCTGGATGATAGAATATTACAGATATACCGTGACCTGGATGAATATTACAGCAGATACCAGACCTGGGATGAATATTACAGATATACCGTGAACCTGGATGGATGAATATTACAGATATACCAGTTGCCGGGATGAATGAATTTACAGATATACATGACCTGGATGGATGAAATTACAGATATACCGTGACTGGATGGATGAATATACAGATTATACCGGGACCTGGATGGATGAATATTACAGATATACGTGACCTGGATGGAGAAAATTACAGCATATGAATGACATGGATGAAGGAATATTACAGATATACCGTGACCTGGATGAATATGAATCTTAGATTATACGTTGACCGGTGATTGGATGAATATTACAGATATACCATGACCGGGATGGATGAATATTACAGATATACCGTGACGGAGATGAATATTACAGATATTACCTGACCTGGATGTGATACATGGAGGATGAATATACAGATATACCAGACCTGGATGATGAATATTACAGATATACCGTGAGACCTGGATGGATGAATGAATATTACAGATATACCGTGACCTGGATGGATAATTATCAAGAGATACCGTGACCTGGATGCATGATATTACAGATATACCTGACCGGATGATAATATTACAGATATGACATGACCTGGATGATGAATATTACAGATATACCAGGACTGGATGATGATATTACAGATATACCGTGACCTGGATGGGATGAATAATTACAGATATAACCATGACCTGGATGGAAAATTAAGAAACCTACGGGGATTGAATATTACAGTATACCATGACTGGATGAATGAATATTACAGATCCTACCGTGACCGGATGCTGTGATGAATATTCCAGATATACCAGTGACCTGGATGGATGAAATACAGATATAACTGGGACCTGGATGATGACTATTACCAGATTATACCGTGCCTGGATGGATGAATATTACAGATATACCATGACTGGATGAATGAATAGTACAGATATACCGATGACCTGGATGGATGAATATTACAGATATACCGTGACCTGGATGGATAATATACAGATATACCAGTGACCTGGATGGATGAATAGTTACAGATATACCTGACCTGGATGAATGAATATTACAGATATACCGTGACCTGGATGAGATGAAATTACAGATACCGTGACCTGGATGTGAATATTACAGATATACGTGACCTGGATGGATGAATATTACAGGATATACCTGACCTGGATGTGAAGAATATTACAGATATACCGTGACCTGATGGATGAATATTACAGATATACCATGACCTGGATGGATGAATATTACAGATATACCGTGACCTGGATGGATGAATATTACAGAGATACCGTGACCTGGGATGGATGAAATATAGTACAGATATACCATGACCTGGATGATGGAATATTACAGATATACCGTGACCTGGATGGATGAATATTACAGATATAACCGTGACCTGGATGAAGAATATTACAGATATACCTATGACCTGGATGGATGAATATTACAGATATACCTGACCTGGATGAATGAATATTACAAGATATACCGTGACCTGGATGGATGAATAGTAACAGATATACCAGGACCGGGATGGATGAATATTTACAGATATATCAGACCTGGAGGGATGAATTATTACAGATATACCATGACCTGGATGAATGAATATGACAGCTATTACCATGACCTGGAGGATGAATATTACAGATATACCATGACCTGGATGAATGAATATTACAGATACCGTGACCTGGAGGATGAATATTACAGATATACCATGACCTGGATGGATGAATATTACAGATAACTAGACATGGATGGAATATTCAGATAGTACCATGACCTGGATGATGAAATTACAGATATACCGTGACCTGGATGAAGAATATTACAGATATCAATCTACTATATGATATTACTGAATACCGTGACCTGGATGGAGGAATATTACAGATATACCGTGACCCTGGATGACTGAATATTACAGATATACCATGACCTGGAATGAGAATATACAGATATACCTGACCTCGATGGATGAATATTACCAGATATACCATGACCTGGATGGATGAAATATTACAGATATACCGTGACCTGGATGGATGAATATTACAGATATACCGTGACCTGGATGATTCAGAATATTACGTGACGGATGAATGGATATTACAGATATATACGTGACCTGATGGATGAATATTACAGATTATCGACCGGGATGAATATTACAGATATACCGTTGACCTGGATGAGAATATTAACAGATATACCGTGACCTGGATGATTGAATATACAGATACAGGACCTGGATGAGATGAATATTACAGATTATACCGTGACCTGGGATGGATTGAATATTACAGATATACCGTGACCTGGATGATATTACAGATATACCGAGACCTGGATGAATATTACAAGATATTACCGTGACCTGGATGATGAATATTACAGATATACCGTGACCTGGATGAATGAATCTTACAGATATACGATGACCTGGATGGATGAAATTTACAGATATTACCGTGACCTGGATGGATGTAATATTACAGATTATACCAGTGACCTGGATGGATGAATATTACAGGATATATCTGACCTGGATGATTGAAAATTACAGATAAACCATGACCTGGATGAATGAATTTACAGATATACCATGACCTGGAGGAATGAATAGTTACAGATATACCGTGACCTGGTATGGATGGAATATTACAGATTTTACCATGACCTGGATGGATGAATATTACAGATATACCTGACCTGGATGGATGAATATTACAGATTATACCGTTGACTGGATGGGATGAATATTACAGATATAACCGTGACCTGGATGGATGATGAATATTACAGTATCATGACCTGATGAAAAAATGAAAATATTACAGATATACCGGACCGGATGGATGAATATTACAGATATAACCGTGACCTGGATGGATAAATATTACAGATATACCGTGACTGGATGGAGAATATACAGATGATACCATGACCTGGATGGATGAATATTACAGATAACCATGACCTGGATGAATGAATATTACAGATATACCATGACCTGGATGATGAATATTACAGAATACCGTGACCTGGATGGATGAATATTACAGATATACCATGACCTGGATGGATGAATATTACAGATATACCGTGACCTGGATGGATGAATATTTACAGACTATACCGTGATACTGGATGGCTGAATATTACAATATACCGTGGACCTGGATGGATGAATATTACAGATTACCGTGACCTGGATGGATGAATATTTACAGAATAACATGACCGGGATGAATGAATGAATATTACATATATACCGTGACCTGGATGGATGGAATATTACAGATATTACCATGACCTGGATGAAATGAATATTACAGATATACCGTGACCTGGATGGATGAATATTACAGATATACCATGACCTGGAATGATGAATATTACAGATATACCGTGGACCTGGATGGGATGATATTATAAGATATACCCATGACCTGGATGGATGAATATTAAGAATACCGTGACCATGGAGGGGAATGAATATTTACCAGATAGATAGACATGGATTGGATGAATATTACAGATATACCGTGACCTGGATGGTGAATATTACAGATTATACCGTGACCTGGATGGATGAATATTACAGATATACCGTGACCTGGATGGTGAATATGACAGATATACCGTGACTGGAGGGATTGAATATTACAGATATACAGACCGTGGACCTGGATGGATGAATGTACAGATATACCGTGACCTGGATGAATATTACAAGATTACCGTGACCTGGATGGATGAATATTACAGATATACCGTGCCTGGATATGAATATCCTTACAGATATACAGTGAACCTGGATGGATGAATATTACAGATATACCAGTATGCCTGAATGAGATATAAAGATAATACCGTGACCTGGATGGATGAATATTACAGATTAGTACCTAATGAACCTGGATGGATGAATATTACAGATATGACCGTGACCTGGATGGATGAATATACAGATTATACCATGACATGGAGGATGGATATACAGATATACCGTGACTGGATGGGAGAATATTACAGAGATACCGTGACCTGGATGGATGAATATTACAGATATACCGTGACCTGGGATGAATTACGGATTATACCGTGACCTGGATGGATGAATAATTACAGAATTAACCAGATGACCTGGATGAATATTACAGATATACCGTGACCTGGATGGAGATGAATATTACAGATATATATGACCTGGACTGGATGAATATTACAGATCTATACCGTTGACCTGGATGAATATTACAGATATACCGGACCTGGATGGATGAATCATTACAGATATATACCGTGACCTGGATGATGAGGATATTAAAGATATACGTGACCTGGATGGATTGAATATTACAGATATCCGTCTTGACTGGATGGAATGAATCATTACGATATACGGTGACCTGGATGAATGAAATACAGATTATACGTGACCGGATGTGATTTTTTTTTGAAAAAAAATATTAAAGATATACCGTGGACCATGGATGAAGGAAGATTACAGAGATACCGTGACCGGTACAGCAAAAATTCTAAAAAAGGGGGACATGCCCTTTAAATTATTGGAAGGGCCTTTATCATCCTGTTTCTTTGAATACAAGTTGAATTTTTTTTTTATTGTTGACTAAACATAATAAATGTTAGGAAAAAACCCAACCTTTGTGGCTATTATTAACTTGTTCCTCAATGGAATCTCTTTTTAAGAGTGTAATTTTTCAAAGCATGGGTTCTTTATTCTATGATTTTGTTTCTGAGTCTTCTGACATTTCTTGAAACATATGGCATGGTGACTTTTGACCTTTAAGAAAATATAGAAACTTCAAACTGACCAATGAACTTGCCATAACAACGTCCACTGTAAGACAGTTCGTGTCCTCTGACATGTTCTATTGGTGAACAATGTCCCAGATAGTTTATTGTATGGCCCGTTAATGTATTTATACACATTAATCATATCCCCACGCAAGCGCCTTTTCTCCAGCGTACATAATTGTAACTTTTCCAGTCTCCCTTCATATTCAAGCTCCCCCAATCCCCTTATTAATTTAAGTCCAAAATTGCAATGCATATTCCAAATGAGGCCTTACCAATGCTTTGTAAAGAGGGAGAATAACATTTTCCTCGCTTGAATCCATACCTCTCTTTATATAAGACAATACCTTGTCTTCAGTGCAAGCAGAAGGGGCTCAACCTGCATCTGCCCCAGTGATTGACTAATGGGTGATGTCATACCCTAACACATTAAACTGTTTTTACTGACCTATAGATGTATTTGTAGTTTTATAGTGACAATAAATCTGTTTGAAGTTTTAGAAGTAAAAAAGTTGGGGAACTCTATTTTTCAGCTATAGACTAGGTATCTAGGTGGCTCTGAATTTCCCATGGTGCTTAGTTCCTTAGGGAATGTGAAACATTTTCAATCCTTTACCCACATTTACAGATACAGGGATTAAGGTTTCCATTCCATATGTGCTAAATAAAAGTCATTAGGAATTAATCCTGTGTGTGATGTGGAACCATTTTTTATCAGTGAACCTTATTAAAGGGAAGGTTGTAGGGTTTTCAGAAATCTGCTTCTTTGTGTTATTCTAAATGCCTGTTCTCTATTTCCTCCTGCATGGCTGCCTTAAACTCAATCTATCTACAACTGAATTAATCATTTCCCCCTAAACTGGGACCTAGTCCACCCTTCTCCATCTCTATTGATAATATGGTCATTAACCCAGTTGAATTTCCACTCTCTTTCCTTCCATCACTTTAACAATATAACTAGGACGTGTCATTTTCTCCTCCCCAATATTGTGAAGATCCGCCTTTTTCCTCTCTCGCTCCACTACTAAAATGCTCATGCATGCCCTTATAATCGCCTGTCTTGACTACTGTAACATTTTGCTACAGTGGGACTACCAGTGAGACTTTAAGATGTTGGAAACATGAGTACTTAATTTACCATACTGAGGCACAAAAGGATTCCTTCCAGGTTTAATAATAAGTTTATCCAGTTGTGTTGATAGTACTTTATCTCTTCGGATATGATGGACTCAGTATATTATCTGTCACAAAATGAATAATAGTAATATGAACATAATGAAGAAAACATTTTGAAAGACGTTTTACTTGAGAACAATTGTGTTGTCAAGTTGAGATGAGGAATGATATTTGAAGGATCTACATATTCTGTTAGCATGTAATGATATTCACAGAGGGTATATTGACAAAATGATAAGAAACAAAGCTTCATCTGTGCTCCAGACTTCTTGACTCTTCACAAATAGGGATGGACGAACTCTATAAAGGTCCATCTTCGAACTTCAGTAAAAGTTGGAATTCGGACCCATTAAAGTCAATGGGGAGTGATAGTTCGAAAAGTCTGGGTGATTTACAGCTAAACTAACAATGGTAAATGGCTGTGGCACCTGGGAAATGGTCTGGGGAACATGTCACTGTCACCAAAACATTTTTAAACACTTCTTAAACACGAGCGGGCAATTGTCGGGTTTTTGCGAAAGTAACAAGTTTGGGTGACAGAGACATGTTCCCCAGACCATTTCCAGGTGCCACGGCCATTTACAGTAAGTTACCATTGTTAGTTTAGCTGTAAATCACCCGGACATTCGAACTATCACTCCCATTGACTTTAATGGGTCCGAATTCAAACTTTTCTGAAGTTCGAAGATGGACCTTTATAGAGTTCGTCCATCCCTATTTGTGAAAAGTCAAGAAGTCTGGAGCACAAATGAAGCTTGTTTTATCATTTGTCAATATACCCTCTGTGAATATATTACATGCTAACAGAATATGTAGATCCTTCAAATATCATTCCTTCATCTCAACTTGACAACACAATTGTTCTCAGTAAAACGTCTTTCAAATGTTTTCTTCATTATGTTCATATTACTATTATTAATTTTGTGATAGATAATATAGGAGTCCATCATATCCGAAGAGATAAAGTACTATCAACACAACTGGATAAACTTATTATTAACCCTGGAAGGAATCCTTTTGTGCCTCAGTATGGTAAATTAAGTACTCATGTTTCCACATCTTAAAGTCTCACTGGTAGTCCCACTGTAGCAAATGTTACAGTAGTCAAGACAGGCGATTATAAGGGCATGCATGAGCATTTTAGTAGTGGAGCGAGAGAGGAAAAAGGCGGATCTTCACAATATTGGGGAGGAGAAATGACACGTCCTAGTTATATTGTTTAAAGTGTGAGGAAAGAGAGTGGAAATTCAACTGGGTAATGACCATATTATCAATAGAGATGGAGAAGGGTGGACTAGGTCCCATTTAGGGGGAAATGATTAATTCAGTTGTAGATAGATTGAGTTTAAGGCAGCCATGCAGGGGAGAATAGAGAACAGGCATTTAGAATACACAAAGAAGCAGATTTTCTGAAAACCCTACAACCTTCCCTTTAATAAGGTTCACTGATAAAAAATGGTTCCACATCACACCAGGATTAATTCCTAATGACTTTTATTAGCACATATGGAATGGAAACCTTAATCTTGTATCTGTAAATGTGGGTAAAGGATTGAAAATGTTTCACATTCCCTAAGGAACTAAGCACCATGGGAAATTCAGAGCCCCTAGATACCTAGTCTATAGCTGAAAAATAGAGTTCCCCAACTTTTAACTTCTAAAACTTCAAACAGATTTATTGTCACTATAAAACTACAAATACATCTATAGGTCAGTAAAAACAGTTTAATGTGTTAGGGTATGAAATCACCCATTAGTCAATCACCGGGGCAGATGCAGGTGAGCCCCTTCTGCTAGCACTGAAGCAAGTATTGTCTTGTATAAAGAGAGGTATGGATTCAAGGGAGGAAAAAGTTTTTCTCCCTCTTTACAAAGCATTGGTAAGGCCTCATTTGGAATATGCATGCATTTGGATCCTGTTTACAAAAGGACATCTTTGAAATGGAAAGGGAGAGAGAGAGAGAGAGAGAGAGAGAGAGAAGAGAGACATTGGGAATTTTGTCATATAATAATAATAATAATATAAAAAAAAATAAATAATAATAATAATAGATAATAAAAATAGAAGAAGAAGAAGAATCAATAATAATAATAAATAATAATAATAATATTAAAAAAATCTGAATAATTCAACCCATAAAAGTAAAGGTCCACTGCTACATGTTTTAACTAAACTTTAATTCATAATCTGTGTAATATTTTTGGGATTCAGATCTTAGTTTATCATATAAATGTTTTACCTTAAGTAAAATAGTAATTTATATTTTTCTTTTACCAATTGTAAAGGTTTTTTACCCAAAGCCTGAAATACAAACATCTTGAATTTTTTCAATCAAATGGCACTAGAAAAGAAATCATATTTTCATGAAGATGTTATTTTTTGTGTATTTTGTTTTCTAGTCTTTTTAACATACTGATGACTTGGGAACCTTCAAAGTCTCTTAAAGACTTGAAAAATGATACAACATATTTCTTTGTTATTTCATTCCCAGTTCGGATTTTATAACCTAGAATCCTTTCATTTCCAAAGTGCCCTTTATAAACATCAAACAAAATATTCTATTTGTGAATACAGGTGGACTAGAATTTGAACTTGAACCCAAGTTTGAGTCGAACTTAACAAGTCTGAATGGACTCGGACTTCTCGTACTATCCTGGACCCGGATTTCTCTGACTTTCCAGACTGCGGCTTTTTTCGATAATTTCGATATTACGGATGTTCACTAACACACCTAGAATGTATCGTTCATTAACCCTTGAATGTATCATTCATTTTCGGTAACCCTCGAGTGTATGAATGAATGTATCCTTCAATTTTCGGTAGCCCTCGAAAGTTTGTTCTTTTCAGTACCCTCGAATGTATAGATCGTTTTCGCTAATCCTAGAATGTATCGTTCGGTAACCCACAAAACTATCGTTCCTGTGTTTGTTTTCGGTAATCCTCAATTTTGGTTCAATTTTCGCTAACCCTCGAAAGTACCTTTTGGTACCCTTGAATTGGCCGTAACCCTCGAATGTAGCTTTCGCAAAACCCGACAATTGCCCGCTCGTGTTTAAGAAGTGTTTAAAAATGTTTTGGTGACAGTGACATGTTCCCCAGACCATTCCCAGGTGCACGCCATTTACAGTATTACCATTGTTAGTTTAGCTGTAAATCACCCGGACTTTCAAAACTATCACTCCCCATTGATTTAATGGGTCCGAATTCCAACTTTTACTGAAGTTCGAAGATGGACCTTTATAGAGTTCGTCCATCCCTATTTGTGAAGAGTCAAGAAGTCTGGAGCACAGATGAAGCTTGTTTCTTATATTTTGTCATATCACCTGTGAATATCATTACATGCTCACGAATATGTAGATCCTTCAAATATCATTCCTCATCTCAACTTGACAACACAATTGTCTCCAAGTAAAACGCTTTCAAAATGTTTTCTTCATTATGTTCATTTTACTATTATTAATTTTGTGACAGATAATATACTGATGTCCATCATATCCGAAGAGATAAAGTACTATCAACAACAACTGGATAACTTATTATTAAACCTGGAAGAATCCTTTGTGCCTCAGTATGGTAAATTAAGTCCTCATGTTTCCAACATCTTAAAGTCTCACTGGTAGTCCCACTGTAGCAAATGTTACAGTATCAAGACAGGCGATTATAAGGGCATGCATGAGCATTTTAGTAGTGGAGCGAGAGAGGAAAAAGGCAGATCTTCACATATTGGGGGGAGGAAAAATGACACGTCCTATTATATTGTAAAGTGATGGAAGGAAAGAGAGTGGAAATTCAACTGGGTTAATGACCATATTATCAATAGAGATGGAGAAGGGTGGACTAGGTCCCAGTTTAGGGGAAATGATTAATTCAGTTTTAGATAGATTGAGTTTAAGGCAGCCATGCAGAGAAATAGGAACAGACATTTAGAATAACACAAAGAAGCAGATTTCTGAAACCCTACAACCTTCCCTTTAATAAGGTTCACTGATGAAAAATGTTTCCACATCACACACAGGATTAATTCCTAATGACTTTTATTAGCACATATGGAATGGAAACCTTAATCCCTGTATCTGTAAATGTGGGGTAAGGATTGAAATGTTTCACATTCCCTAAGGAACTAAGCACCATGGGAAATTCAGAGCCACCTAGATACCAGTCTATAGTGAAATAGAGTTCCCCACTTTTTTACTTCTAAAACTTCAAACAGATTTATTGTCACTATAAAACTACAAATACATCTATAGTCAGTAAAAACGTTTAAGTGGTAGGGTATGACATCACCCATTAGTCAATCACGGGGCAGATGCAGGTTAGCCCCTTCTGCTGCACTGAAGACAAGGTATTGTCTTTATAAAGAGATTATGGATTCAAGGCGAGGAAAATGTTTTTCTCCCTCTTTACAAAGCATTGGTAAGGCCTAATTTGGAATATGCATGCAATTTGACTGTAAAGTTGAAATGTAAGCTAAATTAAAGGGGATTGGGGGAGTCTTGAATAGTGAGAGAGACTGAAAATTTACCATTATTACGCTGGAGAAAAGGCGCTTGCGTGGGGATATGATATGTGTATAATACATTAACGGGCCATACAATAAACTATCTGGGACATTGTTCACCAATAGAACATGTCAGAGGACACGAGAACATCCCTTAAGACTTGAAGAAAAAAGGTTTAGGCTTCAAACTCGGAAAGGTTTTTCACTGTGAGAACGGTAAAGCTATGGAACTGTCTTCCAGTGGACTTGTTATGGCAGGTTCATGGGTCTAGTTTAATAAAAAGCTGGATGAGTTTCTACAAACAAGGAATGTTAAGTTACTGGTATTGATACATAAAGTGAGTTGGGAAAGGGTTTGTCACTGTGAGAACGGTAAAGCTATGGAACTGTCTTCCAGTGGACGTTTTTATGGCAGGTTCATTGGTCGTTTAATAAAAAGCTGGATGAGTTTCCAACAAGGAATGTTACAAGTTACTGGTATTGATACATACAAGGAGTTGGGAAAGGGTTTGTCACTGTGAGACGGTAAAGCTATGGAACTGTCTTCCAGTGGACGTTGTTATGGCAGGTTCATTGGTCAGTTTAATAAAAGCTGGATGAGTTTTCTACACAAGCGGATGTTACAAGTTACTGGTATTGATACATAAAGTAAGAGTTGGGAAAGGGTTGTCACTGTGAGAACGGTAAAGCTATGGAACTGTCTTCAGTGGACGTTGTTATGGCAGGTTCATTGGTCAGTTTAATAAAAACTGGATGAGTTTCTCAAACAAGGAATGTTACAAGTTACTGGTAGTGATATTACAGATATACCGTGACCTGGATGAATATTACAGATATACCGTGACCTGGATGGATGAACATTACAGATATACCATGACCTGGATGAATGAATATTACAGATATACCGTGACCTGGATGGATGAATATTACAGATATACCGTGACCTGGATGGATGAATATTACAGATATACTGTGACCTGGATGGATGAATATTACAGATATAGGAGTCAGGCTCATAATCTAGTGAGAAAAGGAGAGACGAAATATTAAGTAAGACTCTTAAGTCTCTCTGGTCTTATGCAGGGTTGCCCCCTACCATGAAGCAAGCTGAAACATTTTCTCAGGGCGCATCCCTGCGGTCAACATAAAAGGTGGCAATTAAAAAAATCTTGCTCCCTACAATCCCGCATTTCAGCACTAGTCCACCAATCAGTGTTGAGACAGCCCTCCAGTTCACCAGTCAGTGTTTGTCAGCCAACCACACCCACCTCCAAAAGCCACACCTATGTTCCCTGATGAAGCCATGCCCTGCTTCATGTGCCGACCCTGACAATAGGCGACATTAAAAAGTTGTTTCAGGTTTCAAAAACCCTAGGAAAACCCTGGTCTCATGTTAAGTTAATTGATGAACCTTAAGGTTCGTACACCATGGATGAATGAATATTACAGATATACCATGACCTGGATGAATGAATATTACAGATATAGGAGTCAGGCTCATAATCTAGTGAGAAAAGGAGAGACGAAATATTAAGTAAGACTCTTAAGTCTCTCTGGTCTTATGCAGGATTGCCTCCTACCATGAATCAAGCTGAAACATTTTCTCAGGGCGCATCCCTGCGGTCAACATAAAAGGCGGCAATTAAAAAAATCCTGCTCCCTACAATACCGCATTTCAGCACTAATCCACCAATCAGTGTTGAGACAGCCCTCCAGTTCACCAGTCAGTGTTAGTCAGCCCACCATACCCACCTCCAAAAGCCACACCTATGTTCCCTGATGAAGCCATGCCCTGCTTCATGTGCCGACCCTGACAATAGGCGACATTAAAAAGTTGTTTCAGGTTTCAAAAACCCTAGGAACACCCTGGTCTCATGTTAAGTTAATTGATGAACCTTAAGGTTCGTACACATGTGCGATTGTGGGTGCCGACCAGCGACCCACAATTTGTATGAATGGCCGATTCTGCCAAAAGTCGTGCCGTGTATGGGCACTTAATCAGCTGAAACGGCTGTTCAGTCGGGGATAGTTGCTCAACCACCCAGGCGGATCTCCGAACGAGCTGCGGTTTCGGCCGATAAAGTGCCCATACACGGCATAATTATCGGCTGAAACGGCCGTTCGTACACATTATGTGTCGTGGGTCGATACCTGTGATCACACATTTGTACGAACCTTAAGGTTCATCAATTAACTTAACATAAGACCAGAGAGACTTAAGAGTCTTATTTAATATTTTGTCTCTCCTTTTCTCAGTAGATTATGAACCTGACTCCTTGTGCTTAATAACCTGCCGTTTCTTAATGTCCCTTGGCCCTGGTTTCCCTGGTAGCTTGATGGATTCGGTATATGAAGAATGTATCTAAATGTGAAGAATTTAGTGTCCCCTTAAAGGGTATGGCCACCCTTAAAAAAAATTTTGTTATATGATTTCCCCCGCCCCCCCAGCCCCAACCGCTCCATTTTTATTTTTAGAAAGTGCCCCAAACTCTACTTACCTCCCCTCTTTCCTCCGCCGCACTGCCGGCCCTCTGCTTGCAAGAAAATGCAAGCAGAGGGGCAGGACCGGCAGTCGCGTCTGTCATTGGCTGAGCGGCAGCCAATCACGGAGAAGGGCTGCAGTACACATGCTAAACTTCTCCCGGAGGCCAGGTAGGAGGCAGAGTCCTATATGGACTCTGCTATCCTCCTGGTGGGCAGTTTTTGGGACTTTGGGGGGGGACTACAGGAGAACCATATGGAGCTGGGATGTGAGGTAAGGATTAAACTACACTACACAATGGGGCCAGTAGTGGGGGGGATTATAGTTTTGGGGGTGGACATGCCCTTTAATCTTATCCATATGTCCAAATGGATTTTCAATTTCATGTTTTCTGTCTTCTCTGAAAACAAATCTAGACAAAACCAACACAGCAACACCTACAGGTTATTAGATAATATGCAAGTGGGATCCCATATAGTATAAAGGTTTGTAGAGATTGTCTTGCTGTAGACTAGGGATGACTGAACTCTCTGAAATTTGTGGGGGGGGGGGGGGGGGGTTTAAATTTATTTTTAATGAAATTACTGACACAGTTTAGAAAGTTTTATCCAACTTTTCCTTATAGCCGTGCAGATGGCTGAATTTAGTATAATAGAAGTAGACATTCTCTTTCTCCAGCAATAAATAAATCTATGAAATAAGAACCTGCTGGAAATTAAGTTCCTGATGCAACTACAGTGTCAAACGGAGTATTGACAGGATTATGTTCCCTTGGCAAGAAAATGATCAGACATATTTGCGTTAATGTAAAGTGCTCCCCGTGTGCAGACATGAGCAATTTATAAACTTTAAAGTGCCGTACGAAATATCTCATACTTTACAAGTCAGAGAAAACTTCCCCACCTCCGAGCTGGAATATTTATAGAATCTTGGTTTATTTGCATTCTGTACGTGGCGTTTTACCCTTCTGTTCCTTCCCATGCAGCAATAAGGGAAGGTTACGGCCTTTTGTAATTCAGTAAAATTTAGAACAATTCAGTCTCTTCTCCCCGTCTCTATATACGGCACAAAATGGGCCTTTGTACTGACTAGGGAACGTTAACTGAAAAATGGAATGCAGTAATTAAATATATAACCCTGGAATTAAAAGTAATAAGAAGCCGAGAACCGAAGGGAATTGACAATATATATTATTTATATATAATACAATCTAATTAAATGTTCGTTTTCAAAGCCAACTGTTTAAAGTTTGTTAAAAGTGTCACAGACCTAAGCACGTAAAGGAAATAATTATATACGTACGGTGACTTGCTGGGGTCCTATCCAGCCAAATGTTCCATTAACATGACTATTCCTTACACAGCACTATGGTATGTTCCATTAACATGACTATTCCTTACACAGCAGCCTTACAATAAGGTAAACTTCACACACACAAAGGGAACCTGAACCGTAAGAAATGAAGGAATAAATAACCTGGATTGGATTGTGAGGAATTTCATTTTAAAGGTACATATGATAAATCAATATTGCATATAAAAATGGGATTTTTCAAATACAAGGGCAAAGTGAATGTAAATAACAAATGAAAGAGAAAATGATGAGCAGACTAAAGAGGAGATGCAGTCTATTGGTGACAATAGTATCTACTGCAAGGAAAACAAATCAAGACTGAAGAAATATTCAAAATAAAATATTGTGTCTCCAAGCAAAAGCGGCGATTTATGACATCTCCAAATATAAAGGCCAATAACATTTAAAAAGGGATGGGAAATTGTTTATTTATTTTAGAGGGAAGTCCTACACCGGTAAAGGACTGGAGTGTTTGTAAAGTTACTAGAAGAATATTCATAGTCTGTGCTGGGAAATGTGATGGACATTCTGGAAACTTGTTTTGTTTAATCTTTTTGCCTAATCTTCTATGTTGTGCTGTGACCAGTCATGCAAGCAGAGGGCCGTGATAGAACGTCGGAGGAGAGAGGTAATGTAAGTACAATTTGGGGGAGTTTCTGCATAAATTACTATAGCGGTTGGGACTAGGGGAGGGAGCCCTACACTACAGCAAAAATTCTAAAAAAGGGGGACATGCCCTTTAAATTATTGGATGATTTGTTATTTTAAACAGTTTCCAGATCTAGACATGGAAATAAACTCATCTGGTTTGACTGTTTAGTACATACGCACATGTGCAATTGTGTATAACACCGTAATGTCTCTCTTGGCGGGTGGGGAGACACTTGGAGATGGTGGATAGACAAATAGGCCAGTAAATACACAAACTGTGGGGGGGGTTGGATTGGGGGTGTCGGTTATTAAATCAAAGTGAATTTATGACACATCTATTCAAAATATCCCAAGGATGGATGTGAATTTTAGAAGACATCAAGAGAAGTAATCTGTTGTACTGGGTAGAGTAGGTGCACATTTAAATTGATCTGTTAATGGTCAAGCCCCCCCTTTCCCTGATTTACTTGGAATCCCTAGCTGTAAAAAGAACATAAATGAAAACTTTTATGGCTGAGCAACTCAATGAAGCGAGATTTGTTTGGATCAGTTCCTGATGATTGGATTTGTTTATTCATGGGGGGTGGTGACATTCTGATCACTGTATTGCTTCTAATCTGAATTCATAGGCAAGTAAATTAATAAATTCCTTGTGTATATTGTAATATTGCCTATCAACGAAATAGGAATATAATAAGGTCCTGGGAGATGCTCTTGTAGTGTGACCAGTAGATCTATATCATTCTTTCGGAGTTAGAACATTTTTTTCTTAATAAATAAGTCTTTGTTGTTTATATTTGTCTTTCCTTTTTTGCGCTTGTTAAGAGGAGGAGCACGGAATGGGGGCGACGGTTAATTTTTTGATAGAGATGAATCTGAAAATTCTTAGATGTTACATAAACCCGTGTAGGAAAGTATAAATATCTTATTATCGATTGTGGTATAATCAGGAATAGTGAGGGCCAAAACCCAACTTCGAAGCCAAGGTTCGGGTCCCAAAAGGGCATAGGTGGATGGAGAATCGAACTGTTCACACTCAAACAAGTTCAGTTTCCAAACTCACGGACTTACTTTAAAAAATCATTGATAATATTGCAATGATTACTCGGAACAGTATGAGGATTTTCAATGTTCGGTAAGCCTCGACAGCCCTTTTCGGAAAAAATCAGGACGGCTTAGGTAGTTTTTACTGTCCGGAAATCTGTTTTGTGGAATTTCTTGTGGCAACGGCTGTGTGGCAAGGTCCTGGACGGCCTGACGGTGTGGTGGCGAGGGGAAACATTTGGCCGGCTGACAAGGGAAGTTGGGCTTAGTCTGCGTTCTGTGTCAGTGCCGGGCTGGACCAAACTGGCTTCTGAGGATCGCACCGGTGACGCTTGACAACACAACTTTACGGTTATTTACTAGTCCTGTTGCCTTGTCCGGTAAGGGGGATCATAGACCCTGTGTGGTTTGTATCTAAGTGGGAGAGAACATCTGATTAACCCCTAATTAGCTGAACTCGATGTGCTGTTCACTATCTTCCTAAGAGGGAGGTGTGATTGGGATCATGTTGAATATTGTAATTGTATACTTTCAGCAATATCCAATTGGATTTGACAAATAGAGAGCCCCCCCCCAGCTTGACTCATGAGATGGTGAGTGCTTACTCCTGGGTTGATAGGTCAACAACCCAATTCAACCAATAAATGCTTGAAGACCGTGTTAGGCAGAGCAAAAAATGAACTCTCATGATTAACTTATTTTTGTTTGTGTAGCCTTGATGTATTTTTTTTTTTAGGCTTTGGGAAATTTATGTGGAACTCTTGCAGTCACAACTGTGAATTATTAGCTGACATCATAAGACCACAATCTAGCACAGTCTAAAATTAGTTACCCTTTATAAAAGTTGCCTGTCATGGTTCGAGCCCTGCCACCCAAAACTACCCCTAAAGGTACCTCTTCTTTTAGCATTCCGTTCAGTTTATACCTGTACGTTCTGTAAAAAAATACATAGAGCCCTCTCACACCATTCCGATTCGCTAAGGATGATTTTTTTTAATTGGTGAGTATAAGGAACTTGACACGAGGGCATATTAAACGATCACTATCGCAGGACATCGCATGACAAACGATATGTTCCGCCTATTTACAAAAACCTCTCGTTTTTTTGCTTTCGCCTTTGCGGAAAAGAGTATACTGCGGCAGTGTGGCGATAGTTTCATTCACCTTATTCATTGCGTTAAGTGGGTATCACTGTTGAAGAGGAGATCGTGTTCGTAGTGAAATTCCAGAGCTTACTGTAGTTTGTCATTTTTTTTATTTACCGGTAAATCTATTATTTTTGCAGTTTACCCAGAATTACATCACATTACCTTATGGAATGTTTCATTAACATGACTATTCCTTACCACAGCGCTATGGGTATGTCCATTAACATCGACAGTCCTTACACGCAGCATGGGTATTTCCATTAACATGCCTATTCCTACCCCAGCCTATGGGATTGTTCATAACATGACTATTCCTTACACAGCGCTATGGGATTTCCATTAACGTGGGGGACTATTTCTTTACACAGCGCTATGGTAGTTTCCATTAACTACTATTTCCTTACACAGCGCTAATGGTATGTCCATTAACAGTGACTATTCCTTACACGCGCTATGGTATGTTTCCATTAACAATGACTATTCCTTCACAGCGCTATGGTGATGTTCCATGTAACATGAACATTCCTTACACAGCGCTAATGGAGGTTCCATAACATGACTGATTTCTTACACAGCGCATGATGGTTCGCATTAACATGACTCATCCTTACCACAGCCATTGGGGTAGTGTTGCGGCATTAAAATGACGTCTATTCTTACACAGCGCTAGTGGATGTTTCCATTAACATGACATTTCTACACAGGCGCTATGGTATGTTCCATTACATGACTATTCTACACAGTCCTAATGGTCAATTTCCATTACTGGACTATTTCCTTACACAGAGAACTGGTGTAGTTCCATTAACATACTATTCTTGACACAGCGCTATGGGACGTCGCATACATGACGTTCCGACAGTTTACAGCGCTATGGGTAGTTCCCTAACATGAATATTTCCACACGCACTATGGGATGTTCCATTAACCATGACTATTCCTTACACAGCGCTATGGGGCTTCCATTCAGATATTCCTACACAGCGCTAATGGTAAGTTCCATTACCATGACATTTCTTAACAGGCATTATGTGTATGTTCCATTAACATGACTATTGGAGTGGGGGTCTACACACGCTATGGTGTCATTACGTTTACAGTCTACACGATGGACTCCATGACATACACGTACAGCTATGGGATGTTCATTAACAGACTATCCTTACACATCGCTATGGATGTGTCCTTAACAGGACTTTCCTTACAACAGCCAGGTTGGTTCCTAGGGTCGTACAACGATGTAGGCCATATTCGCGGGGGTTGGGGGTTTACACAGCCAGACTATGGGATTTTCCATTACATGACTATTCTTACACACAGCTGCATGGGGAGTTTTATCCTATTACACAGACCTAGCCTTACATACAGCGGCTTGGCGACAGGCCATGTGCATTAACATGATAGTCTTAACACAGCGAGGAGCGGCTATGGGCTAGTCCATTAACATGACTATTTTCTTACCACAGCGATATGGTATGTTCCATTAATGAGCATTCTAACGCACATGGATGCTTAAGTATTTCCTAACAGCCTATGGTTATGTTTCCATTAAATCCGAGTGACTATTCCTTACCACAGCGCTAGGATGTTCCATTGGCACATGATATTCCGTACACAGCGCTATGGGATGTTCCTATAACATGATATGTCCCTTACACGCGCTATGGGATGTTTTCCAGTTAACTTGACTATTCCTTACCCACGCGTATGGGATGTTCCATTAACATGATATCCTTACACCAACAGCGCTATGGGATGTTCCTTAAAATGCCTATTCCTACAAACAGCGCTATGGTGATTTTTCATACATGACTATTTCCTTACACCAGCGTTAGGGGATGTTCATTAACAATGGGGGGGGGACTATTACCTTACACAGCGCTATGGAATGTTCCATTAACAGACTATCTCTTACACCGCACTTTGTATGTTCCATAACATGACTTGTCTTACACGTCTATGGGATGTTCATTAGAAATGACTATTCTTACACAGCGCTATGGTGATGTTCCTGATTGAAATGACGGATTTCCTTACCCAGCGACCATATGGGATGTTACATTAACATGACTATCACTAGTGGGGTGCATCACCGCGAACTATGGGATGTGTTCATAACATGACTAGGGTCCTTACACAGACGAATGGGGACGTGTCCATGTAACCAGATATTCCTTCACAGCGCTAATGGATGTTTCCATTACGACTATTCTAACACAGCACTAGGGACGTCATCGGACTATCCTTTAAGACCGATGTGACTGAGTGTCCTTAGCCTATTCAAGCAACCTATGGTGATGTTTCCATTAACAGGACTATTAGTGGTTACACAGCGTAGGGTGATGTTCCATTAACATGAAACTATCTTCAAGGCTTGTTTCCAGTGACATCTAAGCGCATGGTAGTTCCATTAACATGACGATTCCTTACACCAGCTTAGGGTATAGTTCCATTAACATGACATTCGTACACAGCGCTATGGGAGTTAGTTCCCAGGACATGACTATTCCTTCAAGCATTTGATGGTATGTTCCATTACATGACTATTCTTACACAGCCGCTATGGGGCAACTGACATTCTGGACAGGATGGTAGGGCATAATGACTATTCCTTACATGCTAGGAGTTCCATATACATGAACTATTCCTACACCGCTACTGTGGTATTCCATAAAAATGCTAAAGCCTATGGGATTCCATTACATGAACTATCCTACCACAGTCGCTATGGATGTGGGCCATTAACATGACGATGGTGGCGCTGACATGGGCAACACTAGGATGTTCCTATTAACAGACGTATTCCTGACACAGCGCTATTGTAGGGGTGTAGAGCGCATAACATGGACTACTACAAGATAGGATTCCATTAACATGACTATTTCCTTACACACGCATGGGAGGTTCATTAAGTGTGTTTTTTTTTTTTGTACTAGTACTATGCCTGTACACACGACTATGGGAATGTCCATTAACATGAATTGTCCTACACAGCCACTATGGAATGTTCCATTAACAGGACTATTCTTACACAGCCCTATGGGATGTTCCATTAACATGACTATTACTTACACAGCGCTATGGGATGTTCCATTAACATGACTATTCCTTACACAGCCGCATGGTATGTTCCATTAACATGACTATTCCTTACACAGCGCTATGGATGTTCCATTAACATGACTTTCCTACACAGCGTATGGGATGTTCCATTACAGGGATTCCTTAACAGCGTATGGTATGTTCATTAACATGACTATTCCTTACACGCACTATGGTATGTCCAATTAACATGCTATCCTTAACAGCGCTATGGTATGTTCATTAACATGACTATTCCTTACACAACACATATGGATGTCCATTAACATGACTATTCCTTACACAGCGCTATGGAATGTTCCATTAACAGACTATTCCACACAACACTATGGGATGTTCCATTAACATGACTATTCCTTACACAGCGGCTAGGGATGTTCCATTAAACATGACTATTTCTTACACAGACGATTGGGATGTTCCATTAATGACTATTCCTTACACAGCACTAAGGAATGTTCCATTTACATGACTATCCTTACACAGCGCTATGGTATGTTCCATTAACATGAATATCCTTCACAGGCTATGGGAGGTTCCATTAAACATGACTATTTTTACACAGCACTATGGTATGTTCCATTAACATGACATTTCTTACACAGCGCTATGGTAGTTCATTAACATGACTATTCCTTACACAGCGCTAGGGATGTTCATTAACATGACTATTCCTTACACAGCAATGGAATGTTCCATTAACATGACTATTCCTACACAAACTATGGGATGTACCATTAACATGACTATTCCTTACACAGCACTATGGGATGTCCATTAACATGACTATTCTTACACATCACCTATGTATGTTCCATTAACAGACTATTTCTTACCACAGCGTATGGGATGTTCCAATTAACATGACTATTCCTTACACAGGCTATGGGATGTTCATTAACATGACTATTACCTTACACAGCGCTATGGTATGGTCCATTAACATGACTATTCTACACAGCGCGATGGGAGTTCTATTAACATGACTATTCTTACACAGCACTATGTATGTTCCATAACATGACTATTTCTACCAGCGATATGGTATTCCTTAACATGACTATTTCTTACACAGCGCTATTGTATGTTCCATTAACATGACTATTCTTACACGCACTATGGTATGTCCAATTAACTGACTATTTCTTACACAGCGCTATGGTATGTTCCATTAACATGACTTTTCTACACAGCATTGTATGTTCCATAACATGACTATTTCTTACACAGCAGCTATGGTATGTTCCATTAACATGACTATTTCTTACACAGCGCTAGGTATGTCATAACATGACTATGTCTTACCATCACTATGGAGTTCATAACATGACTATTTCTTACACATCACTATGGTATGTTCCATTAACATGACTATTTCTTACACAGCACTATGGTATGTTCCAGTAACATGACTATTTCTACACAGACTATGGTATGTTCCATTAACAGACTATTCTACACAGCACTATGGTATGTTCCATTAACATGACTATTCTTACACAGCGTCATGGTATGTTCCTTAACATGACTATTTCTTACACAGCGCTATGGTATGTTCCATTAAATGCCTTTCCTTACCACAGCGCATGGGATGTTCCAGTAACATGACTTTCCTTACACAGCGCTATGGGATGTTCCATTAACATGACTATTCTTACACAGCACTATGGGATGTTCCATTAACTGGGACTATTCCTTACACAGCACTATGGTATGTTCCATTAACATGACTATTTCTTACACAGCACTATGGTATTGCCATTAACATGATATTCTTAAGCACTATGGTGTTCCATTAACATGACTATTTCTTACACATCACTATGGGATGTTCCATTAACATGACTATTTCTTACAACACAATGCATGTATGTATGTTCCATTAACATGACTATTCTTACACAGTACTACTTGGTATGTTCCATTAAACATGACTATTCTGACACAAATATGGGATGTTCCATTAACATGACTATTTCTTACACAGCGCTATGTATGTTCCATTAACATGAACTATTTCGTAACAGCGCTATGGTATGTTCCATTAACATGACTATTTCTTACACAGCGCTATGGTAGTTCCATTAACATGGACATGTCCTTACACAGCGCTATGGATGTTCCTTAACATGACATTCCTACACAGCGATGGGATGTTCCGTTAATGACTATTCCTTCACAGGCACTATTGTATGGATGTCCATTAACATGACTATTTTTACCAGCGCTATGGAATGTCCATAACATGACTATTTCCTTTACACGAGCCACTATGGTACTGGTCATTAACAGACTATTCCTTACACAGCGCTATGGGATGTTCATTTTAACATGACTATCCTTTACACAGCGCTATGGGGATGTTCCATTAACATGACTATTTCCTTACACAGCGCTATGGTATGTTCCCTATTAATGGAACTGGTTAGATAATTAGATGTAGTTTTGCTGATAAATAAGTAATACTAAAAAAATCCTATTAATAAAATAGAGAAAATTTGCTATGAGTTTACACCATTTATTTTATTTGGCTGAAAAAACACTACATGTGTGTAGGCAATTTGCTAATAACAAGATAGTTTTAATGGAGTAGTAACCAATTTAATACTACTTTGAAAAACCACCAGGGAGTATACATTTACATTTTATGTGCTGAGCTTTTTAGCGTATATTAGTGTACTTTTGCTAGTATTTTCGCTTTTTGATGAAAATTGCCTTTTTAAGTAACTTTGATGAAGGAAAAGGTGAAATAAAAATTATGTAAAGGCGGTGGGGAAAATCAAAAATAACCCTTTATAATATGTACCTGAGACCCCATTGACTTTATTGGTAAATAAGAATTCCGACCTTAAAAAAAAAAAAGATCTTTGAAAATGAAAATAAGCTTAAAAAAGCGAATCGCTTGCAAGTAAATGCTGGAAAATGTCTAACATCCCCCTGGATACTTATTAGTATTGAGAACAATCCACAGTGTACTGACCCTCCATGGACAATCGGCAGGATAAAATAAATGGCACTCAGCTTGGCGAATGGAGGGGAGAACTAACACAAAAAATACACTTTATGCCATTTTATAAATATGTTTGAGTGGTAAACCGCAGCATGTATGGCGAAGAAAAACGAAAGTAGCGGTAATGACTTTCGCCCTAGTTATATAAATGGCGATAGTCCAAATTAGGTGAAAAGGCTGCGTTAAAGGAAGGGGAAAGTTTAACGAACCTTTATAATATGCCCCGAATCATTTAGGTCACTAGTCATATGCCTTATTTATAGACAATTAGACAGTTTCCTAGAAAAATGGTGATTGACAGCATAAAATCATTTATTCTCAACCACTTGTTTCTAAACAAATTACTAATACTAGAGCCAGAGAACGAACCTGACCTTAGAAATTCTAAATAATAAAAAGATACAGTGGATGTTGTGATACTTTAGAATGGAGGATTGACAGAAAACTCAACAAGCATTTCAGGCCAGAACAACAAGTCTAAACCCATGAATGTTATTGCTGAACACTACAGGGACTGTGTTTCTCCAACATGTTCTAGTCTGGGGTGTAGGTAGTTGGAATCTTTTCTCTAATGGGCAATTTTATTCTACCCAATGAATTCTTTTCTTTTATTCTTTTGGGCTTAGGGAGGGGCCCCTTTTAGCTGACACCGCAATACAGCAGTTCAAAAACCATTCACTACAGTAAATCTAATTCTTTTAAGGGAAAGTTCAATGGAAAATATAATTTTTTTTCTTAGCTTATATTATACATATCTAGTTAGTATACATATTCTCTTCGATTTGAAAAATCTGTTGAATTATACCCCTTGCTCCTACCTGACATTTGAGAGCTGTCATTTCAGGTTCTCTTTTTCCCATAATGCTCACTACTGGAATGTTCCTAAACCGTAATTTACTGATTGACGTTGGATGAGTCACACATGCTCAGATCTTATATGAGCAACTGAATCAAGACGCTGGGTCAAGGGCAAAACCATAACGGTCTCTATTAGTGGTCCTCCAAACAGGAAGTCAGGATTTCAGAGGCATTACTGTATTATACCACAGACAGACATTAGGATGGAAAAATTGTGATTCAATCATGTTTTTAAAAGCACACACTAGTGTGGCCCAATTGGTGTGGGCGTGTGGGCTGTGGCTGTAGAATCCATTTTCAGTGATTGGCGAATGCGATGTGATACCTTATTAAAAGAGACTCAGTTCCCAGCCAGAGGTAATTTATAGGCCGTGAGTTTAGATTACAGACAAACCAATCTGATTGCCTTTAATGAAGGAAGTGAATGATATCCTAGATCATGGGGTCGTGGATGTGATTTATTTGAATTTTGCAAAAATCTTTGTATGGTACTCATAGAAGGTTATTATGCAAGATAAGGAACAGTGATCTCCACCTTCTACTTGTATGGATTGGAAACTGAGCGGGTATAATAATAGATTATGAAGAGGAACATTTTATTTGGACCAGTGTGTTGTTGTGATGTTCCTCAGGGGTGTGTTACTGGGTATGTGACTCTTATCCTATATATAAATGACCTAGTGTTAGCATTGATAGTATGATCTCTGTGTTTGATAAAGTAGATATAAAAAGTAGTTATAATGGAACATTTTCTAGTTGGACCAGTGTTGTAGTGATGTTCCTCAGGGGTGTGTTGGGAATCGGTACTATTTATCTCTATATATAAATCACCTAGTGTTAGACATTTCAAGTATGATCTATGTATTGATAAAACTTACTTGTTCACGATTAAAGGCCCATTTACAAGATGTCTCCACCTTACAAACTAATTTAAATCTTGGTGATTGGTGCATGCAAATTTGAGAAAATACAAAGTAACTGCTATTTATACCCTAAATGGAATAGCGTAGGAGTTCACTAAGTAGAGAAGGATCTAGGTACATATAGTGGCCAATAGACTTAGTAGATTTATTAACAAATATCATTGTTTCCTGAATAAAAAGGAACATTACAGAGAGGTCATAGTTCTGTCTCTGTAGGGAGCTTGTAAGGCCTCACCTTGACTTACGTGCAGTTTCTGGGCGACTGTCCACAGAAAAGATATAAATGTGTTAGAAAGAGACAGGAAACTAAACTGATAAAAAAGATGAAGAAAAGATTATAATATTGAGTTGCTTTCCTTAAAAACAGTGTTGTGAGGGGAATATGATACAAATATTAGAGGAACACAGACTATAAGTAGGGGTCTTCTCCCGTAGGGTTTCAGCAAACGATAAAGGATTGTACTCACGTGTGATCGGGGTTCCAGCACTTTCGGTTGACGCGACAAAAATATCTGCTGGTGTGTGGCGGCGGCCGCAACCCAACCGCGATCGTTTCTTAGTCCAGATCGGACAAACATTCGATCGGACGTGTCTGTAAATTCCGATGGATCGTGTGGTTCCCTATGGGTATACGCATCGATCGATCGTTCGCAAATTCGGGCGCTGCGTAACGAGCACTCGGCCTGGGACTAATAGTCCTCGTGTGTATCCAGCCTTACAATAAGGTAAACTTCACACACACAAAGGGACCTGAACCATAAGAATGGAGGAATAAATTACCTGGATGTATTGTGAGGAATTTCATTTTAAAGGTAATATTTGTCTCCTGTGTTTATTGGATGCACATTACTTTACTCATTGGCGCTGCAGTTTTTCTTTTAATATTTTGCATCGTAACACCATGAAAGTGCGAAGAGGCTCGGTTCTCAGGCAGGTAAAGAAATTTCTACTCAAAAAGTAACGTTCATTGGATACACAGTAAGGAACAACAATAATAATTGTAACGGAGCGAATTTAGCATTTTCCTTACTGAACTTAGCAGGGAGACGTCTTAACATTTATTAAAGGGGCGGTGTTGCCTCAAACACAAAACACTTTATTAAATTCCTTCAACGATTGTTTAGCACTCTGTAGTGTTTGTAGATAAAAACATTATTTTTCAACAGCTTTTATTTTTTCTTATCCCATGTTTTATTCATCATTTTGAAGGGAATTTAAACTGGAAAAAAAATTTTTAATTGTCATTACTGGAAACTATAATTGCTTCCAACTATAATTGTACTATTTATTAATTAATCTGTCCCCTAATTCTTTGGATATCTAATCTGAACCATTTACCATTTTAGCCGTCAATCAAGTGTCTAATTATCAAAACTCTTTCAAATGCATGTTTTACTGTAACTGGAATTGGTGACATTGGTGGAGTTGGTATGTGTGAAATTGCATGGTAAATTGCTGTCTCTTTGTGATTAGTGAGCACGCTTGCCCTCAGAGATGTAGTTATATTAGGGGGGAATACTGAGTCTGAGCAAAACAAGTACTGGATTGACGGCATGCAGCAACACAGACCTCAAAGTAAGTGCCACTTACATGTATTAGTTATAGATTAAAGGTTAGTCCATCAAAAATGTAAGTTTGTCTCAACTGATTACTGAAGAACAGGAGGTAAATGCACTCTTACCTCCCGTCTTCAGTAAATCTTACAGGAGAGGAGGAGACACTTACCCGCGGACCCGCTCCAGCTCCGAAATCCCTGAGACTGTCAATTCGAGACTGTCAGTGAAGTTTGTGCATTACCTCTGTTCTTCAGTAAATCAGTTGAAAACAAACTCCTTTTTGATGGCATACCTTTAAGATTAGGCAAAGTCATTCATTCAGTTCAAATGCCCTTTAAAGTTATACTGTAAGTGAGTACTGATATGCAATGTGGTATTACAGTCCTATAGAGCTAAAAGAAAATATCTGTATCTCACATACAACACAGATCTAAAGGTGGGTACACACTATACGACGGCATTCGACCGGTCGGCCAGGAGGAAGGACTGCTGGTCGCGGCAAACGCAGCTGTGTCTGACAGTTACCGCAACCAATTGTGCGTCCATAGGGGACGTGTTTTCATCCGTATCGGACCAAGGAAACGGTTCGGACGGTCGGTGACGGTCGAACCCCATACGATAATTTGGCCCGACTGACACACTGAAAAAAGTCGGTCGGTTGGGCCGCCGAATTATCGTATCGTGTGTACCTAGCTTAAATGGAACACAAAGAATGAAAGTGCAGTAACACATCATTGTTTTGGTAGCTTGACCTTCAAAGCTGAAGTGTTTCTTGACAGTATCTCTTGTGTAACAAGATAAGTGCAAAAGCTCACGTCAGTTGTATTTGGTCACCTAATCGATTGTCCACTGACAGGCCTGAAAGAGACTATTATTGTGTTATTGTCCACAATGGAGTTGTGTAACTCTTTTTTATTTTTCCTCATGAATCAAAAGAAATCAAAGATATTAGAATTGAAGTTCAGACACAATGTTGAATTCATCGTCGTTATGGTTTATAGAAATCTCGATTGGTCCTTTTGGTCATTAAATCCCCTTAATTAAAGGGATAAAACTACTTCCATATTTAAGATGTTTTTGGTGAAAGTCATATGTAGTTCAATAGGATTTCATAGTGATAGGATCTGGTTTCTTGCAATAATCATAATACAAAAACGTAGTAGGAAATAAATAGTCGCATGGTTCTGCTCCAGTATTCTCTCTTGTCACATTCTAGAACTAGCTTGAACAGTGTATAAAGTCATTATGTATGATGGGATTTTTTAGTCGTGCAAGCTTAAAGGTATAGGACTGTAGACTAGGAAATTGTTTTTTTTTAACTGGAAACTATAATTCTTCCCAACTATCACTGTACCATTTATTTCTTGATCTGTCCCCTATTTCTTTAGATATCCAATCTGAACCATCTTACATTTCACCTGTCAATCAAGTGCCTAATTATCATAAACTCTTCTGTAATGTATAGGTTTGCTGTACAGTTGGTATGTGAATTGCATGATGGGAAATTCATTCTCCCAGTGCTGCCTCATAGGGATTATTGAGCATGCTTGCCCTCACAGAGAGTCAGATAATCTGTCAGGGGACTGAGGCATTGAAGTTATTTAGCAACACAAATAAATCAGAGTAAGTGCTTACATGTATTCATGTATAGATTGGAATGAGGCAAAGTAATTTTTTCAGTGCACAATGCCTTTTCAAATTTAATTTATCTGTATAATGGCACTTATCCCTGTTTGTATAATCTGTATCGCATACTGTGCTGCTGCTATATAAATAAAATTATACGTACATAAATACATTATACCTTACCACAAGACCACACGATTCAAAGGGGCCCGCCACCATAGACAGAGAGGTACAATTTCAAAAACTTGTATGGACTGTTTCTGCAATGTTTTTAGTGCTTATAATTGTTTTTAAATGTTAAAATAAAGGTTGTGGGCAACCTTATTACTGTGTGCAGAGGTTTTTGGGAGCACAGAGTAACCCTGCATTGCCCCTAGTGGTGGAATCCTATATATACAGACCAAGCAAAGCATCAGAACAGCACAGTATAAAGCCTGCAGTTGCCCCTAGTGGTGGATAGGCACAAGTGAGTGTTTTAAGAATTTTAATATATGAAAGAGTCATTTTAAATTGATTTTTTGCAGACATCTTGATCTTAACCTATTTATTTTTTATTTTGTGCTTTCAACCCTTCCCTTACCCATACCCCCAAGCACAAGCAAGAAACCTTTAAAGATTTTATACACAATTCAGTGGACAAATTGTAGTGCAGCAACCCTACTCAACTAAACATTCCCTACTACACCAGAGTGCGGAAGTAACCCCTTCTACTAGTATTATTAATACGGTATATATCCAACATACCCTAATCTTATTGCCCATTCTTTCCCACCACATTTTTCAACTTTTTAAGCTTGATTTTGAATTTGCGGATTTCCAAAACCCGCAGTTCGGAAAGAAAACCAGGTTACAATGAAACCCAAAGACTGAGGAGTCCTCTCACATGAGATGAACAATCTATTTCCAGAAGAGTGAAGTCTCCAGCAGACTACAGGACATGCCTCATATTGTGGGAATATATATTTTATTTGGACATTTGTTTCAAAGTATCAGAATCTCCGGTGGGAACCGTCTTTTAAAATATTTTTCACATCTTACAAAAAAAACAAAACGCTTTTCCGTTCTAGGGGTTAAATAAAAAAATATCCATCTACATTTGGAAAAGGTCACTTTCGTTTTATCGCTCCTAATAGAATAAAGTCTGGTGAAAATAGAATCAAATCTGATGAGTGAGATCTTTTTAGCATTATTTTGAACACATTTGTAAAACATAGACCTATATTCACAGAGCTGACAGTCTGCCTACTATTCAAGAATCGTAATAGTAGAGGGATTTTGTGGGATGGAAAACAATTTGGTATCAATTACTAAAGAAAATTACGTGTTCATTCCTTCACAAGGCTCACATTGTAGCTTTTTAACAAACTTTTAACACACTTTGAAAGTTGTGGGTTACCTGATCTTTCCAGCACGTGATGAGTGGCACAATGAACAGACTACCAGGAACAAGTCAAATTAGTCTGTAAATCTGTACTTTGATCTTCTATAGTGTATACAGAGGGGAGGGGGAGAATGTACAAGACATTTGCTGTATCACCATCCTCCATAACTAGCTTATCCACATTAATGGTGCCACATTTTCAGTCTTCATCTTTATACTATTAATATACTTAAAACATATTTAAAGGGCAAATGTGGTCTCCAAAAAAGTTAGGGTTAAATGAAAGCCTGCAATCTTTCCTTTAAAATGAGCCCTAGATCACATTTGCTGCAGGTCTGCGGGAGGAATGATATTGTGCGAATGTTCACAATTTCCTTATTCAGTTGGGTTTGTTGAGGACACCACCGCTACCTCTGGCCACACCCCTCACCCTAGGGCACAACGCATGCCAGTTGAGATCTTAATACACGAAGAAAAACAGGAAGTACCTGGGGGGGGCGGGGATTGACAGTTGAGAGGGGGAGCCATTAATGCAGGACGGAGCTGGTCCATGGCTTGAAAAAGGAAGTGTTCAAGGCAGAAAGTAATATTCGATCGCTGACCTTTCTAGCATACTTCTCACAAACTTTTATCCAGAAGTGGAGATTGTAGGGTTTATAATTTGTGAAGGGACTCCATGGAAGGGCATTTCTATATAGAGAAATTGATTTGGTTCCTTATTTGCTATTATATTTTAATATGTTCCCCCATTTTATTTTGTGCATGGAAATTATCATTATTTCTGAAGTATAGTGCGAAAAAAAAACTATTTTTCATGTTGGTTCACAGCTGTTGTTGCTGGCACCCTGGTCAAGTAACATTTAGATTGTGTGCCCTACTTCTGTGATTAGTATAAAGTGCGCCCGAATCTTTCCGGAATAGACAACACAATAGTCATGCACACGATTAATTCCGTTCATGTAGTTTTTGTTTTTAATGGAATGGAGGCTTCATGCACAGCTTTTTGCCTCAGTAAAGGAGAAGGATTCAACATAGTGGAATTATGTAGTTAAGTTACAAGGTCACGCACATAAAGTCTCCCCTTATCAACACAGTAGATATGTGGTGCTATGCTAAACAGCATTACTTCTGTAAAAAAACTGAAACCTGATAGTATTTTAATAAGATCCATTACATTATTACAACACATTATATCAGAGCACATTGTAAAGTTAAGTAATTAGGAACATATAGGTTCATATAGGTTCATACAGTACGGAATGTACTGGATTGAGTTTAGGATCATGTTTATCACGGCATAGCCCACCAAAGCCATTCTACCTCAAATATATTTTTCAAATAAAAGCCATGTTTTGTCCAGTAAAAAGGCCTGGTAAAATAACCAACGCCTCTATTTTTACTGTGAGGAATTTCTTACCAGAATTTTTTTTTTTAAGTTTCAATTAATGGAGGAAACTATAAGGTCTTCCCAACATATACCATTTATTTGTGATCTGTACCCCCCTCCCTAATTTTTGTTCTTTAGATATCTAAAAAAATCTTACATTTCAGCTGTCAATCAAGTGTCTTATTATCATAAACGTTTCTGTGTTGTGCAGTTTTCCTGTAACTGGAATGGTGACAGTTGGTATGTGTGAATTGCATTATGGGTAATTTCTTCTTTCACTGCCTCATAGTGATTACTGAGCATGCTGGCACTTATGGAAAATCTGGTCAAGTTAAAAGGACAGGATTGAAGGCAACACACACACACACCTCAGAGTTTATTAATTCCATCGGAATCAGATTGTGAGTTTGCGACCACATTTACATGTGTATGGGCTACTTACTTGTAGTAATTTAAGGATAAAGATGAGGACAGACATTTTGTTTGTTCTGTTATAGTGTGCCCTGAATTGTGACTGGCAAGAATCTTTAGAACTATTGAAACTAGAATAAGAAAAAAGAAAATGGCTGCTGTTTATAATGATGAGTTATCTTTAAGTTCTGAAATGTAAGGTTTTATTTTCTATGAAATAATTATTTCCTCTATTAGAATAGCTAGCGCATATTTGCTATATTTCAACTGAGAATTAAAAAAAAAAATGTTGAAATGAAAAACAAGCCTTTTTTTCTATCGAAAGCTTCTATTGACCACTTGACAGACACACCTTTGCCAGGCTACTATTACACATCATAGGCAAATAGCTCTCTTGGCAGGAAAAAGGGTAAAAGATAAAGATTGAAAATACCAAAATTTGATGTCAGCAGCAAGATGATGACAAGAAGATCCCATTATCTTAACATTCCCTAAAGGCACGATTGAATGGAAAACAGGACTTATGTTTGAATTACAGTTGCCTTTATCGCTTGTCGGATGATTTTTTTTTTGCTTTTGAACTGTGGTGTTTTCTCGGGTTTGAAGGGTTAAATCCATTCTCATAAAGATCCAATTACTCTGATTATATTTCAGGTTTTACAGTGTT
This sequence comes from Hymenochirus boettgeri, assembly GCA_019447015.1. Taxonomy (NCBI): domain Eukaryota; kingdom Metazoa; phylum Chordata; class Amphibia; order Anura; family Pipidae; genus Hymenochirus; species Hymenochirus boettgeri. The sequence goes on along the minus strand of CM033477.1, from coordinate 163,926,015 downwards.
TGCAGGACACAGATAGGGTGTTATGTCTGGAAGCCACACAGGAAGGACAGTAGATGTGATAAAAGAATGATACAAGATTCATTCATTCATTCAATCATAATGCATTCGAGTATACAGTTCAATGTGTTTACAATATTTACTGTTATGTAACATGACTCGCTGGTGTTTGGTTGGGATCTCTATACAAAATCCCATAATTGTGTTCTTCAATATAGATTTGTAAGTTGATGAGAGGAAATCAGCCTTGAGATGGAAGTTACCACAATGAGATGTTACCAAATTAGAGATTGTCAAGGGACGGATCCTAATACATTAGTAGAGGTTAGAAAAGGCTCTTACTACAATGAACGAAGAATGAAGATTTTATCCAGGGTCCTTATAGTGGTGGTTGATGGTCTGGTTAAATGAGGAGCTTTTAAAAAAGTTCCAGTTCTCTATTGTCAACTAACATCAGATTTAAAAAAAACACTCGTAACTTTTTTAAAAAATGAAAAGTATTGGGGGAAGGATAGTAGATTATTCTTCGCTACCAATATCGTTTTGTGAGGAATGCTTCCTGTTATAAATATAGTGTTGAGAGCATGAGGAAGCCTGGCAGAAGCAGTTTGCTTCCTGCGGCTCTCCTCACGAAATAATAGGGGAATACTGATCACTTACGCAAGGTCCCAGGTAATTTGTCATTTTAACTGTTTTTAATTGTACCATAGTTCTCCTCTAAAGAACAGAATTTCAACAATAAATTAAGTTAGAGGATTCTTGTATAAGGGACTCGAGCAGCTAGTGACTTTTAAAAGATCTTAAGTCCTAATTTAAAATTAAATATTTAGAAAAATTTTGATTGTCACAAATATAGGCAAAGTATTTTATGGAAACAAATATAACTAATTCATAGAAATTGTACTTAGATTAAAAGAATTGTGGCTGTGGGTATCAACTTACCAAAGTCTTTCACGTTATAACTTTATTTACTGACTTTTGTAAAAATTGCTTCAGTCTTATGAAGAACTCTGAACAGGACAATTATAATAGTTAATTATCCGCGAGAGATAGAAAAAACATATTAAAATGATACGAAAATCTTGACTGCAATCTGCTTCAAGAAGTATCTTCCGGTTTATTAATTTTTTAAATAAATGTTGTTACCAATAATTTATATCCGGATTTGCAAAATCGTGTTAGCTTGTCGCCACTGTAACATATTTCTTGAACTTTAAAATGAGGAAAACTTATTGTGTTAACCTTTGATCATATACTTAATGCATCACTTCTGAATGTCTTGTGTAGACATTTTATTTGCCATTTGTATTGGGTAACATTGAGGTATTGAGCATAGATGAAGCCAGTGCATGTTGAAAATGTAAACCAAGAAAAATTCAGTCCTGTACACTGTTGTCTATCTTAAATTGGTAAGGTTACCACGACAGGGAATCTACACAAGAACAGGTGAACCTACAGAAAGATATGTTCATATATATCTACGATTATATAGATATAGATAAATAGAGGATATAGATATTATAGTGCGTTATAGTGCCTAGGGTGGAATTTAATCTAATGGTACAAGATGTCTATGTAAAATACAGAGCTATATAGCGCCGGTAGCTATATTGTTGCTGTCCTAGTAGACTACTTAATTAATTGAACATCATATATATTTTTAATTGGTTCGCCATTGTTGATAATACAGGGTTTCATCTTGGATATTTTATTTCTGATATTTTGTTTAATATTCATTTTGTTTTTGAGAGTGAGAAGTGAAATTGCTTGATTCGATAAAATTTTGAATCTTCAGAAGTGCAAGTGTAGTGTTAAGCTTAATGATAAATCGACAAAAATGTGTTTTGTATCCTTGTCTTCTTTAGCCTGTATTCATTCAAAGGGGAAATCTTTATTTTCTTGCCTTGATTGTCCCTTAATTGCCCAAAAAAATTGAAGTATCGTTCCTAAGAAAAAAAGGAGTAAATGTGTCTAGTAAGATGAACAGAAACATTCATTGCTGCGCTCCTTATAAATCTGTTGTTTGTTATAAAATGTATCGGGCCTTCATGCTTACGTTATTGTATACATTTTTGTCATACAAAGGTATGAAAGGTTGATATAGAAATTAAACTTAATAGGCGAGGCACGGATAAGAATGCCACTTGCCGCACAATCCTTCCCTAGTTGGTTGAGGGACCCACTTTAAGATTAGTGAATTAAGTAATTATAAAAGAATAGACAAATATACAGTTTAGACACATAAACAGGAACAATACACCTGAAAAATCTAATGGTCTTTACATAGCCATGTAGGACCCTTGTTGGTATTATACTAGTAGACCTGTTTGTTTTCATTCAAAGTTGAACCAAGAACAAAACATTTTAACAACAGTTAAAACACTAACTGGGAGATTCAATAAAAGTTCGTATTGTAAAAATGGTGCTAAGATTGCCCCAACCAATCAGGATGTTTCAGCTTTCAAATGTTTAAATAAGATCTGATTGGTTGGGGCCAAAATTTAGCATAATTTTTAACGATAAAACTTTTATTGAACCCACCTGTATATATTGTAAATAACCCAAGGGTTCACTTTAAGTCAAAGCGTCCCCAAAGCACAAGAGAAAAATAAATTGTTCTATGATTAAAAATTGCAAATACTTAGAAGAACGTGCAAACAATGATTAGCGTCCTTGCAAAATCCTTCACCATGCTGACATCAAACTAAAGAAAAATGAAGGAAAAATGCAGGGAGAAATCTAATCATCATATTCTAAAGGAAAAGACAGCATTCAAGATAAAGTAGGCACAGATTGATGGAAGTCAATGTCTTCAGATAAGACAACAAAGTTAACGTCTTGGACAGATCAAGAAATTGAAAGAAAAAAATGAATGAAAATGACCAGGACATTCAGTTAGCCCATACTTAATATTATTTTTCGAGCCTGGCATTTATTTCCATTTTCTTTGACAAAAACATGGTTTTTTGTCCATTTTGCCAGTATCTGTAACATATTTAGATTTACAATTGTTTGTTTTGTTGTCCTTCAATCCCTTAATTATACTGCAAAAAAGTCATCCTAAAAAATGAATTAACATTTTTATATCTCAGATGCTTTGAACAGATTTGATAGACAAAAGCAATCAGGATCCTCTCTGTAAGATATTATTAGGTTTTGTCCTGTCATGAACTTCTCAAATTTAGGGATCTCATTTTATATTTCTGTTTTAACTCTAAGACTTAGTTAATTCAAGGAAATCAATTAAGAGGCGTTCTTTTTGGGTGGTGGAAGGGGATTAAATAAGGGAAAAACTTAAAAAATATTTAGATTTTCATCAATTCTATGGATCCTAAGAGCCAAGATAAAAAGTGACGCATTGGTGTGTCTATTCCATATTCCTAGGGTCCTGTCATAGTTTAGGATTTGTTGTGTATATTGAGTCCTCGCAAGAGAAGACGAGGGTTGCTCTTAAATATTTTAATGATTACACCATACTATAGACGCTCAAACTAAAAAGACGAGTTTGCCATTCGGACGGATACATTCATTAAATCTACTGTGATTCATAATGATAACAAATGGCAGAGCAGATATATAACATAAATAAAATCACCCAATGAAATCTGGTGCTTTCCCCAGCTTTCCCTTTACACTATGATGAATCATATTGCATATTAAAAATGGGGATTTTCAAATGCAAGGGCAAAGTGAATGTCATAACACAAAGTAAAGAGAAAATGATGAGCAGACTAAAGAGGAGATGCAGTCTATTGGTGACAATAGTATCTTACTGCAAGGAAAACAAAATCAAGACTGAAAGAATATTCAAATAAAAATATTGTGTTCGCCAAAATCATATTAAAGCAAGGAATAGTACATTCCAAATAAAGGCCATAACATTTTTAAAAAGGGATGGAAATTGTTATAAGTTATTTAGAGGGAAGTCCTACAACCGGTTAAAGAGGACTGGAGTGTTTTTGGTTTAAAGTTACTAGAAGAATATCATAGTCGGGCTGTGAAATGTGATGGACACATTTGGAAACTTGTTTGTTTAATCTTTTTGCCTAATCTTCTATGTTGTGCTGTGGACAGTCATGCAAGCAGAGGCCCGTGATAGAACGTCGGAGGAGAGGGTACATGTAAGTACATTGGGGGAGGTTTCTGCATAATTACTTAAGCGGTTGGGACTAGGGGATGGGAGCCCTCACTACAGCATACAGCAAAAATTCTAAAAAAGGGGGACATGCCCTTTAAATTATTGGTAGGGCCTTTATCATCCTGTTTCTTTGAATAAGAGTTGAATTTTTTTTTTATTGTTGACTAAACATAATAAATGTTAGGAAAAAACCCAACCTTCATGGCTATTATTAACTTGTTGCTCAATGGAATCTCTTTTTAAGAGTGTAATTTTTCAATGATTTTGTTTCTGAGTCTTATGACATTTCTTGAAGCATATGGCATGGTGACTTTTGACCTTTAAGAAAATATAGAAACTTCAAACTGACCAATGAACCGGCCATAACAACGTCCACTGGAAGACAGTTCCATAGCTTTACCATTCTCACAGTGACAAACCCTTTCCCAACTCTACTTTATGTATCAATACCAGTAACTTGTAACATTCCTTGTTTGTAGAAACTCATCCAGCTTTTTATTAAACTGACCAATGAACCTGCCATAACAACGTCCACTGGAAGACAGTTCCATCCCTCCTTCCCTGTATCTACCCCCACCTCCCTATATCTACTACTCCGCACCCCTTGTATCTACCTCTCACCTCCCTGTATCTACCCCCACCTCCTGTATCTACCCCCACCTCTCTGTATCTAAACACCCTCCCCCTATACTCCATTTACAAGTGAAGCTGTTTTCTAGCGAGAATTCTTATTACAGTCAGTCAGTGATGCACCTGAGTGAGTGTAAAAGGGTTTCTCATCACTGCACCTCATCATGAAGTATAGGAGCCTTATGTATTATACTGTTATTCTCTACTACTTGCTGTGATGTTTGAGCATACTGCCCAGTGCTAAAGTTTCAGTGCTATGGAATTTATTTTATTATTTATTATTATTATTTTTATATTATTATTTTATTATTATTTTTATTTGTGTTTGTGGTGTATATATATATATATTTTTATATATATATACTATCTTATTGCGGGGGGCGGAGAGGAGGGAGCGGCGAGGAGAGGATTTTGTCTCATATATATAATATTAAATAATAAGAAGAAGAAGAATAATACAAATATCATACATAATAATATTTAAAAAAATCTGAATAATTCACCCATAAAGTAAAGGTCCACTGCTACATTTTTAAGCTAAACTTTAATTCATAATCTGTGTAATATATTTTGGGATTCAGATCTTAGTTTATCATAATAAATGTTTTACCTTAGTAAAATAGTAATTTATATTTTTCTTTTACAATTGTAAGGTTTTTTACCCAAAGCCTGAAATACAAACATCTTGAATTTTTTCAATCAATGGCCACTAAAAGAAAATCATATTTTCATGAAGATGTTATTTTTTGTGTTTTTGTTTATAGTCTTTTTAACATACTGATGACTTAGAACCTTCAAAGTCTCTTAAAGACTTGAAAACGATGACAACATATTTCTTTGTTATTTCATTCCACAGTTCGGATTTTATAACCTAGAATCCTTTCATTTCCAAAGTGCCCTTTATAAAACATCAAAACAAAATATCCTATTTGTGAATACAGGGTGGACTAGATTTTGAACTTGAACCCAAGTTTTGAGTCGAACTTAACAAGTCTGAATGGACTCGGATTCTCGTACTATCCTGGACCCGGATTTCTCTGACTTTCCAGACTCGCGGCTTTTTTTCGATAATTATCGAATTTACGGATGTTCACTAACCCTAGAATGTATCGTTCATTAACCCTTGAATGTATCATTCATTTTCGGTAACCCTCGAGTGATGAATTGAATTTATCCTTCAATTTTCGGTAAGCCCTCGAAAGTATTGTTCATTTTCAGTAACCCTCGAATGTATAGATCGTTTTCGCTAATCCTAGAATGTATCGTTCGGTAACCCACAAAACTATCGTTCCTTGTTTGTTTTCGGTAATCCTCAAATTTTGGTTCAATTTTCGCTAACCCTCGAAAGTACCTTTTGGTAACCCTTGAATTGGCCGTAACCCTCGAATGTAGCTTTCGCAAAAACCCGACAATTGCCGCCGCGTGTTTAAGAAGTGTTTAAAAATGTTTTGGTGACAGTGACATGTTCCCCAGACCATTTCCCAGTGCCACAGCCATTTACCATTGTTAGTTTAGTAGCTGTAAATCACCCAGACTTTTCGAACTATCACTCCCCATTGACTTTAATGGTGTCCGATTCCAACTTTTACTGAAGTTCGAAGATGGACCTTTATAGGTTCGTCCATCCCTATTTGTGAAGAGTCAAGAAGTCTGGAGCACAGATGAAGCTTGTTTCTTATAATTTTGTCAATAACCCTCTGTGAATTCATTACATGCTAACAAATATGTAGATCCTTCAAATATCATTCCTCATCTCAACTTGACAACACAATTGTTCTCAAGTAAAACGTCTTTCAAAATGTTTTCTTCATTAGTTCATTTTACTATATTCATTTTGTGACAGATAATTTACTGAGTCCATCATATCCAAGAGAATAAAGTACTATCAACACAACTGGATAAACTTATTATTAAACTGGAAGGAATCCTTTTGTGCCTCAGTATGGTAAATTAAGTACTCATGTTTCCAACATCTTAAAGTCTCACTGGTAGTCCCACTGTAGCAAAATGTTACAGTAGTCAAGACAGCGATTATAAGGCATGCATGAGCATTTTAGTAGTGGAGCGAGAGAGGAAAAAGGCAATCTTTCACAATATTGGGGAGGAGAAAATGACACGTCCTAGTTATATTGTTAAAGTGATGGAAGGAAAGAGAGGAGTCAACTATTACTCCAAGGCAGAGTGGAAAATTAACTGGGCTAATGACCATATTATCAATAGAGATGGAGAAGGGTGGACTAGGTCCCAGTTTAGGGGAAATGATTAATTCAGTTTTAGATAGATTGAGTTTAGGCAGCATCATGCAGGAAATAGAGAACAGACATTTAGAATAACACAAAGAAGCAGATTTCTGAAAACCCTACAACCTTCCTTTAATAAGGTTCACTGATGAAAAATGGTTCCACATCACACACAGAGATATTCCTAGACTTTTATTTAGCACATATGGAATGGAAACCTTAATCCCTGTATCTGTAAATGTGGTAAAGGATTGAAAATGTTTCACATTCCCTAAGGAACTAAGCACCATGGGAAATTCAGAGCCACCTAGATACCTAGTCTATAGCTGAAAAATGAGTTCCCCAACTTTTTTACTTCTAAAACTTCAAACATTTTATTGTCACTATAAAACTACAAATACATCTATAGTCAGTAAAACAGTTTAATGTGTTGGTATGACTCACCCATTAGTCAATCACGGGGGCAGAGGCAGGTTAGCCCCTTCTGCTTGCACTGAAGACAAGGTATTGTCTTATATAAAAAGAGGTATGGATTCAAGCGAGGAAAATGTTATTCTCCCTCTTTACAAACATTGGTAAGGCCTCATTTGGATTGCATTGCAATTTTGGACTTAAATTAATAAGGGATTGGGGGAGCTTGAATATGAAGGAGAACTGGAAAAGTTACAATTATGTACGCTGGAAAAAGGCGCTTGCGTGGGATATGATTAATGTGTATAAATACATTAACGGGCCATACAATAAACTATCTGGGACATTGTTCACCAATAGAACATGTCAGAGGACACGAGAACATCCCTTAAGACTTGAAGAAAAAAGGTTTGCTTCAAACTCGGAAAGGTTTTTTCACTGTGAGAACGGTAGCTATGGACGTCTTCCAGTGGACGTTGTTATGGCGTTCATTGGTCAGTTTAATAAAAAGCTGGATGAGTTTCTACAAAACAAGAATGTTACAGGTTACTGTTATTGATACATAAAGTAGAGTTGGGAAAGGGTTTGTCACTGTGAGAACGGTAAAGCTGGAACTGTCTTCCAGTGGACGTTGTTATGGCAGGTTCATTGGTCTTTTAATAAAAAGCTGGATGAGTTTCTACAAACAAGGAATGTTACAAGTTACTGGTATTGATACATAAAGTAGAGTTGGGAAAGGGTTTGTCACTGTGAGAACGGTAAAGCTATGGAACTGTCTTCCAGTGGACGTTGTTATGGCAGGTTCATTGGTCAGTTTAATAAAAAGCTGGAATGATTTCTACAAACAAGGAATGTACAAGTTACTGGTATTGATACATAAAGTAGAGTTGGGAAAGGGTTTGTCACTGTGAGAACGGTAAAGCTATGGAACTGTCTTCCAGTGGACTTGTTATGGCAGTTCATTGGTCAGTTTAATAAAAGCTGGATGAGTTTCTACAAACAAAGAATGTTACAAGTTACTGGTATTGATACATAAAGTAGAGTTGGGAAGGGTTTGTCACTGTGAGAACGGTAAAGCTATGGAACTGTCTTCCAGTGGATGTTGTTATGGCAGGTTCATTGGTCAGTTTAATAAAAAGCTGGATGAGTTTCTACAACAGGAATGTTACAAGTTACTGGTATTGATACTTAAAGTGAGTTGGGAAAGGGTTTGTCACTGTGAGAACGGTAAAGCTATGGAACTGTCTTCCATGAACGTTGTTATGGCAGGTTCATTGGTCAGTTTAATAAAAAGCTGGATGAGTTTCTACAAACAAGGAATGTTACAAGTTACTGGTATTGATCATAAAGTAGAGTTGGGAAAGGTTTGTCACTGTGAGAACGGTAAAGCTATGAAACTGTCTTCCAGTGGACGTTGTTATGGCAGGTTCATTGGTCAGTTTAATAAAAGCTGGATGAGTTTCTACAAACAGGAATGTTACAAGTTACTGGGATGTGATACATAAAGTAGAGTTGGGAAAGGGTTTGTCACTGTGAGAACGGTAAAGCTTGGAACTGTCTTCCAGTGGACGTTGTTATGGCAGGTTCATTGGTCGTTTAATAAAAAGCTGGATGAGTTTCTACAACACAAGGAATGTTACAAGTTACTGGTATTGAACATAAAGTAGAGTTGGGAAAGGGTTGTCACTGTGAGAACGGTAAAGCTATGAGACCTGTCTTCCAGTGGACGTTGTTAAATTGCAGGAATTCATGGGATACACAATGGAAAGATCTAATAGTAATAACAACATAGAGGTAAAAAAAAAAGTAGGGGCGGGAAATGATAGATACTGGGGATGGTATTCGTTTCAACAAAAAAAAAGGGAAAAAAAAATCGGAAGAAAGGAATGAATCAACAGGAGGAAAACAGGAAAAAAAGGGGGGGAGAAAAAACAAAAAAAGGAAAAGGGAAGGAGGATATTAAACTGTTGATTAAAGGAGATAACACCGGGGTACAGATAGGTGGAGTAGAAGTTGGGAAAAAGGGTTAATTAACACAAGAATAAGAAATCTTAGTAGAGCAGCAAGGAAGTACAGCTGTGGAAACTCATTTCAAGTCCAGTTGATCTAATTGAATACAACAGATATAGTTGATATAAGGGATAATACGCTACCTACAGTGTAATATAAGGAGATTACACCACCAAGGAGCTCCCTGACCATATAGAATATATTTTATACAGATCAGGGAACTAAGAGGGGAAGTAACCTCCGTATATTATTCTGTAGGTAGTATATTATTCCATATAATAAATAAGGCACATAATGTATCTACCTGTGTCTACTTCCTACCTCCCTGTATCTACCCCCCACCTTCCTGTAACTACACCCCCCTATTTACCCCCACCTCCCTGTCCCCCCTTTATCTACCCCCCTCCCTGTATCTACCTCCCTGTATCTACCCCCCACCTCCCTGTATCTACTCCGCACCTCCTTGTATCTACCTCTCACCTCCCTGTATCTACCCCCACCTCCCTGTATCTACCCCCACCTCTCTGTATCTAAACACCCTCCCCCTATACTCCATTTACAAGTGAAGCTGTTTTCTAGCGAGAATTCTTATTACAGTCAGTCAGTGATGCACCTGAGTGAGTGTAATAAGGGTTCTCATCACTGCACCTCATCATTGGAAGTATAGGAGCCTTATGTATTATACTGTTATTCTCTACTACTTGCTGTGATGTTTGAGCATACTGCCCAGTGCATAAAGTTTCAGTGCTATGGAATTATTATTATTATTATTATTATTATTATTATTATTATTATTATTATTATTTATTTGTGTGTGTATATATATATATATATATATATATATATATATATATATAGAGAGAGAGAGAGAGAGAGAGAGAGAGAGAGAGACCATTGGGAATTTTGTCAATAGAGTAATATAGAAGATAAGAACAAATAATAATAATTATGAGGAAGAAACAATAATAATAATGCTATAATAAATAATAAGAACGAAGAAGAAGAACAATAATAATATAACAAAATAATAATAATAATAAAAAAAATCTGAATAATTCAACCCATAAAAGTAAAGGTCCACTGCTACATGTTTTAATCTAAACTTTAATTCATAATCTGTGTAATATATTTTGGGATTCAGATCTTAGTTTATCATAATAAATGTTTTACCTTAAGTAAAATAGTAATTTATATTTTTCTTTTACCAATTGTAAAGGTTTTTTACCCAAAGCCTGAAATACAAACATCTTGAATTTTTTCAATCAAATGGCACTAAAAAGAAATCATATTTTCATGAAGATGTTATTTTTTGTGTATTTTGTTTATAGTCTTTTTAACATACTGATGACTTAGGAACCTTCAAAGTCTCTTAAAGACTTGAAAAACGATGACAACATATTTCTTTGTTATTTCATTCCACAGTTCGGATTTTATAACCTAGAATCCTTTCATTTCCAAAGTGCCCTTTATAAAACATCAAAACAAAATATTCCTATTTGTGAATACAGGTGGACTAGAATTTGAACTTGAACCCAAGTTTGAGTCGAACTTAACAAGTCTGAATGGACTCGGACTTCTCGTACTATCCTGGACCCGGATTTCTCTGACTTTCCAGACTCGCGGCTTTTTTCGATAATTATCGAATTTACGGGATGTTCACTAACCCTAGAATGTATCGTTCATTAACCCTTGAATGTATCATTCATTTTCGGTAACCCTCGAGTGTATGAATCGAATGTATCCTTCAATTTTCGGTAGCCCTCGAAAGTGTTGTTCATTTTCAGTAACCCTCGAATGTATAGATCGTTTTCGCTAATCCTAGAATGTATCGTTCGGTAACCCACAAAACTATCGTTCCTTGTTTGTTTTCGGTAATCCTCAAATTTATGGTTCAATTTTCGCTAACCCTCGAAAGTACCTTTTGGTAACCCTTGAATTGGCCGTAACCCTCGAATGTAGCTTTCGCAAAAACCCGACAATTGCCCGCTCGTGTTTAAGAAGTGTTTCTAAAGCTACATTCGAGGGTTACGGCCAATTCAAGGGTTACCAAAAGGTCTTTCGAGGGTTAGCGAAAATGAACCATATTTGAGGATTACCGAAAACAAACAAGGAACGATAGTTTTTGTGGGTTACCGAACATACATTCTAGGATTAGCGAAAACGATCTATACATTCGAGGGTTACTGAAAAATGAACAATACTTTCGGGGCTAACCGAAAATTGAAGGATACATTCAATTCATACACTCGAGGGTTACCGAAAATGAATGATACATTCAAGGGTTAATGAACGATACATTCTAGGGTTAGTGAACATCCCGTAAATCTCGATAATTATCGAAAAAAGCCGCAGTCTGGAAAGTCAGAGAATCCGGGTCCAGATAGTACGAGAAGTCCGAGTCCATTCAGACTTGTAAGTTCGACTCAAACTTGGGTTCAAGTTCAAATTCTAGTCCACCTGTATTCACAATAGAATTTTTTTTTTTGATGTTTTATAAAGGGCACTTTGGAAATGAAAGGATTCTAGGTTATAAAATCCGAACTGTGGAATGAAATAACAAAGAAATATGTTGTCATCATGTTTTCAAGTCTTTAAGAGACTTTGAAGGTTCCTAAGTCATCAGTATGTTAAAAGCTATAAACAAAATACACAAAAAATAACATCTTCATGAAAATATGATTTCTTTTAGTGCCATTTGATTGAAAAATTCAAGATGTTTGTATTTCAGGCTTTGGGTAAAAAACCTTTACATTGGTAAAAAAATTAAATTACTATTTTACTTAGGTAAAACATTTATTATGATAACCTAAGATCTGAATCCCAAATATATTCCACAGATTATGAATTAAAGTTTAGCTTAAAACATGTAACGTGGACCTTTACTTTTATGGGTTGAATTATTCGATTTTTTTAAATTATTATTATTATTATTATTTATTATTATTCTTCTTCTTCTTATTATTATTATTTATTATTATTATTATTGACAAATTCATTCTCTCTCTCTCTCTCTCTCTCTCTCTCTCTCTCTCTCCCCTCCGTCTCTCTCTCTCTCTCTATATATATATATATATAGATATATATATATATATATATATACACACACACACAAATAAATAATAATATAATATAATAATATAATATAATATAATAATAATAATATAATAATATAATTCCATAGCACTGAAACTTTATGCACTGGGCGTATGCTCAAACATCACAGCAAGTAGTAGAGAATCAGTATAATACATAGGCTCCTAACTTCCAATGATGAGGTGCAGTGATGAAACCCTTATTACACTCACTCAGTGCATCACGGACTGACTGTAATAAGAATTCTCGCTAGAAAACAGCTTCACTTGTAATGGAGTATGGGGTGTGTTTGTTAGAGGTGGGGTAGATACAGGGAGGTGGGGGTCAGGATTAGGGAGGTGAGAGGTTAGATACAAGAGGTGCGGAGTAGATATCGGGAGGTGGGGGGGTAGATACAGGGAAGAGGGACGGGGGTAGATACAGGAGGGGGGTAGATAAAGGGGGGACAGGGTGGTGGGGGGGGGGGTGGGGTTATGGGGTTGAGTTCGAGGTGGGGGGTGTGTCCGGGGTGGGTGCCGGTTTATATGTGCCTTATTTTTATTGGTTACCTTTCGTTTGGAGGTTCCTTCCCCTGGTTCCCTGACCTGTTTATTTCTTGGTCGGGCTCCTTGGTGGTGTTCTCCTTTTTACTGTGGTGCGTCTTCTCCTTTTCCTCTTTTTATTGGTCCTGGCTCTGTGCACCCCTGACCATTGCCCAAAGTATGGTATACAACCAGATATATTGAACCAAATACCAAAAAGAGGAATTACCCTTTACACTTCAGGTGGTAAATAACTTAAATGTAATACATGAAAAATTAAGGAGCAAATAAAGGTCGTATTCTTTATTTTGAAGTCCCCAATGTCAGGGAACACACACTTCCAGCCTCCACTCCCTAGTGGTTCAGCTTGCCGCTTTGGGGGAAGTCCAAGGCCCCTGATGTCACAGGTCTGGTTCTGGCTTCTTCTGGCAATGCACGTCCTCTTCCGGTCACGTGCCAGCTCGGCCTCTTCTGGATCCTCGCAGACGTGTGCAGGGCACCTTTGCTTATCTCCTCTGCTCCTGAAAACTACAGATTGGACGATCAAAGCAATTCCTGCATAGACTCCTTTCATTCCATTCCTCATTGGTTCCCTCTGCTCTATTTTAGCCTTTCTCAGTCACTTATTCCTTGCCTGTTACAGTGTTAGGGTTGTCCATGCTAGCGGCTCCCTTGTTGCTCTATTCTAGTTCTCCTCGTTTTCAGTCATTTCTGGTTATTCTTGTTTCTTGTCATTCTCCTGTTCTTGTCTTCCATTCCCTGTTCAGCTTGATTGGTGTCCCGGTTTTCTTGAGTATACCTGGCCTCAGCACCTATACCTTGCGCTCTACTACGACTGGGGGTAACCATGTACAGCAAGGCAAGACAAGTCTCCTGATGATATGACTTGTCTATAGGTGAAGACAGCAGGGTGTGGTATAGGTGATGAGGGTATACTCACAGGGGTGTTCCTAGAGTTTTTAACACCTGAAACAACTTTTAAATGCCGCTTATCGGCAAATGGGGGGGGCATGACACATGAAGCAGCGTGGCTTCATCAGGGAACATAGCGTGGCTTGTGAGGTGGGTATGGTGGGCTTATTTACACTTACTGTGAACTGGAGGGGCTGACTTAACACTGATTGGTGGACTGGTTTCGGAAATGCAGTATTGCAGGAAGGGAGAATTTTTTTTTAACTGCTTTTGTTAACTGTCTTTTAGGGTTCCGCAGGGGTGCCTGAGCAAATGTTTCAGTTTGCTCATGGTAGGGGCACCCCTGTATACTCAGAGACTCTGGCCATTACACCCAAGTAATTATTCCACCAACTTCCCATTTTTTTTTATAGTCCTGTTTCTTTCTGTTCCACCACATAAAGCTCTGTGTCACTATAACAAAAACTCCAAGATTGCTTGTAGTAAGGCGGCATCATCTCTCCAACAAGCATGTTAGCCCATAGGCTCATGTTTAGACTGAATCCCCAATAAAGTATAACATGTTAAATAATCCTCATAATGGAAAACACACAATAAATTTGGTAATTAACACAGTAAAGAATTTTTATCTTCTGAATAATCCATTATGAATTTTTGCTTTAAAAAATGGGGATAGCTCAACTCCTATGGCCAAAAATAACTCTTAAGCCGGACATGTTTATGCTTTTTTGGGGGGCATGTATATACTATCACTAGTAAATTAAACTATATTTGTTGACGTGGACGGTGCTATCCTTTACCTATGTAGTTTAAAATTTCTGTAATTTATAGTGATGTGTGACTTGGGGAACTTGGATAAGATAGGTTAAATATTTGGATGATTGGTTTAAAGAGACACCAGAAGGGAGTATCATGCCCATACATGCAAATACATTTACGGACAAATGCTTGGTATTAAAGAGATTAATATGGTAGTGTACACAACATTTTTAAAAGGTCAGTGTTGCAATCGTTTTAATTTGCAATTTCTTGGAAATAACCAGGGGTAATGAATATTAGGTTAAACCTCATAATGTGTACATTTCTTATTCTGTGTATTTTTGAACAAATTAAAAAACGGTACTGACTAATGGTCCTTGGACGTACTCGTGAGTTTTGCCTTCCTCTGGAATCATCTGTTAGGTAGGGTTAAAAGGAGGGTGTAAAGGTTGGTCTTGATGGACATAGAGTGAAAATGGAACTTATTACCAGGGTATAAAAACGTGAATCACTTTAATCTGATTCTACTTGAAATATATTCTTACATCACCATTGAAATTATTTTCTATTACATCATCAGTGCAATAAAATGACGTAATGTATTAATAAGTTTGTCTAGTCATGTGACTTCAATGTTATTTTTCATAATGTGCATCTAACTATAACATTTTGTTTTTGCAAAACAAATCTATAGACTAGCACCAGCAGAAACCTTGAACTTATTTTATTGCAGCCATGAATGGAAATATATACATAGTTGTAAGCAAAAAGAGGTTTCAATCCATATCTCAGCTATAAAGTTGTAATAGAATTCAGGAAGAGATTTATGATCTATTCAATGTAGGGGCATTTATTCTATTTAAGACGCAGTTAAAATCCAAACAACATATTAATACAGAAATATTTATATTATTAATAACCTTTTCCTCATGTTCCAAAGGGTTCTCATAGTGACTTGGGTTAATTTGGGTTGTAAAAAAAGACAAATATCCATTTAGTTCATCCCCTTGCCCTCCACAGATACGACTCTGCCTTCCTTATCTCATCTTTCCTCTATATATAGATTGCTAATCTATCTTGGTGCATTGCAGTTAGACTCATTAGCTCTAGTATGAATCCTGTCTTTTTTTTCAAGACAGATTTGCTGGTTACGGAATTTTACGGATTAGACGGGAATTGTTGTAATTTCAGCAGAAATTTGTCGTTGAAGGTCGAAAAATTCTGTCAGAAAAATCAGTGTTGAAAAAGCAAAAAAAAATTCTGTGTAAAAAGGTAAAATCTATGTTAGAAATTGATCTCAGGATTCAATGCTGAAAATTCAAAAAAATCTGCTTCAAATGGATTACAAACGTATTTTTGTTTCCGCTGGTGGGAACAAAACTGTTTTCATTCCCTTCTATTAGCTCCATTTTCGGAAATAGAAATTCTCATATACAGTATGTAACATATCACAACTGAAAATGGATTTAACTGTAAACCCCAGCTATTTTTTCGATCAAAAGGATCAAAAGCCTTTTTAAAGGTAGTTGGATTATGCCATCCGTTGCCTGTTTGTGTGACTGGGGATCACCCAAGATTATATCTAATGTCAGGGTTGAAGATTTCAACACTGTTACTGTATCTTTCCTAAAGTCAATCCTACTGTTCAGTCATATCCACAAGACTAGTGATGACCAGTTTGCGGATCCGAACCCAAATCAGTGGTGGGTTTACATCGTTCGCGAAAGGCGGATATCGCGGATTTTCCGGTTTTTCCACCTTCCAAACTTTTCCAAACCGCGTTTTCGAAAATTTTAAGAAATTACGAAGATTTCACATATTTTCGGAAATACATGAAAATACGTATTTTCGAAAATTTTCGAGGATTTTTTCATTTAATGGTCCGCTCGCGGATTTTCGATTTTCGAATTTTTTAAGAAAATTCGCGGATCCTCAACGGACCGGATTTTGTGAAGTTCGGACATCTCTACACAAGACATTCTCCATAATCTCTAGCACTGCAGTTAGAAAAAATTCATAGAATGTTTTTTGAAATTTGCAATGTCCTTACAAAACTCATTTCATGTCTGTTATTAAATAACTCTATATAGCTTTAATATGCGTGAATGTTGAATGTGAGTTTCATACTTATTTTGCCTAAACTGAAATGCTGCCTTCAGGGTGCTTCATTTATAATGCCAATCCATGACTAGAGCTGGTCCAACTCATTGAAATCCATTCTGCTTGCAGGTTCAGTGTGGAAATCAATGAAAAATCAAGTCAATGGGAGTTAAAGTCCAAAAGTTTTGCCTAAAATTAAGTTATAAATAGCAATGATAAGTTACCGTACATGGCTCAGGGACCTGGAAATGGTCTGGAATCTTTTTTAAAAAAGTCCAGTACTGGAACTTCCCGTGCTTCCAGTTTTGGCTTCTGTGTAATATTTTTGGAAATTTCTAGAAATTTTAAAACATTTTGCGTTTGAAATTTAAAATTTCTAGAATATCAACATTTTTCAATTTTTAAAATTAGAAATTTTGAAAACAGTTTTGTGTGTTTGGAAAATCCCAAAATTTGTAATCCGCCAAGTCTGTCTATAGGACAGATTTATATCTGAAATGCTAAAGGCAAACAAATTAGCCAGTGTTCTGTGTGCAAGTACTTAGAAAGGGAAAGTGCTGTAGAATCAATTTAAAAAGAGCATATCGTCATTTTACATGCTTCTTATAATAACGTTCATTATACATAAACCGAAAGATGGGAAAACAAGTTTGCCCAGCCAATCAGATGTTAGTTTGTCAAATGTTAAATACATCTGATTGGTTGGGCAATTAGCTGATGATTATGGACGTTGGTCCAAAACGCGTCAAGCAGTAACTTTTTGAATGGAATTTTATTTGCATGAGAAGTGTGCTCCGGAGTTCTTCTTCTTCCAGTACAGTGCGCGGCGTCTCTATTTATCTGTATATACATCTTATGTCGGCTTGCTACAGGCATGGGGCGGCTTGCAACGGGGCCACCTAGAGCGTGTGGTGAGTTATCTGAATTTCATTTTTTTGCTGCTTTGTAGCTGAATTGCCTCATGGCCTCCATGTCAGCGAAGGGTTCGGGGCTGGAATGTACCCAAACCACAGCTTCAATAAGGAGTTAAAAGAGCTCTGTACTCTAATAGTAAATAACCACCACCCAGCTTGGGATCGGTTTATAACATATTAAGAGGGTTGTAGCACCTATATATCTATATTTATTTACTTACCACCATTCTACCAATAAGAACATTTATTACATCTCCCTGATAGTGTCTGTATAACATTTCTATTATTCACTAAGATTACAGTTTCTAATAGCACCTCAGTCTAGAAAGTTCATGCGAGCAATATATTTATTTGGTCACAGAAAAAAAAGCAATCATTGTCAATTACTCTGATGTAACCAGAATTATTGTATCCAACGAATGATCTAAACATTCTGATGAGAAACTGAACATAGAACTTGCTGCTTTGTTTGAGAGAGGACACAGGGTCATTTGAATGATGTGTTTTTGTTTTATCTTCTCAAATTTGCATGTGGCAGGAAATTGAGATTCTGCTTTCGGTTTCTAATGAGAGTATTGATAAATAAATGAATTCCTGTGTCATGTTATAAGGCGGACTGATAAATAATTGCTAATGACATGAATATACTTTCTCACACACATAGTAATATGATGTTCATGTTAGTCAATTAAATAACAGGCTATCATCTATTAACATCACAAATGCATTAAATTTTTTCTAGTATCATGATAGTGTGGAATAGGAAATTTCTGATCTTTTTTCAGAAATGGTTAATCCCATTTTTTAAGAGATGCGGTGATTAAAGTTTTCTTACACAAGACTTTTCTGTTATTTGTCTTAGTTATCTATTATAAATGTGCTTTGTATTAACAATATGAATCACCTAGGCTGTTGTGAAATGGTACTGAAGTAAGTCAGAACTCTATTTTTGGTAGGAGGCTTCTGAGAGCTTTTGGTTCCAATAATGAATTCCAAAAGTCTTTAATTCCAAGTTGGACTGAAAATCCAGGTTATGCTTCATTCACTGAGCTCCATGACCCTATGAAGTAATGCATGTCTTTATCCCTGTTAATAGGCAGAGCAGAAACATATTATAATAAAGTTGATGTACAGCTCATAAGAACGCTAAACAAACTTTTCAACAAGGTCCCTTTTACTTGTGAGATTGTTTTTTCCACAATAAGAAGCACTTATTAATAAAGGGTGTTTTAAAAACACAGTACACTGCAGTTTTATCATAAATTTTATTCCGGGATAACTAAAGAAATATTGAAATTTCTGTCTTGTAAATGATGTACTTGACACAAATCCTAATCATATCTGTAGAGTAGAAAGCATACGCTAGATCACAGTAGCTAAGAAAGACAATTCCAATAATGATCAGATTACACTAATCCAAATGTTCATTCCATAGTCCAATTCACTACCCAAAAGACGGAGAGTTAAACTCTTCTTTCTTTTGTGTCAAGCACTTTTGAATCACATTTTCAGGGAGATTCAATAAAAGTTCTTATTGTTTTAAAATGGTGCATATTTTGCCCCAACCAATCAGATCTTTTTTAACATTTCAAAGCTAAGATCTCATTGGTAGGATGGCATAGAACTGTTCAAGTTCGAACGGACCCGGACTTCTCGAACTATCTCGGACGCGGACTTTCGATATTTTCTGGACTTTCGTGATTATCGAATCCGCGAGTAAAATGTACATGGTATCTAGGCGCGAACATCGAATCTGCGAGTAAAGTCTCCATTACAGCCTATAGCGAGTATCGAATCTGCGAGTAAAATGTCCATGTTACCCTCGAACGTTCGAACGCGAAAGCTCGAAAGTAGCACGCTGAAGTAAAATCGATTTTACGAAGTCCTGGATATTGGAACATGCTCCCCAGACGATTTCCCAGGTCCCACAGCCATTTACATTAAGTTACCATTAATATTTTAGTTTATTTGACTCGAACTTTTCGAACTACTGCCTCCCATAGACTTTAATGGGTCCTTTTTCGAACTTTCGAACTTTTGACTTTTACAATAGTTCGAAAGTTAGAAACGGACCGAACTTTCATAGTTCGACCATCTCTACTCATTGGTTGGAGCAAATTAGCACACCATTTTAAACGATAAGAACCTATATTGAATAACCCTGTCTGCTTTTAAATTAAAACCCAATCTACCACACAATTATTTATAAGTAATAATGATTTAGGATATCTGTGTTCTCTGTGATTCGGACTGTGGCCTCCCATCTTCAAATAAGCAATAGAAATCTGACCTCTCAGGGAGTAGATAGGCTGCACCAATAAATTAAACACATTTAACTATAACAGTACCCACTACTACATTTTCAATCCATATTTAAGGAGACATTAAAGAATTCGGCGCATTTTTGATCAATTGATTTTATTTTAAAGTCTATTCTTAAGCTTCTAAAGTTTTTACAGTTAACATTTAATGTTTTAGGTTTTTATGTATTGTACTCAACAAATAAAATAGTTTTTGTAAAATTTTTCTTCATCAAACGGAAATATTAAATCGATACTAAATCTGAGGATTTGGCCACTGACATTTACTACATTGGGAAGAGAAATGGAAAGGTTGACCGTCTCTCCCACAATCCCTCTGTTATACTCCCAGTTATTATGACTCTTATTATGTTTATTCTAAGAGGATAGAATTGAAATTGAAATTTTAGCAAATCTCTATGTCTTATCTCCTGCATCCTAATAACACATAGGAAGCAGAGCGCTTTACATTACTACTTCCAGAAATAAGACATTTCCATGATAATACCGTCTTATAGGGAATACAATTATACTCTATATGTCTATCACACTTAACAGGATGGGATTGAGTTTTATAGTGTGCAGTACAATTTCACAAGATAATATCTCAAGAGGAGTTTTTGGCTATTGAAATGAATTATAATTTGTTTATTCTTTCATAAAATCTCATCCCTGTAAACTTTGGCCAATTACACTTTAGCACGGAAAAGAAATTTATTTTACTTGAGATTTTACTTTTACTGTTTTTTAACATTCAACTAACAATGCGAATAGATATAAACATGAAACATAGGTAGCGTGCTATTGTTCTTTTATCTGAATGGCTGTCTTGAGCATCAATGCGCAATGTTAATTATATATACAGCGAGCATGTGTGAGACAGGTAATTTGGTAATCATGCCTCTCCCAACCTCCAATGTCTGCAGCTTTTTCAGTTATACATTGCTCACATTATTTGTGTTTGTAATTTATTTCCCACAGTTTATCTTTCCTCTCCCTTTCCTATTGCATCCAATAGCAACTCAAAATGCATTTTTTTCTTGAGCTTTCCTTGGGTATTATCTCAGCTAATTAGCTTTTATATTTTTTTTTTTTTTATATTTATTGGCTATGAAATATACAGCATGTTCTGATGTCCCGGCTCCTCTGCCATTGTTTTAAGAGGGGGGAATTGCTATTCCAATTCGGAATCATACCGATCAGTGCAGTAGGATTCCCTACAGTAGCTTTAGAGACGTGACGAGACAGGATTTAAGGGTCAATGAATGAAGGTTTCAACAAATTGAATTCATGTTTCTTTTGAGTTGACTAAATCAATCAATGGAGACAATTGGATTAAATAAGGAATTCGTGTATTGCATTTTAATTATGATTCATTTATATTATTTGTACTAATAAGTACTAAAAATAGTACATGTAATGTAATACCTTCCTTTTATATCAAAAGTTCCATCTTCGTGTATTGTTTCCAGTGTATTTTTTATTATCTGTGAAATGGTCCCTTGCATTATTTCTATTTATTTTCAAACGTGGACAGAATATAAGAATGATTACTCATAAAACAAGCAAAGTGGCAGTACAGAGACAATGACTCTTTATACCAGTGGTTTCCATTATGTGGGCAGCAGGATGACTTGATTTGGAGACCACAGGACTCTGTGGTAGGTAAAGTCTCTTCAATTTAAGAACCGGCGTGGTGTGTTCAATAAACGTTTTTCCAATGTGTTCTAAGGCAAGCAAGCAAAACCAAGTATATCTGTCTTCAAGTTGCTGTCACAAGAAAAGTTAATGTATTTTTATATTGGGAAAGGCTTTTTACCGTATATCTCGAGATAAGCCGAGGTACCTATTTTACCTCAAAAATTAGGAAAACCTGATTGACTTGATATAAGTCGAGGGTTGAAATTATGACCACTATTGCCTTCTATCTGTATTGTTCTCAGGATTTAGTTGCCTTTAATGGACAGTAATCCCATCACAGTATCCCCAATAGCCCATGGGAATGTATTATACATACTATTAGTCATGGGCATTTCATTACATACTGGTAGCCATGGGAATGATATGTGTATTAATACCATTAATTCTCATATTATATAGTATCCCTGTGCCATCCAGAACTACAGTATATTTATTAATACCAGTAACTCTCAAATATATATAGTGTCCCTGTACCCACCAGAACTACAGTATATATATTAATACCAGTATTCTCAATATTATATATAGTATCCCTGTACCACCAGAACTACCAGTATATGTATTATACCATAATTCTCATATTATATAGTATCCCAGTACCAACCAGAACTACAGTATATGTATTAATACCAGTAATTCTCTCAATATTATATAGTATCCCTGTACCAAACCCCGAACTACAGTATATGTATTATACCAGTATTACTCCAATATTAAATATAATCCTCCCTGTAAACAACCAGAACTACAGTATATGTATTAATACCAGTAATTCTTAATATTATATAGTATCCCTGTACCAACCAGAACTACAGTAATATATTTATTAATACCAGTAATTCTCAATATTATATAGTATCCCTGTACCTACCAGAAGTACAGTATATGTATTAATACCATAATTCTCAATATTATATAGTATCCCCCTAACAACCAACTACAGTAATGTATTAATACCAGTAATTCTCAATTGTTATATAGTATCCCCGTACCAACCAGAACACGTATATGTATTAATACAGTAATTCTAAATATTATATAGTATCCCTGTTCCATCCAAACTACAGTATATGTATTAAATACCGGTAATTCTCAATATTATATAGTGTCCCTGTACCAACCAGAACTACAGTATATTATTAATACCAGTAATTCTCATATTATATACTAATCCCTGTACCAACCAGAACTACAGTATATTATTAATACCAGTAATTCTCAATATTATATAGTATCCCTGTACCAACCAGAACTACAGTTTATGTATTAATACCAGTAATTCTTAATATTATATATGTATCCCTGTACCAACCAGAACTACAGTAATAGGTATTAATCCATAATTTTCAATATTATATAGTATCCCTGTACCTACCAGAACTACAGTATATGTATTAATCCAGTAATTCTCAATATTAATAGTTCCCTGTACCAACCAGAACTACAGTTTATGTATTAATACCACCATAATTCTTAATATTATATAGTATCCATGTCCCAACCAGATCTACAGTATATGTATTAATACCAGTAATTCTCAATATTATATAGATCTCTGTACCAACCAGAAACTACAGTATATGTATTAATACCAGTAATTCTCAATATTATATAGTATCGCCTGTACAAACCAGAACTACAGTATATGTATTAATACCAGTAATTCTCAATATTATATAGTATCTCTGTACCAACCAGAACTACAGTATATGTATTAATACCAGTAATTCTCAATATTATATAGTATCTCTGTACCAACCAGAACTACAGTATATTTATTAATACCAGTAATTCTCATATCTTATATAGTATCCTCGTACCAACCAGAACTACAGTATATGTATCAATACCAATAATTCTCAATATTATATGTATCCCTGTACCAACCAGAACTACAGTAATATGTTTAATACCAGTAATTCTCAATATTATATAGTATCCCTGTCCAACCAGAACTACAGTATATGTATTAATACCAGTAATTCTCAATATTATATAGTATCCTCGTACCACCAAAACTACAGTATATGTATCAATACCAGTAATTCTCATATATTAGTATCCCTGTACCAACCAGAACTACAGTATATGTATTAATACCAGTAATTCTCTATTATAAGTATCCCCTGTAACAACCAGAACTACAGTATATGTATTAATACCAGTAATTCTGTGAGCCCATGGACGCCAAAAACAACTGACAATCGGGTGTCCGTGGAAGGGAGGAGGACTTATTTAAACTTTCGCGCGGGACGGCGCGAATGCATGGTGACGTCACCGCGCCATTTGCATGAGACACGCAAACGAGCATTCACGTCACCAGTCCAGGATCAGACAGGTAAGTTTCCTTACAGGAACATTCCACGTTAGTGGTGCATCTTGGGAAGAAGAAGGGCTGTTACAGACCGTCAGCTCACTGATGTCAACAGAAGGAAATGCAAGGAGATTGCTACTAAGAATTTTTTCAAAAAATATATTACCCCTGAACTTTCCCTTTAAAGACAGATTTTTTTTCCCTTTCATTTTTACCCTCTTTTGTTGAGGTGCAACAAGGAATGGTTGGTATTCCATGATTCCTCTTGTATAATAATGAACACCACTTCTTTTAAAAGATTCAGAGACTGATTCTAGAAAAATCTGATTTTGGAAAAACATCGATTTCCAGGATAATCTATAATAACTTTCGAATGTGAAGCTCGTGTGAAGTTTGCTTTAATTCAAGTTCTGGATATGTGTTCCCCAGACCATTTCCTAGGTCTCATGTGCAGGAAGTTACCATGGCTATTTTGACCTTATTTTATCCAACTTTTCAAACTATTTGTCCCCATTGACTTTAATGGTTTTTCGAACTTTTTCAGAGGTTCGAAAATCCGATATTGGATGGATCTTTAGAAGTTCGACCATCTCTACTAAGAACATTCTCAGGGAGATTCATAAAAGTTCTTATTGTTTAAAATGGTGCTAATTTTTACCCCAACCATCAGATCTTATTTAAACATTTGAAAGCTAACATCTGAATGGTTGGGCAAAATTAGCAACCATTTAATGATAAGAACTTTTATTGAATCTCCCTGTTTTGTCTTTCCCACTACATTAGTTACGTTTCTTGATGCTTTCTTTCATTCTCCAATGTGCTTCTAATTAGCAAATCCCTCCAATCATCACAGGGGTTACATGAATGGAAAATGAAATAAATTGGAAATCTGCATTTTAAAAGTCATTATAATGTCCTAGTTGATATTTCAACATCCAGAGTTTGACCAGTGACATTGAACGTTGTGAATGATCTTTAACTGTGTCCAATAATAATGGTCAGTATAAAGATGGATGTCTATGTAGTGACTCCAGCATTTTATAGACTCCAATAACACGTATCTCTTACCATCTGTTCATCAAGGGCTCTGAAGACTCAATACCAAAGGATAATGAATTTGTATACATAATGTATGTGAAATGTACATGATTAATATCTATCGGATTCTTATGTGCAGGTTTATTTTCTGCATATTAACACTATGGGCATATTTTATAACAATTGCTATTTTTGCCATTTCACTATCACAAGACATTGTTATTTTGGGCGATTGGCGTTTTCACCGGAAAAGTATTGTTGGGGCGATGTGTGATGGTATTGCCATTATTCATTGCGTTAACGCCTGGTATCATGGCAAAAAGGAATTGCTCTCTATCGTCGGTCGGCCATTACATACCAGAGAAGGTGAAATTTCACGGCTATTTTTGACATTTTTTTTTATTTAAATCTATTTATAAATTGGTGAAATTTCACCTTTTCGCCCCTTGTTTGCATTTTTTTGCAGATTTTTTTTGCAGATTTACCATAAATTTTTTGCCAAACATCATTACTTACTGAATTTTCCATTACACATGACTATTTCCTACGACTATGGATGTTCCTTAAACATGACTAGAGATGGTCGAACTATTGAAAGTTCGGTCCGTTTTCGAACTTTCGAACTATTGTAAAAGTTCGAAAACGGACCCATTAAAGTCTATGGAGGCAAATAGTTTCGAAAAGTTCGAGTCAAATACAACTAATATTAATGGTAACTTAATGTAAATGGCTGTGGACCTGGGAAATCGTCTGGGGAGCATGTTCCAATATCCAGACTTCGTAAAATCGATTTTACTCTCACGCGCGTTACTTTCGAGCTTTCGCGTTCGACATTCGAGGTAACATGGACATTTTACACTCGCAATTTCGATGCTCGCCTATAGGCTTTAATGGAGACTTTACTCGCAGATTCGATGTTCGCGCCTAGATACCATGGACATTTTACTCGCGGATTCGATAATCATCGAAAGTCCGGGAAATATCGAAAGTCCGCGTCCGTTCGAACTCGAACAGTTCGGCTCGAACTCGGGTTCGAGTTTGAGTTCTATGCCATCCCTAAACATGACTATTTCTTACACAGCGCTATGGAATGTTCCATTAACATGACTATTTCTTACACAGCACTATGGTATGTTCCATTAACATGACTATTTCTTACACAGCTATGTAGTTTTCCTTTAACATGACTATTTCTTACACAGCACTATGGTATGTTTCCATTAACATGACTATTTCTTACACAGCGCTATGGTATGTTCCATTAACATACTATTCCTTACACAGCGCTATGGTATGTTCCATTACATGACTATTTCTACACAGCACTATGGTATGTTCCATTAACATGACTATTTCTTATCAGCGCTATGGTATGTTCCATAACATGACTATTTCTTACACAGCACTATGGTATGTTCCTTAACATGACTATTTCTTACACAGCACTATGGTAATCGTTCCATTAACATGACTATTTCTTACACAGCGCTATGGGATGTTTCCATTAACATGACTATTTTACACAGCGCTATGGGATGTTCCATTAACATTACTATTCCTTACACAGCGCTATGGTAGTTTTCCATTAACATGACTATTCCTTACACAGCGCTATGGATGTCCCATTAACATGACTATTCCTTACCACAGCGCTATGGTGATCCTCATTAACATGACTATTCCTTACAACAGCACTATGGGATGTTCCATTAACATGACTATTCCTTACACAAGCGCTATGGGATTTTCCATTAATGACTAGTCCTTACAACAGCGCTATGGTATGTTTCCATTACAGACTATTCTTACACCAGAGCTATGGGATGGTCCATTAACATTACTATTCCTTACACAATCGCTATGGACGTTCCATACATGACTATCCTTACACGCGCATGGACGTTCCATTAACATGACTATTCCTTACACAGCGCTATGGTATGTTCCATTACTTGACTATTCTACCCAGAGCTATGGGATGTTCCATTAACATGACTATATTCCTTACACAGCGCTATGGTATGTTCCATTAACATGACTATTTCTTACACAGAGCTATGGATGTTCCATAACATGACTATTCCTTACACAGCGCTATGGGATGTTCCTTAACATGACTATTCCTTACAACAGCACTATTGGATGTTCCATTAACTGACTATTTCTTACACAGCGCTATGGTATGTTCCATTAACATGACTATTTCTTACACAGCACTATGGTATGTTCCATTAACATGACTATTGCTTACACACAGCGCTATGGGATGTTCCATTACCATGACTATTTCTTACACACGCTATGGGATGTTCCATTAACATGACTATTTCCTTACACAGCGCTATGGTATGTTCCATTAACATGACTATTCTTACACACGCATGGTATGTTTCCATTCATGACTATTCCTTACACAGCGCTATGGGATTGTTCCATTAACATGACTATTTCCTTACACAGCGCTATGTATGTTCCATTACATACTATTTCTCACAAGCTATGGTGTGTCCATTAACATGACTATTTCCTACCAGCACTATGGTATTTCCATTAGCATGACTATTTCTTACCAGCGCTATGGAAATGTTCCATTAACATGACTATTTCTTACACAGCACTATGGTATGTTTCCATTAACATGACTATTCTTACACCAGCACTGGTATGTTTCCATTAACATGACTATTTCTTACACAGCGCTATGGGATGTTCCATTAACATGACTATTCCTTACACAGCGCTATGGTATGTTCCATTAACATGACTATTCCTTACACAGTGCTATGGTATGTTCCATTAACATGACTATTCCTTACCACGCTATGGGATGTTCCATTAACATGACTATTCCTTACCAGCCTATGGTATGTTTCCATTAACAGACTATTTCTTACAACGAGCTATGGTTGTTCCATTAACATGATATTTCCTACACAGCACTATGGTATGTTCCATTAACATGACTATTTCTTACAACAGCGCTATGGAATGTCCATTAACATGACTTATTTCTTACACACACTATGGATTTTCCATTAACATGACGATTTCTCACTACACAGCACTATGGTATGTTCTCCTTTAACATGACTATTTCTTACCAGCGCTGTGGTATGTTCCTTAACATGACATTTCTTACACCGCGCTATGGTATGTTCCATTAACATGACTATTCCTTACACAGCGCTATGGTAGTTGTTCCATTAACATGACTATCCTTACACACAGCACTATGGTATGTTCCATTAACATGACTATCCTTACACAGCGCTATGGTATGTTCCATTAACATGACTATTCTTACACAGCGCTATGGTATGTGTTCCTTAACATGATTATTTCTTACCACAGCACTATGGTATGTTCCATTAACATGACTATTTCTTACACAGCACTATGGTATGTTCCATTAGCATGACTATTCCTTACACAGCGCTATGGTATGTTCCATTACATGACTATTTCTTACACAGCACTATGGTATGTTCCATTAGCATGTACTATTCCTTACACAAGCGCTATGTATGTTCCCATATTAATGGAACTGGTTTGATAATAAGAATGCAGTTTTGCTTGAAAGTAAGCAATGCTAATAATTGTCCTATTAATAAATAAGAAAATTCGCCTAATCATATTTTTGCTGAGAAAAACACCACATAAAAGGTATTTTGCCCCAACCAATCAGACTTATTTAACATTTGAAAGCTAACATCTGATTGGTTGGGGCAAAATTAGCACCATTTTAAAACGAACTTTTATTGAATAACCTGCACATGTTTTAGCTACAAGGATTTTGTTATTAACTAATTTCCACCAGGGAGTAATTACCTATTTACCATCATATTGTGGCTGAACCTTTTCAGCATTATTAGCTTTTTCAAAGCTTTATAACAAAAATTGAAAGTATGAAGTGAAGTGTTCTAGGGGAAAAAGCAATAATAATGCCCTTTATAAATATGTTCCCCTTAGACCCCATTAGGAAATCGGAAATCACAGATCGCATTACAGTAAATAGTGTAAAATAGTCCAACACCCCCCCCTGGGATACTTTTAGTAATTGAGAAACACCTCAGAGTTGGCGAATTTGAATGGCTTAACTAAGGCAATAAATCCCAAACAACTTTCATGCATTTTAGAGATTATTCCCTCCTTGATACTGTATATACTATATCCTATTCAGTTTTCCTCCTCTAAGCTCTGTAAGAGTCACAATCTTTATTTCCCAGCTCCTTGTTTATATTTTTATCAAGTTAAAAAGGCACATTGTGAGGTCCTTGAAAAGCTTATGACGTAGAGGGGAATTCATGAATACAAGATTGTGGAAAACTCCAATTAGGCTAATTTACAACTACACTTATCTGGTCAAACATTTATACAAACCATAGAAAAGATCACCAATGCACATTCCTTGCCCCATACAACATCATATTATCTGCACACTGGCATACATTATAAACAGAAAAGATATCAATGCACATTCCAGGCCTCCCATAACAATATCATATTATCTGCACACTGCGATACATTATAACATAGAAAAGTAATCAATGCACATTCCAGGCCCCATACAATATGATATTATCTGCACACTGGCATACATTATAAACATAGAAAAGATAATCAATGCACATTCCTGGGGCCCCTACCATATCATATTATCTGCACACTGGCATAACATTATAAACTAGAAAAGATATCATGCACATTCCTAGGCCCCATACAATATCATATTATCTGCACACTGGCAATATTAATAATATAGAAGGTAATCAATGTACATTCCTAGCCCCATACAATATGATATTATCTGCACACGGCATACATTATAAACATGAAAAGATAATCAATGCACCTTCCTGGGCCCCATACAATATCATAAGTACTGCACACTGGCAATACATTATAAACATAGAAAAGATAGTCAATGCACATTCCTAGGCCCCATACAATATCATATCTGCACACTGGCATACATTATAAACATAGAAAAGATAATCAATGCACATTCCTAGGCCCCATACAATCTCATATTATCTGCACACTGGCATATATTATAAATATAGAAAAGGTATCATGCACATTCCTAGGCCCCATACAATATGATATTATCTGCACACTGGCATACATTATAAACATAGAAAAGATAATCAATGCACATTCCTGGGCCCCATACAAATTATATTATCTGCACACTGCATAACATTATAACATAGAAAAGATCATCAATGCACATTCCTAGCCCCATATCAATATCATATTATCTGCCACTGGGCATCAATTTTAACCATAGAAAGATAATCAATGCCATTCCTAGGCCCGTACAATATCATATATTGCACACTTGGCTATATATAATATCAGAAAGGTAATCAATGCCATTCCTAGGCCCCAATAAATTCATATTATCTGCACACCTGGCATACATTATAACCTAGAAACGATAATCAATGCACATTCTTGGCCCCCATACATATCATATTATCTGCAACACTGGCAATACATTATAAACTAGAAAAGACTAATCAATGCACTTCCAGGCCCCCTCATACAAATCATATTACTGCACACTGGCATACATTATAAACTAGAAAGATATCAATGCACATTCCTAGCCCCATACAATATCATATTATCTGCAACACTGACATACATTAATAACATAGAAAAGATAATCATGTCACATTCCTAGCCCCATACAATATCATATTATCTGCACACTGACACACTTTAAAATGGTTCATGAAACCATCTGTCTTCCACAACTACACATGAGCTACTAGTTTTAAATCCAGTCCTCAATTTTAATCACTTGCCCTATGGTATAAGCAAATGCTTCAGAAATGGTGCTAATCATCAATACTGTAGGCTTCTTCACAATAATACTAGAAGACTTTTGATGAAATTGTAGACAAAACCGAACATTTTCCAGTGAGCCAAACAGTTACGTTTTGCATGAAATCATTGTTTGTTTATGTTTTACTGTGTTGCTGATGAAGTCGTAGACGATGGTAAACATTTTATTACATTGCAATACTACTATATACTTGTCTATTCATGGAATATTCCTTTGAGAGGTTGAAGGCAGCCACTTGGTGATAGCGTGCACTTTTGGGTATATTGGTGTATATATTTGTGTTAGTGATACTATGTTTCCTTTTTGCTTTGTTGTTTTAGAGATTACATAAAATATACAAAAAAAAAAAAAAAAGAAGGGCATTCAGTCGTATCCATACAAATGATTCCTAGACTTTTCCTATAATCTAACACCAAAAACCTGGAATCGAGTTCCCTGCTTTTGGAAAGTAAGATTAAAGGAGACTAACCCATTTTGTATACTCCAGAATCAGAAACACCCCCCCTAAAAACACCATAAACTAATAAAATGCCACTTTAGTAAACTCTGTTAAGTAAATCAAAGCCTGTAAGAACTGGATGAAGTTTTGTGGTATGGGCGTGTCCAGACACACTCCTGACCTCATTCACATGCTTCCTTGCTTTATTGTCCTGTAAAAGGATGGCTAGAGTTCTTAATGGGTGTGACCAACTGTAACACAGTTTGTGCCATAGCTAGGACCTGAGCAGTGCAGAAACATAATGGTCCGTTGACCAAAAACTGTGTGATACTAGAATGACTGAGAAAGTAAAGCACAAACCATATGTTATTTAGGTAATTTCCCAGACGCCCGTATCAAAATGAGAGGTAAGACCAACAGATTACCCGTTTATATATCAAGGTGTCCTGACTTCTGGTTCAGTGTTGTTCTGCGGCTTTAGTTGTCCTTTAATTCAAATGAATAAATGTATACAGGCAAATCACTGCTTTAGTTTGAAATATGAGAGATTTTGCCCTATAACAAGTTATTCCTACATGTGTCAACTCTGTTGAACATATGTTTGGTTTGGGGGGGGTGATGTTACACCCACCAGCACGCACACACACACATATATACTCTAATAATTATATATTATATATATATATATATATGTGTGTGTTGTGAACATGTCCTTAAAAATGATAGAAAATCCATCTAAATCAACTAGTAAATCATAGAGATGGGCGAACTTTCGAAATTCGGTCCGTTTTCGAACTTTCTAATATATGGAAAGTTAACAACGACCATCTAAGTCAAAGGTGAGTCAAATATGTTTGAACAAGTTCTAAGTAAATACAATTAATATCATGGTACTTTAATAAAATGGCTGTGGGACCTGGAAATGGTCTGTGCGGACACTTCCCAATATCCAGGACATTCGAAAAATCTATTTTATCTCTCACATCGTGCTAATTTTCAGAGCTCGTTCGCGGCCTAGTACCAATGTAACATTTTTACACTCGTGGAGTCAATGGCTCGCGTAGGCTTAATGGACACTTTTTACTTCGTAGATTCAATGCTCTCGTATAGGTTTAATGGACACTTTACTCGCGATTCGATGTTCGCCGCTCAGATACCAGGACATTTTAACTCCGGGACTTCGAATCTCGGTATAGGCTTTAATGACACTTTTACTCGCGATTCGATGCTCTGCGGCCTAATACCATGTACCTTTTACTCCGCGCGATTCTATGCTCCGTATAGTTTTATGACACCTACTCGTAGATTCGTATTCACGCCTAATACCATGTCATTTAGCTACGCGGAGTTCATATTCGCGTATAGGTTTTAATGGACACTCTACTCGTATGATTCGATTCACGCCTAGGATACTGGACATTTTACTCGCGGATTCGCTATATCTCGTATAGGTTTTAAATGAACGGTTTTACTCGTAATTCATGTTCTCGCCTAGATACCATGACATTTTACTCGTGTCCATTTTGCTCAACGGATTCGATGCTCGCGTATAGTTTTTAATAGACACTACCTCGGCGGTTCGATGCTCCATGTCGCGCCTAGATACCATGGACATTTTGCTCACTGATTTCGATGCTCCGTATAGGTATAATACGGCATTTGTTTTTACTACTTGCACATTCAAAAACGGTCTAACATTCAATATTTTCGAAACGTCCGAAATCCCGGGTCCGGGATAGTTCGAGAATCCGAATCATTCAATTCGAATAGTCCGGCTCGAAAACTTGGGTTTCGGGTGTGCGAGTTCTAGCTCCTCTCTTATAATCACTAAGATTTCTTTCCAATTAATTTTTCCCTTCCATTGGCAATCTATTCAATGTGTTTTCTTCCACTGGTATTTACAGTAAGTAAAAAAACATTCATGTGGTCTTGTTTCGCAAACAACCGAGTAATATTATCTTGCCCTGTCAATATTGATAGGTAAATCATTTTTATTTTCTGACAATCTAAAAACGACAAACTACTACTGTTGATTCTTCAGAACATACCACAATAATTAAGTGACAGTGTCCCCAGCTGGATCAATCGCGGACACACACAGAAACTTCCAACAAACGAGGGATATGGTTACCATGGCACATCTTGTTACATACTAAGATTATCCCGTACTGGCTGAGCTAAGTAAAATATACACACCACATTTGCAATCACAACCTATTGACATTTGAAGGGTTTTTGTATTCTTGGCATTTTCTTATACCTGTTGCATTTAGTATAGCAGCGCAAAATAGTCTGAAATCAGAAAGGATGAGGTTGACTAAACATCTTTAACATCTTCTATCGACTTCACATCCTTGGTAGTAATTGCTATGCAGAATACATTATAAACATAGAAAAGATAATCAATGCACATTCCTAGGCCCCATACAATATCATATTATCTGCACACTGACATACATTATAAACATAGAAAAGATAATCAATGCACATTCCTAGGCCCCATACAATATCATATTATCTGCACACTGACACACTTTATAAATGGTTCATGAAACCATCTGTATTCAACAACTACACATGGAGCTATATGTTTTAAATCCAGTCTGCATTTTAATCACTTGCCCTGATGGTATAGCAATGCTTCAGAATGGTGCTAATCATGTCATACTGTAGGCTTCTTCACAATAATACTAGAAGGAGCTTTTGATGAAATTGTAGCAAAAACCGAACATTTTCCAGTGAGCAAAACAGTTACTTTTGCATGAAATATTGTTGTTTATGTTTTACTGTTGCTGATGAAGTTCAGTAGACAGATGGAAACATTTTATTACATGTGCAATACTACATTGTATATTCATTCAGGAATATTCCTTTGAGAGGTTGAAGGCAGCCACTTGGTGATAGCGTGCACATTTTGTATATTGTGTATATATTGTGTAGGATACTATTCCTTTTTGCTTTGTTTTTAAATTATCATAAAATATTACAAAAAAAAAAAAAAAGCAAAGGCATTCAGCGGAGCCATACAAATGATTCCTAGACTTTCCTATAAATCTAAACAACAGAAAACCTGGAATCGAGTTCCCTACTTTTGGGAAAGTAAGATTTAAAGGAGAACTAAACCCAATTTTTTATACTCCAGAATCTTAAAACACCCCCCCTAAAAACACCAATAAACTATAAAATGCCACTTTAGTAAACTCTGTTAAAGTAAATCAAAGCCTGTTAAGAACTGTATGAAGTATCTGTGTGTATGTGCAGTGTCAGACCACACCTCCTGCCTCAGTCACATGCTTCCTTGCTTTATCTGTCCTGTAAAAGGATTGGCTAGAGATTATTAATGGGTGTGACCAACTGTAAACAAGTTTGTCCCATAGCTAAGGACTTAGCATGGCAGAACATATGGGCGTTGGCCAAACTGTGTGATACTAGAATGCTGAGAGTAAAGCACAAACCATATGGTATTTATGTAAATTTCCCAGCCGCCCGTATCAAAAATGAGAGGTAAGACACAGATACTGGTTTTATATCAAGGTGCCCTTACTTCTGTTCAGTGTGTTTCTGTGGCTTTAGTTTGTCCTTTATTTCACATGAATAAATGTATACAGGCCCATCACTGCTTTAGTTGAAATATAATATGTGCCCTATAACCCGTTATTCCTACATGTGTCACTTTTGAACTATGTGTGGGTTGGGGGGGTGATTTTACACCACCACACACATATATATATTATATATATATATATATATATATATATATATGTGTGTGGTTGTGTGTGTGAACATGTCCTTAAAAATGAATATAAAATCCAATCTAATCAACTAGTATAATCAATAGAGATGGGCGAACTTTCGAAATTCGGTCCGTTTTCGAACTTTCGAACTATATGGAAAGTTAACAGACCCATTAAAGTCAAAGGGAGTCAAATAGTTTGAAAAGTTCTAATGAAATACAATTAAAATATCAATGGTAACTTAATATAAATGGCTGTGGGACCTGGGAAATGGTCTGGGGAACACGTTCCAATATCCAGGACATTCGAAAAATCTATTTTACTCTCACTCGTGCTATTTTCGAGCTCGTTCGCGCCTAGGTACCATGTACATTTTACTCGTGGATTCAATGCTCGCGTATAGGCTTTAATGGACACTTTACTCGTAGATTCGATGCTCTTGTATAGGTTTTAATGGACACTTTACTCGCGGATTCGATGTTCGCGCCTAGATACCATGGACATTTTACTCGCGGATTCGATGCTCGCGTATAGGCTTTAATGGACACTTTACTCGCGGATTCGATGCTCGCGCCTAGATACCATGTACATTTTACTCGCGGATTCGATGCTCGCGTATAGGTTTTAATGGACACTCTACTCGTAGATTCGATGTTCACGCCTAGATACCATGTACATTTTACTCGCGGATTCGATATTCGCGTATAGGTTTTAATGGACACTCTACTCGTAGATTCGATGTTCACGCCTAGATACCATGGACATTTTACTCGCGGATTCGATATTCGCGTATAGGTTTTAATGAACAGTTTACTCGTAGATTCGATGTTCGCGCCTAGATACCATGTACATTTTACTCGTGGACATTTTGCTCACGGATTCGATGCTCGCATATAGGTTTTAATAGACACTACTCGCGGATTCGATGCTCATGTTCGCGCCTAGATACCATGGACATTTTGCTCACGGATTCGATGCTCGCGTATAGGTATAATAGGCATTTTACTTGCACATTCAAACGGTCGAACATTCAATATTTATCGAAAGTCCGAAAATCCGGGTCCGGGATAGTTCGAGAAGTCCGAATTCATTCAAATTCGAATAGTCCGGCTCGAACTTGGGTTCGGGTTCGAGTTCTAGTCCATCTCTTATAATCACTAAGATTTTCTTTACAATTATTTATTCCCTTCATTGGAATCTATTCAGATGTTTCTTCACTGGTATTTACAGTAATTAATAAAACAATTCATTGTCTTGGTTTGAAACACCAGTAATATTATCTGCTCCATTCAATATATATATATCATTTTATTTGACAATCTAAAAACTACAAACTACTATGTTGAATTCTTCAGAACTAATGGAAATGAATTTAAGTGCAGTGTCCCCGTCAATTCACCACAAGCAAAACTTCAAAACGAGTATATTTTATCATTTTATACTCAGGATTTCCTGTACTGGCTGAGCTAATATAAAATATACACACAACATTTGCAATCACAACCTATTGACATTTGAAGGGTTGTTATGTATTCTGTGGCATTTATTCTTATACCTTTGCATTTATTAGCAGCGCAAAAATGAGTCTGAAATCAAGAAAGGATTAGGTTGACTATAACATCTTTAACATTCTTCTATGCAGACTTTCACATGCCTTTGGTAGTAATTGCTATGCAGAGCTTAATATAAACGGGCCAAGGCTATTACCTTGGTAGAAGATATATGCACGCCATTTAGATACTGTTTCCCAATTGTTCAATAGATCAGAAAAAGGACCGGTAGTTAATAAAAGAAGCTACTGGTGCATGAAATAGCATCCCAAAGAAATATAAAAATAATGTAAAAGTCTGGATTTAAGAATATCTAGGTCGAGACACATGAACCCAGCTACAAACCCTGAACCAGTGGTCTGAAAAGGAGAGTTTGATAGAGAAGGACTGGGGATATTCAGGTTGATTATGTTATATTTAAGACTTGGCATGTATACATATCAGTTCTATGTATTAAAACAGTCCCTGATGTTCAACTAACTCAGCAAGCCTTTAGAGGTTGTGAAGGTATTTCAGTGAATGTGAAGACAAGGCCATGGTATTGGACAGTGTACAGGCTCATATCATTTTTACCAGTAGATTAAGCTTGAAAATTCCCATAATGTAACAAGAGTTCAACAATAGGGTTTCCCGTTAAAGGGTATGTCCACCCCCCAAACAAAAACTTCAGATTTAATAGAACACCCATCAGAACCTAGACCTTACAAGGTCTAAACTATTCTGCAAGGATTTTAAGTATAATTACTATCCCTCGTTCCCCTTGCTCTCAGCGTGTTGCTGTTATATGTCTTTTCCATGCAAAGAAACAGCAGAGGGGACCCGACTGTCAGTGATTGGCGGAGATGTGATTTAGACTTTTGTGAGGTCTAGGTTTTGGTTGGTGTTCTATTAGTTCTAAAATTTTGGTTTGGGGGGCGGACATTGTCTTTAACTTTGTCTGAGCAGTGCAATAAATTCCCCTTCATAAATTTGGTGGGGGGCTTTTTCCCTTCCTCTGGAGCAACAGTTAGGCAGAAAATGAGGATATTTACGTATAGTTAGTATATACCTATATTATTAGTACCGTACAGTTAGTAATGTATAGTATAGTACAGTACAAGTACAGTACAGTACCGTACATTAATAGTATAGTAATAGTTGTATAGACAGTATAGTAACAGTATAGTACAGTAAGTATAGACAGTATAGTAATAGTATA
>CM033477.1:163729040-163887980 GCA_019447015.1 Hymenochirus boettgeri | reverse complement strand
TATACTTACTATACTGTCTATACTTACTGTACTATACTGTTACTATACTGTCTATACTAACTATTACTATACTACTGTAACTGTACTACTGTACTGTACTTGTACTGTACTATACTATACATTACTAACTGTACGGTACTAATAATATAGGTATATACTAACTATACGTATATACTGTACTATACTGTACTATACTATACTGTACTATACTAAACTACTGTACTGTACTATACTATACTATACTGTACTGTACTTTACTGTACTATACTGTACTGTACTATACTATACTGTACTGTACTGTACTATACTGTACTGTACTGTACTATACTATACTATACTATACTATACTATACTATACTATATTATACCCAGATCTTTAGGTGCAGTAGCTTTATTTTTATTCCACATTATCTTTTCTCTTGTTTTTGCCTTTCTATTGTAGTTTGTAAGATTTACTGCCTTCCTCTCCTTTGTGAATCCAAACGGAACTTCAATTTTGTTTTCTCTGCATACAACAAAGAAGATATTTTCATTTTAGGTGACCCTGCTATACTGTACTATACTGTACTGTACTATACTATACTGTACTATACTGTACTATCCTATACTGTACTATACTGTACTATACTATACTGTACTGTACTGTACTATACTATACTGTACTATACTATACTATACTATACTGTACTGTACTATACTATACTGTACTGTACTATACTAAACTGTACTATACTATACTAAACTGTACTATACTATACTGTACTATACTGTACTATACTATACTGTACTATACTGTACTGTACTATACTATACTATACTGTACTGTACTGTACTGTACTGTACTGTACTGTACTATACTATACTATACTATACTATACTATACTGTACTGTACTATACTATAGTGTACTATACTAAACTATACTGTACTGTACTGTACTATACGATTACTATACTATTACTATACTGTAATGTTTTACTGACTGTCTGTGACTATACTTACTATTACTTACTGTACTGTACTATACTATAGTGTACTATACTAAACTATACTGTACTGTACTATACTGTACTATACTATACTGTACTATACTAAACTATACTGTACTGTACTATACTATACTATACTGTACTATACTATACTATACTGTACTATACTATACTATACTATACTATACTATACTATACTATACTATACTATACTATACTAAATTATACCCAGATCTTTAGGTGCAGTAGCTTTATTTTTATTCCACATTATCTTTTCTCTTGTTTTTGCCTTTCTATTGTAGTTTGTAAGATTTACTGCCTTCCTCTCCTTTGTGAATCCAAACGGAACTTCAATTTTGTTTTCTCTGCATACAACAAAGAAGATATTTTCATTTTAGGTGACCCTGCTAAGCGATCAAAAAACTATCTGTTCTATTTTTGTGTTTTAAGACTTAACACATGTATAGATATAAACTAAACCTGAAACAAGAAACATCCATACAAGAAAAGATACAATAAAACAGAATATTCTTTTGTTGCCACAAGGTATACTGTAAATATTTTACAAGGGGCTGAACAGCTCTGGGATTAGATTTTTGTTACACATTTTACCTGATACCACGATCTTGACCATATTTGACAATTGATTCAGTTTCGTTTCAGAATTGTCAGTTTCATTGAAAAAACAAAAATTGAATATTAGAAAATCGAACATTTGAAAATAAGATGAAAAAATTGTGTTCGAGATTGAAAAATTGTGATTGAATATTTTGAAAATTGCAATAGAATTTTTTTTTTTCTAATTTCGGATTCAGATTTTCTGACTTTTGTAATAGTTTCTATTTTGATGGGTTTAAACATGTTAACATGTTAACATAAACCATTAACATGTTAGGTAATGCACAACAGTAGAATGTTAACCAAACACTACCAAATAGAAAAATAAACATTGTGCTCAATTCTCAGTTTAGAGATGAGGCAGTTCAATTATTCTGTTCAATTATTCTCATAATCATGTTGATATCAGTGGGAGACTCCCACAAATGAGATGATGCTTCTGTCAATATCAGTCTCCTCCTGTAATTTACAAGGACTGCAGGCACCGTACAATGTAAAAGGAGCATTTTGCCTCAATGTTAAATTAATTAGGAAATGGGAAAATATCCCCCAAAGACCTTTTTTTTGTCCCCAATAGAGATGGCCAAACTTCATAAATTTCAGTGCATTTTCAAATGTTCAACTTCAGTAAAAGTTCGAAAGTTCAAATTCGGACCCCTTAAAGTCAATGGGGAGTGATAGTTTGAAAAGTTGGGATGATTTACAGATAAACTAACAATGGTAACTTACTGTAAATGGCTGTGACACCTGGGAAATTGTCCGGGGAACATGTCACTGTCACCAAAACTTGTTTAAACACTTCTTACCTTATGATCGGACAATTGTCGAGTGTGCGCAAGCTACATCCGAAGGTTCCAGAAAATAGAACCATAAATTCGAGGGTTATCGAAAATGAACGATAAATTTGAGGGTTGCTGAAAGTCGAAGGTTGCATTCGAGGGTTAGAGAATGATACATTCTAGGGTTAGCGAAAACGATCTATACATTTGAGGGTTTCCGAAAACTATTTCAAGTAGTACCCAGGGCCTTAGTTGTTTACTGATTCAAATTCCAGTAGAAGACCTGTGGTTCTACCTCCCTGCACAGGTTTATTTATCTATCTATCTAGCTACCTCTCTATTGAACTGTGTCTCTGGCTAGTTGGCTCATGGATTCATTCATCCAAAAATAAATTTCATGCACATGAAACAAAAATCAAACTAGACAATAAAATGGAATAAAAAGAAATATTTTAGTGTTTGTGGTTTGTTTTTGCTCCAAATGTTTCTGTTCACCCCGTAACCTTCTGGAATATAAAACCAACCACATGATTGTCCTAGAGAAAAATCCTCTGTCAATGTTGGCTACAAGGTCCGGCTTATTTCCCTACACTGAGTGTTATTGGGAAAAAGATCCCAAAGACAGACATCATGATGAATGATGAAATAATGAAGAGAACAGTATCCTGCCAAATCCTGCAAAACCGCATTACTGATTTAGAAACACGGAATCCATTGAAATCAGGATCAGCGGAAAACAGAGAAACCGGTAATTAACAATGTGGGGAAAAGAGCTAAATGATAAAAGTGTAAATGTGTGAAGTTAATGAGAAAACAAAGCTCTCTGCATTACTGTTGGTAGAATAATGTAAACTCGTTTTCTGGCCCTCTCAATACTGAAAAGAATTTACATTGTAATAAGCCAATGTCCTGCCAAAAACTCTCTTTTCTTGCCAGAGAGAAACTGAATATATTTATGTGATGTCATCCAAGCAATTGAGAACAGGTCATCACTTCTGTACTGAAGAGCGGTACTTTGTAATCTTCACTCTATGTTAAATCAATAGGCAACAGAAGGGAATATACAAGAGGACAAATTACCCGCAGTAGATGGAAATATGTAAATAGGTTATTAAAGGAAAATGCAATGTAAAGAATGAAGCTAATTACTGGGAAGACCTGGGGGGAACAGGGGTTGGTATCAGAAGAAATATCATCTTACTAGCTTGGTCAGATCAGATTTCCACTTGGCCAAGATTCTACATTTTCATCAACAATTTATCAATCTGTTCCATTTACTGGTTAGAACTTGCCAGGTCTGTACTTGTTAGTAAGTTCTCTACTGTGTCTAACAAGACATCTGCAGAGAGATTCAACCGGAGCCACAAATGTTCTGGGAAAATCTCCCGTACGGGATTTACCAGAGGCTACGTGGGTCTGGGTGAATCTCACCAGCACGTATGCTATAGCTGGCGTTAAATACTTACGCAGGAAGACCCGCGCAGACCCTGGTAAATCACTTTGCGCCGGCTGCGTGAGTGCCTCTTCTTGGACTCGCACAGCTGGTGCAAAGCAAGACTCAACATCGCGCTAACCAATCGTAAATCGGTTACGTGCTGTTAAGGAGAGAAAGGAACGATGCTCCTTGGTGAATTCCCCTGCTACAAT
Source organism: Hymenochirus boettgeri (assembly GCA_019447015.1). Lineage (NCBI taxonomy): Eukaryota > Metazoa > Chordata > Amphibia > Anura > Pipidae > Hymenochirus > Hymenochirus boettgeri. Next base: position 163,883,948 of record CM033477.1, on the reverse strand, counting down.
GCTAAAATGTACACAATGTTTACAATAAAATAGTAAATACAATGGGACCAGTCAATGATTTTGGCTGTATACTATAAAAGTTTATTGATTTTGTTGCCATTGTCTTAATTTTTCCCGCCTGTCTTGGCTCGTGTATAGACAAATACACCAAGCACATCAGTCTTGAACCCCTGTCTCTTGGCTCGTGTATAGACAAATACACCATGCACATCAGTCTTGAACCCCCTTCTCCTTGTCTCGTGTATGACAATACAACCAAGCTCTAGTCGTGCTTGAAACACCTGTCTCTTGGCTCGTGTATAGACAAATACACACACTGCACATCAGTCTTGAACCCCTGTCTCTTGGCTCGTGTATAGACAATACACCAACATCAGTCTTTAAACCCCTGTCCTTGCTCATGTATAGACAATACCCAGCACATCATCCTTGAAACCTCCTGTCTCTTGGCTCTTGTATAGACAAACACCAGCACATCAGTCTTGAACCCCTGTCTCTTGGCTCTGTATAACAAATACACCAATGCACATCAGTCTTGAACCCCTGTCTCTTGGCTCTGTAGAACAAATACCAGCACATCAGTCTTGACCCCCTGTCTCTTGGCTCTGTCATGACAAATCACCATGCACATCAGTCTTGAACACCTGTCTCTTGGCTCGTGTAATAGACAAATACACCATGCACATCAGTCTTGAACCCCTGTCTCTTGGCTCATTGTATGACAAATACACCAAGCACATCAGTCTTGAACACCTGTCTCTTGGCTCGTGTATAGACAACTACCCATGCACATCATCTTGAACCCTGTCTCTTGGCTCGTGTATAACAAATACACCATGCACATCAGTCTTGAACCCCTGTCTCTTGGGCTCGTTGTATAGACAAATACACCCAAGCACACATCAGTCTTGAACACCTGTCCTCTTGGCTCATGTCTAGACAAATACACCAAGCACATCAGTCTTGAACCCCTGTCTCTTGGCTCGTGTATAGACAATACAAGCCACATCAGTCTTGAACACCTGTCTCTTGGCTCGTGTATAGACAAATACACCAAGCCACATCAGCTTGAACAACCTTCTCTTGCTCGTGTATACGACACATACACCAAGCCACAACTCCAGTCTTTGAACACCTGTCTCTTGGCTCGTGTATAGACAAATACACCAAGCACATCAGTCTTTTGAACCCCGGTCCTTGGCCTCGTTGTATAGACAAATAACACCCAGCACATCAATCCTTGACACCTGTCTCTTGGCTCGTGTATAGACAAAACCACCATGCACATCAGTCTTGAACCCCTGTCTCTTGGCTCTGTATAGACAATACACCATGCACATCAGTCTTGAAACCCCGTCTCTTGCTCATGTAAAGACAAACATACACCAGCACATCATCCTTGAACCCCTGTCTCTTGGCTCTTGTATAGACAAACTCACCAGCACATCAGTCTTGAACCCCTGTCTCTTGGCCTCATGTATAACAAACATACACCATGCCACAGTCTTGAACCCCTGTCTCTTGGCTCGTGTTAGACAAATACCCATGCACATCAGTCTTGAACCCCTGTCTCTTGGCTCATGTATAGACAATACACCATGCACATCAGTCTTGAACACCTGTCTCTTGGCTCGTGTATAGACAATACACCATGCACATCAGTCTTGACCCCTGTCTCTTGCTCATGTTAAGACAAATACACCAAGCACATCAGTTCTTGAACACCTGTCTCTGTGCTCGTGTATAGACAAATACACCATGCACATCAGTCTTGAACCCTGTCTCTTGGCTCGTGTATAGACAATACACCATGCACTCAGTCTTGAACCCCTGTCTCTTGGCTCGTGTTAGACAAATACACCAAGCACATCAGTCTTGACACCTGTCTCTTGGCTCGTGTATAGACATACAACCAAGCACATCAGTCTTGAACCCCCTGTCTCTTTGGCTCGTGTATAGACAAATACACCAAGCACATCAGTCTTGAACACCTGTCCTCTTGGCTCGTGTATAGACAAATACCCACAGCACATCAGTGCTTGAACACCTGTCTCTGTCTCGTATAGACAACATACACCAAGCCATCAGTCTTGAACACCTTCTCTTGGCTCGTGTATAGACAAATACACCAAGCATCAGTCCTTGAACACCTGTCTCTTGGCTCATGTATAAACAAATACAACCAAGCACATCAGTCTTGAACACCTGTCTCTTGGCCTTGTATATGACAAATACACCAAGCACATCAGTCTTGAACACCTGTCTCTTGGCTCGTGTAGACAAATACACCAGCACATCGTCTTGAACACCTGTCTCTTGGCTCGTGTATATACCAAGATACACCAAGCACATCAGTCTTGAACACCTGTCTCTTGGCTCATGTATAAACAAATACACCAAGCACATCAGTCTTGAACACCTGTCTCTTGGCTCGTGTATAGACAAATACACCATGCACATCAGTCTTGAACCCCTGTCTCTTGGCTCGTGTATAGACAAATACACCAAGCACATCAGTCTTGAACACCTGTCTCTTGGCTCGTGTATAGACAAATACACCAAGCACATCAGTCTTGAACACCTGTCTCTTGGCTCGTGTATCTTGGCTCCTCTTAACAATTATTGAAAACGTATTATAATCTCCAAATCAGCTTTGAAATGTGTAGGACGTTTCTCCATCTTGTGTCTGCCAGTTATGGATGTAAGTGCTATGGACCAGAATAGTTGTATAGATTAACACCAAACCGTATAACCAGGAGGACAATGATAGTTAAAAGCCAACTTTATTTAGACAAACAGCATTCAAATGGATTCACCTGTGTGTATGTTGATACTCTATCACTGTCCTCAATAACTATACTTGCCCAGTGATGTTTTCCTCGAAGTAATTAATGAAGTGACACATTTTTGCATCTCACTGAAATGACCTTAGCCCGATCCCACGATCACAATAAACGAGATTACGTCAGGTATTGCATTGTGGGATCAAGCTAAGGTAAGGAGCGCGACTTTAATGTGCCGCAACCTGAACCGTTAAGTCTCGCGATACGAGGTAGCGCAAAACTTAACAAAATGGGTTTAGGATCATTAGCACAGCGCCATTTCCAAAATCATCTGGAAATAGCGCTGTGCTCTAAAATCCATCTAAAACCCATGTTAACCTGAAATGTCTTCGGGTTAACGTGGGTTTTAGATAGAATTGGGCCATATTGTATCTCCCCCTTAGTGAATGGATATCGCATTGAGATTGTGATGGAAGTAATTAATGAAGTGACACATTTTTGCATCTCACTGAAATTTCCAAAACAAAGCATTTTATTAATCCTGGGCGGAAATAACTGCACTGCCATTGAAATGAATTGTTTGGGTTTTAGGAATGTAGTAGGATATTTATTGTATGTTGTATGGTGGATATTTATTGTATGTTTGTTTCTAACTGTAGATTTCAGAGGGGCACGATTGGTCACATGGAGAATATTAACAGAGTATCCGTTGGCTGTTTTATTACCTCGAACTGTTTAATCAGAAACGATTGACAGAAGTAATTCCAGATTATTAGAAGGATGCTACATTGTAACACTGTAAGGGAAATGGTTATTTATATACTTTCAGGTTTACAAAGCCTTCCATCCATAATGGGAAGATTATCGCAGAATTTGTTAATGAAACACATTGGGGCAATTTAAAAGATTGAAGACTAATTTGTGTTAAATGTGGCCTGTACTGCATCTCACAATAAATGTAGTTTACATGTTCATTCCTTTGTTTAATAAAGTGTAAAGTGATGGATCAGCTTATTAGGTGGTGGCATCCCACACAGAAAGTGCACCTATGGATTCTATCAATCTAGCACAATGTAACCCTTCCATAGTCAGAGAGTTGGATCATAACACAATATATTAGGGATAATGTACCCCTTGCTGTATAATATAAGGATATAAAGTAACAGTGGAGTTCCCTGACCATGTAAAGGAACCAAAGGCTGAGTGCTTTTATACAGGTCAGGGAACTCCGTTAATCCTTCTATTTTAATACTAAGGGGGAAATGATCCCATATATATTCCATTATGTAAATTGGGGATTATTTCTTTTAATACGCTTTTTAAAAAGACGTAGTCAATGTATCTCTTTAAAGTAATGTCTTTAGGTTACCTTGTTTACAGATAGTCTCCCAAGAACAGAAAGAAATCATCCATTCCCAAGGCTGTCAGTGTATATACAGCCTTAGAAACAGTCATGGCTTCCCTGGGGGTCATAGGTTTCTAAAGCTGCATTAGCCCCCATACTGACAGCCTTGGGGACGGTTCCTTATCGCTCATAGGAGACTTTCTGTAAACAAGGGAAACCATTAATTTGGCTAAAATACAGTAAGAACAGGGTCATTGATTTGTATGGGAGAGACACAGAAAAGTTAATGGAAGCAAAAGTAGAATATTTTCTTATAAAAATCACTTACCTACGTAGCTCAGTTATTTTATAGAGAAATAATCCACTGCTGCTCCCATTATTATATATGGAAACATTTGTGTAACCGAATCTGCCTTGGGTAACCTAATGTAAGCTTCTAGGATTAGCAGCAATGGTTAGGTAGGGTAAAAAGGAAGGTGAAAAGGTTGGACTTGATGGAACCATGTCATTATTCAACCTCAATTACTATGTTAGCAGGAGGCCTATGTACAGGAATCAAGGGAACAAATGTCTATAATTAAGGACTAACCACTGTTTAATTTAATTCCTACAGTAGATGCTCCTGAAACCTTTACATATCTGGTAGTCACTTACTGGTGACTACATGCGTGTGTTGTAGTAATTTACTATATTAATATTAAAGTAATTTGAGGTTAAAGGAACCTGTAATAGATCCTGAGATTAGTAGGTTTGGATGTGCACTAAAGCTCGTGTGATATTTCTATGTCCGTCTGTGATCTTTTGTGTGTGTTTATTGTTGCACATTAACGATAATTTCTTGAGAATGATCCAGCTGGAGAGGCTTCCTGCACAATCTATTTAATCATTAGATGTTACCTGTGGTACACGTATGACATGGGAATCCAACCATACAGAGAGATTTTATGGATCTCTGCACTAATTCAAGACATTTAGCTATTTATTCCAGCTGACTGTGAGCAAAATGAGAAGAAATAAGACAAGAGGTTCAGCTAAATGGCAACCACTGTGCTTCATTGCCTTGGAAATGCATGAAAACGCATCAGATGTTCGTAGCTTTGCTAATGATGCAAGTCAAATGAACAAGCTTGGAAAGTCAGGTCTGCGTGGTCCCTATTACCCATTTCACTGTTGGTGAGAACATCCCACTCATAGTCATTTCTTCTTTCTATTTTTAAAGCAAATTCACTAGTACGGAATGGAGATAATATCCATAGCTGTTGTATTTCCTGTAAAGTCTATGGAAATATAAGAAATTGGGGCAATTAGTGTAAAACTTCTCAGTTCTATAAATGTTTTATGGGAATTGGATACATTTAAGCTTCAGAAGAGGATCAAGTTTAAGGGGCATATTAATGAAACTACTTTCGTTTTATTTGTTGCTTTTTAGAAAGATGCGAGATTTTGCATTTTCTTACACATTTTTCTCCTTCTGTTGCATTTTTTGTTGCTTCATCAGAATTATTGCCAAACTTTGTTACAGCATTTCTCATACCATTAAACATGATGAAAACCACGGCGGAATATACTGTATAAAGTGGATTTTTAGTGAAAATGATCTAAATATTAGTCATACAGTAGGTGGCGTTAATGGATCTTTGGGGACTGTTAGCCTTGAAATACGTCCTTTCACTTACTGGAAGGTTCCATTAACATGACTATTGGTTAAACAGCATTATGGGTTGTTACCCTATTAATGTAACTGGTACTGGAAGGTTCCATTAACATGACTATTGGTTAAACAGCATTATGGGGTTTTACCCTATTAATGTAACTGGTACTGGAAGGTTCCATTAACATGACTATTGGTTAAACAGCATTATGGGGTGTTACCCTATTAATGTAACTGGTACTGGGAGGTTCCATTAACATGACTATTGGTTAAAGAGCATCTGAGCTAAATCTATAAATCTGAGCAATCTCTGGCAGATACATAATTTGTAAATACCTCTACTTTATAAGGGTGAGAATGGTCTGGCTTTTTTTGATGAAGTTGGAACTAAGGAATTGTTTACAATGATTTATGAAGTAAATAATAGAGGTAGAAAAGGGATAATTCAATTAAACAATTTGGATTAAATAAGTATTAAAGTATTTTGTGCCGGAGACATGGAGAGACTGTTAAGAAGATGCAGAGTTACTGAATTCTAACTACCTTCAGGCGATGGTAATGTTGGATGTGTGAACACGTTAGATACAACCTGTGAAATTGTGTTTTCAGGCTTTTGATTCTAACGTGTAAGTTCAATTAGACAGCTGCAGATAACATGGATTTAGGGTTCAACTGAAGATTTTATACTAAACATGAGAAATGGCAATAGCATGACTCCCTTGTACTTACAGGAATGGAAAGGCTGGCGCTCAGCACAGGAAGAAGTCATATGGAATTATAATTTATCATTATAATAATTGTATTTTTGTGGAATGACTTATATAATATGCAACAACTGTGGCATAGATATAGCAGGCACTGTTTATGTAAGTTATGGAAGGGAACAGATAGCCACATAAGGTAAGGTGAAATCTGAAATAAAGGGTGGTTTCCATGCAAGTGGTCTTTATCAGGATCATGCCTCTAGCTGCAATCTATGCAAAGTATAGGTATTTCCAGTTAGCGCTGTGAGCTGTGACATAACCAGCACCTTTGCTCTGACCCCCTTGCCACAGGCACTGAGCATGCCCAGTTGTATCCTACTGCTTTAACTGTCTTTAAATAGTTTCAGAAAATATTGGTTTTTTTTGTGCAAAATAGTTTGTATCAAATCCTCACTACCTACTTCTCTTTCCCTTTCCTAAATATGTTTAGATTTTTGTTAAATATTTAAACATCCACATTTAATTTATCTACTTTATTCACAAGGATAGGAAAGTCTTTTCCTTATTTTTAAGTTTTACTTTGGAACTGATCAAATCCAGCCTAACGCTTCAAACACACATTAGGTAAATCTAACGATTGTTCCAAATGGAATATGTCTAACAATCCCCAACAGATAAAACGGTGGGCAAGCAGCCTGCACTGTACTATGGAGAGGTGAGGGGGAAGTAAAAGGGCAATCTCCTGCAGTTGTTTTTAGATTGTCATTACTGGCAACTTCGATAGACAATTGTTTACTTTGGTCTTAATTAAAGAGCAATTCCACCCTGTAAAACACTGTAATAGTTTGAAAGCTGATAGATGTGGGACTAACCTGTGGGACTATGCTGCAAAATGTACTTCCCCCCCTTCCCTCTGCTTCTGCCTCCTCTCTAAGCTTTCTGAGCTAGTTATGAACTTGCACATGCTCAGAGGAGACAGCTAGGGAACTAACATTTAGTCATTGGCTGTGATGTAAACTGTTACATCCATGACTAACAGCTGCTAACTAGAGATGTAATGTGGGTTTCGAATAGAACCCAGTTTTGAATCGAATCCAAGGGTTTCGAAGTCCTGACGAAACTTTCGGAACTCCACGATTTTACAAAACCCAAATTTTTTGAGTTTTCGATTTTTATCGAAAATTCAATTTGTGGGCCATTCGCTAACCCTCGAATGCACCGTTCGCTAAGCTAGGAAAGATCGTTCGTTCGTTCGTTTTCGCAAGCCTTCGAATGTACCGTTCACTAACCCTAGGAAGGATTGTTCGTTCGTTCGTTCGTTCATTTTCGCAAGCCTTCGAATGTACCGTTCACTAACCCTAGGAAGGATTGTTCGTTCGTTCGTTTGTTCATTCATTTTCGCAAGCCTCCGAATGTACCGTTCGCTAATCCTAGGAAGGATTGTTTGTTTGTTCAATAATCTTCGAATGTTCCATTCTCTAAGCCTGGAAAGATTGTTTGTTCGTTCGATAATCCTCGAATGTACCGTTCGCTAACCCTAGTAATATAATAACCATATAATAACCTAGTCATATAATAACCATATAATAACCTAGTCATATAATAACCATATAATTACCTGGTTATTATATGGTTATTATATGACTAGGTTATTATATGGTTATCATATGACTAGGTTGTTATATGGTTATTATATTATTAGGTTATTATATGGTTATTATATGACTAGGTTATTATATGGCTATTATATTACTAGGTTGTTATATGGTTATTATATTACTAGGTTATTATATGGTTATTATATGACTAGGTTATTATATGACTAGGTTATTATATGGTTATTATATTACTAGGTTAGTAATAGTCCGAGGCGAACTAACCCTTAAATGTACAGTTCGTTACCCCAGGAAGGATCGTTCGTTCGATAATCCGTTCGCTAACACAGGAAGGTTTGTTCGTTCGTTTGCTAATCCTTGAATGTACCGTTGAATGTAGCTTGTGCAAAACCCCGACAATTGCCCGTCTGACTTCAGGAAGTGTTTAAACGAGTTTTGGTGATGGTGACATGTTCCCCAGACCATTTCCCAGGTGTCACAGCCATTTACAGTAAGTTACCATTGTTAGTTTAGCTGTAAATCACCCGGACTTTTCGAACTATCACTTCCCCATAGACTTTAATGGGTCCGAATATGAACTTTTGAACTTTCCGAAAATTTCAAAAGTTTGAAAACAGAACGAAACTCAACAGTTTCAAACATCTCTACTGCTAACTAGAGGAACCAGGAAGCAGAAAGATTGATAATAGGACATTGTGCAACATTTCAGGTTAGTCTTACATCTCAAATATAGTCCCAAATATATAACATTCAGCGCACTCTTACCAACCGTGGATGCAGACTCCTCAGGAGATTCCCTCAAAGGAACATATATATCAGAACATACATTGAGGTTCACACTGTGTTCTGATGTGTGGTCTAAATAAATACATCAATGTACTGTAATGCTTTCTGATAGTCTTACCTCTCTTACATGTTTGGAGTTTGCGGTCAGGGAACTCCGTTAATCCTTCTATTTTAATACTAAGGGGGAAATGATCCCATATATATTCCATTATGTAAATTGGGGATTATTTCTTTTAATACGCTTTTTAAAAAGACGTAGTCAATGTATCTCTTTAAAGTAATGTCTTTAGGTTACCTTGTTTACAGATAGTCTCCCAAGAACAGAAAGAAATCATCCATTCCCAAGGCTGTCAGTGTATATACAGCCTTAGAAACAGTCATGGCTTCCCTGGGGGTCATAGGTTTCTAAAGCTGCATTAGCCCCCATACTGACAGCCTTGGGGACGGTTCCTTATCGCTCATAGGAGACTTTCTGTAAACAAGGGAAACCATTAATTTGGCTAAAATACAGTAAGAACAGGGTCATTGATTTGTATGGGAGAGACACAGAAAAGTTAATAGAAGCAAAAGTAGAATATTTTCTTATAAAAATCACTTACCTACGTAGCTCAGTTATTTTATAGAGAAATAATCCACTGCTGCTCCCATTATTATATATGGAAACATTTGTGTAACCGAATCTGCCTTGGGTAACCTAATGTAAGCTTCTAGGATTAGCAGCAATGGTTAGGTAGGGTAAAAAGGAAGGTGAAAAGGTTGGACTTGATGGAACCATGTCATTATTCAACCTCAATTACTATGTTAGCAGGAGGCCTATGCACAGGAATCAAGGGAACAAATGTCTATAATTAAGGACTAACCACTGTTTAATTTAATTCCTACAGTAGATGCTCCTGAAACCTTTACATATCTGGTAGTCACTTACTGGTGACTACATGCGTGTGTTGTAGTAATTTACTATATTAATATTAAAGTAATTTGAGGTTAAAGGAACCTGTAATAGATACTGAGATTAGTAGGTTTGGATGTGCACTAAAGCTCGTGTGATATTTCTATGTCCGTCTGTGATCTTTTGTGTGTGTTTATTGTTGCACATTAACGATACTTTCTTGAGAATGATCCTGCTGGAGAGGCTTCCTGCACAATCTATTTAATCATTAGATGTTACCTGTGGTACACGTATGACATGGGAATCCAACCATACAGAGAGATTTTATGGATCTCTGCACTAATTCAAGACATTTAGCTATTTATTCCAGCTGACTGTGAGCAAAATGAGAAGAAATAAGACAAGAGGTTCAGCTAAATGGCAACCACTGTGCTTCATTGCCTTAGAAATGCATGAAAACGCATCAGATGTTCGTAGCTTTGCTAATGATGCAAGTCAAATGAACAAGCTTGGAAAGTCAGGTCTGCGTGGTCCCTATTACCCATTTCACTGTTGGTGAGAACATCCCACTCATAGTCATTTCTTCTTTCTATTTTTAAAGCAAATTCACTAGTACAGAATGGAGATAATATCCATAGCTGTTGTATTTCCTGTAAAGTCTATGGAAATATAAGAAATTGGGGCAATCAGTGTAAAACTTCTCAGTTCCATAAATGTTTTATGGGAATTGGATACATTTAAGCTTCAGAAGAGGATCAAGTTTAAGGGGCATATTAATGAAACTACTTTCGTTTTATTTGTTGCTTTTTAGAAAGATGCGATATTTTGCATTTTCTTACACATTTTTCTCCTTCTGTTGCATTTTTTGTTGCTTCATCAGAATTATTGCCAAACTTTGTTACAGCATTTCTCATACCATTAAACATGATGAAAACCACGGCGGAATATACTGTATAAAGTGGATTTTTAGTGAAAATGATCTAAATATTAGTCATACAGTAGGTGGCGTTAATGGATCTTTGGGGACTGTTAGCCTTGAAATACGTCCTTTCACTTACTGGAAGGTTCCATTAGAATGACTATTTGTTAAACAGCATTATAGGTTGTTACCCTATTAATGTAACTGGTACTGGAAGGTTCCATTAACATGACTATTAGTTAAAAAGCATTATGGGTTGTTACCCTATTAATGTAACTGGTACTGGAAGGTTCCATTAACATGACTATTGGTTAAACAGCATTATGGGTTGTTACCCTATTAATGTAACTGGTACTGGAAGGTTCCATTAACATGACTATTAGTTAAACAGCATTATGGGTTGTTACCCTATTAATGTAACTGGTACTGGAAGGTTCCATTAACATACTATTCGGTTAAACAGCGTTATGGGGGTGTTACCCTATTAATGTAACGGTACTGGAAAGGTTCCATTAACATGACTATTGTTAAAACAGCATTATGGGTGTTACCCTATTAATGTAACTGTACGGAAGGTTCCTTAACATGACTATTAGGTTAAAAAAGCATATTGGGTGTTACCCCATTAATGTAACGTACTGGAAGGTTCATTAACATGACTATTGGTTAAACAGCATTATGGGTGTACCCTATTAAGTAACTGGTACTGTGGAAGGTTCCATTAACATGACTATAGTTAAAACAGCATTATGGGTGTTACCCTATTAATGTAACTGGTACTGAAGGTTCCATTAACATGACTATTGGTTAAACAGCTTATGGGGTTTACCCTAGTAATATAACTGTACTATGGTAGGAAGTATGTTCCCTATTAACTTACTGGATTATCATGGTGTAACCACATTATGGGGTGTACCCTATTATGTAACTGGTACTGGAAGGTTCCATTAACATGACATTGGTTAAACACGCATTATGGGGTTTTACCCTATTATGTACAGTACTGGAAGGTATTCCATTAACATGACTATTGGTTAAACGCATTAGGGGTTTACCCTATTAATTAACTGTACTGGAAGTTCCATTAACATGACTATTGGTTAAACACGCATTATGGGGTGTTACCCTATTAATTAACTGGTACTGGAAGGTTCCATTAACATGACTATTGTTTCACAGCATTATGGGTGTTACCCTATAATAATTAATGGTACTGGAGGTAATTAACATACTATTGGTTAAACAGCTTATGGGGTGTTACCCGATTAATGTAACTAGGTACTGGAAGGTTCCATTACATGACTATTGGTTAAAAGCATTATGGGGTGTTACCCTATTAATATAACTGGTACTGGAAGGTTCCATTAACATGACTATTGGTTAAACAGCATTATGGGGTGTTACCCTTAATGAACTGTACTGGAAGGTTCCATTAACATGACTATAGTTAAACAGCATTAGGGGTGTTACCCTATTATGTAACTGGTACTGGAAGGTTCCATTACATGACTATTGGTTAAACAGCATTATGGGGTGTTAACCCATTAATATAACTGTACTGGAAGGTTCCATTAACATGACTATTGGTTACAACAGCGTTATGGGGTGTTACCTATTATGTACTGGGTCTGAAGGTTCCATTAACATGACTATGGTTAAACAGCGTTATGGGGTGTTACCACCCTTATATGTACTGGTACTGGAAGGTTCCATTAACATGACTATATGGTTAAAACGCGTTAGGGGGTGTTACCCTATGAATAAACTGGTACGTGGAAGTTCCCATTACATGACTATTGGTTAAACAGCGTTATGGGGTGTTACCCCTATTAATGTAAACTGTACTGGAAGGTTCCATTAACATGACTATTGGTTAAACCGCTTATGGGGGTGTTACCCTATTATATATCTGGTACTGGAAGGTCCCTTAACATGACTATTTGGTTAACAGCATTATGGGTGTTACCCTATTAATGTACTGGTACTGAAGGTTCCATTAACATGACTATTGGTTAAACAGCATTATGGGTGTTACCCTATTAATGTAACTGGTACTGGAAGGTTCCTAACATGACTATTGGTTAAAGCATTAGGGGTGTTACCCATTATGTAACTGGTACTGGAAGGTTTCCATTAACATGACTTTGGTTTAAACAGCATTATGGGGTGTTTACCCATTAATTAACTGGTACTGGAAGGTTCCATTAACATGACTATTGGTTAACAAGCATTATGGGGTTTACCCTATTAATTAACTGGTACTGGAAGGTTCATTAACATGACTATTGTTAAACAGCATTATGGGGTGTTACCCTTTAATGTAACTGTACTGGAAGGTTCCATTAAACATGACTATTGGTTAAACAGCATTATGGGGTGTTACCTACTATAATTAACTGGTACGGTGAGGTTCCATTAACATGACTATGGTTAAACAGCATTATGGGGTGTTACCCTATTATGTAACTGGTACTGGAGGTTCCATTAACATGACTATGGTTAAACAGCTTATGGGGTGTTACCCTATTAAGGTAACTGGTACTGGAAGTTCCATTAACATGACTATTTTTAAAACACATATGGGGTGTTACCCTATTAATGTAACTGGTACTGGAAGGTTCCATTAACATGACTATTGGTTTAAACAGCTATGGGGGGTTACCCTATTAATACTAACTGGTACTGAAGTTCCATTAACATGACTATTGGTTAAACAGCATTATGGGGTGTTACCGCTATTAATGTACCTGGTACCTGGAAGGGTTCCATTAACAGTGACTATTGGTTTAAACACGCATTATGGGTGTTACCCTATTAATGTAACTGGTACGAAGGTTCCATTAACATACTATTGGTTAAACAGCATTATGGGGTGTTACCCTATTAATAGTACTGTACTGGAAGGTTCCATTAACATGACTATTGGTTAAACAGCATTATGGGGTGTTACCCTATTAATGTAACTGGTACTGGAGGTTCCATTACATGACTATTGGTTTAAACAGTTATGGGGTGTTACCCATTAATTAACTGGTACTGGAAGGTTCCATTAACATGACTTTATTTAAAACGCATTTATGGGGTGTTACCCTATTAATTAACTGTTACTGGAAGGTTCCATAACATGACTATGGTTAAACAGCATTATGGGGTGTTACCCTATTAATATAACTGGTACTGGAAGGTTCCATTCACTGACATTGGTTAAACAGCTTATGGGTGTTCCCTTTACTGTACTGGTACTCGAAGGTTCTAGTTTTAAACCATTAACATGACTATTGGTTAACCATAGCGTGTTCCATGGGGTTGTTCCCCCTATTATGTTAACTGGTACATGGAAGGTTCCATTAACCTAACTATGACTATTGGTTAACACAGCGTTATGGTGTTTACCCTATTAATATAACTGGTACTTTTGGGGGTCCACTGAAGTATCCATTAATACATGACTATGGTAGAAACTGCGTTTAGGGGGTGTTAACCCTTATAACATGTAACTTACTGGACAAAGTGTTTCCATTAACAATGACTATTATGGTTAACGCGCTTAATGGTGACATATTAACACGGCATTAAATAACAGGACTGGCGTATGTTATTCCATATAATAACAGTGCCTAATCATACTTCTATACGAGGCATTACAATATGTGGGTGTTACCCATTAATGTAACTGGTCTGGAAGGTTCCATTAACATGCTACTATGGTTAACAGCATTATGGGTTGTTCCCTATTAATGTAACTGGTACTGAAGTTCCATTAACAGACTATTGTGTAAAAGCATTATGGGGTGTTACCCTATTAATGTAACTGTACTGGAGGTTCCCATTAACATGACTATTGGTTAAACAGCATTATGGGGTGTTACCCATTAATGTAACTGGTACTGAAGGTTCCATACATGACTATTGGTTAAACAGCTATGGGGTGTTTACCCTATTAATATAACTGGTACTGGAAGGTTCCATTAATGACTATTGTTAACACGCATGTGGTGTTACCCTATTTGTAACTATACTGGAAGGTTCCATATACATGACTATTGTTAAAAGCATTATGGGGTGTTACCCTATTATATTAGGACGGGTACTGGAAGGTTCCATTAACATGACTATTGGTTAAACAGCATTATGGGGTGTTACCCTATTAATGTACTGGTACTGGAAGTTTTCCATTACATGACTATTGGTAAACAGCTTATGGGGTGTTCACCTATTAATGTAACTACTGGAAGGTTCCATTAACATGACTATGGTTAAACAGCATTATGGGTGTTACCCTATTAATATAACTGGTCTCTGGAGTTTCCATTAACATGACTATTGGTTAACAAGCATTATGGGGTGTTACCCTATTAATGTAACTGGTACTGGAAGGTTCCATTAACATACTATTGGTTAAACAGCATTATGGGGTGTTCCCCTTTAATGTAACTGTAACTGGAAGTTCCATTAACATGACTATTGGTTAAACAGCATTATGGGTGTTACCCTATAATATAACTGGTACTGGAAGGTTCCATTAACATGACTATTGGTTAAACATGATATGGGGTGTTACCCTATTAATTAACTGGTACTGGGAAGGTTCCATTAACATGACTATTGGTTAAACAGCATTTATGGGGTGTTACCCATTAATAGTAACTGGTACTGGAAGGTTCCATTAACATGACTATTGTTAAAACACGCATTATGGGGTGTTACCCTATTAATGTACTGGTACTGGAAGGTTCCATATAACTGACTATGGTTAAAACAGCATTATGGTGGGTGTTACCCTATTATAATATACTGGTACTGGAAGGTTCCATTAACATGACTATTGGTTAAACAGCTTATGGGGTGTTACCCTATTAATTAACTGGTACTGGAAGGTTCCATTAACATGACTATTGGTTAAACAGCGTTTGGGGTGTTACCCTATTAATGTAACTGGTACTGAGAAGGTTTCCATTAACTGACTATTGGTTAAACACGCTTATGGGTGTTACCCTATATATAACTGGTACTGGAAGGTTCCATTAACATTATGGTTAAAGCAGCTTTGGGGTGTTACCCTATTAATGTAACTGTACTGGAAGGTTCCATTAACATGACTATTGGGTTAAACAGCATTATGGGGTGTTACCCATTAATATAACTGGTACTGGAGTTCCATAACATGACTATTGGTAAACAGCATTATGGGTGGTGTTACCCTATTAAGTAACTGGTACTGGAAGGTTCCATAACATGACTATTGGTTAAACAGCATTATGGGTGTTACCCTATTAATGTAACTGGTACTGAAGGTTCCTAAACATGGACTATTGGTTAAATCGCATTATGGGTTGTTACCCTATTATGTAACTGTACTGGAAGGTTCCATTAACATGACTATGTGTTAAACAGCATTATGGGGTGTTACCCTATTAATATAACTGGTACTGAGGTTCCTTAACATGACTATTGTTAAACAGCATTATGGGGTGTTACCCTATTAATATTAACTGGTACTGGAAGGTTCCATTAACATGACTTGTGTTAAACAGCATTATGGGGTGTTACCCAGTAATACTAGTACTGAAGGTTCCATTACATACTATTGGTTAAACATCTTATGGGGTGTTTACCCTATTGATAACTGGTACTGGAAGGTTCCATAACATGACTATTGGTTAAACAGCATTATGGGTGTTACCCTATTAATGTAACGGTACTGGAAGGTTCCATTAACATGACATTGGTTAAACAGCTTATGGGGTGTTACCCATTAATGTAACTGGTACTGGAAGGTTTCCATTAACATGACTATGGTTAAACATTATGGGTGTTACCCTATTAATGTAACTGGTACTGGAAGGTTCCATTAACAGGACTATTGGGTTAAACAGCTTATGGGGTGTACACCTTTATAAAACTGGTACGGAAGGTTCCATTAACATGACTATTGGTTAAACAGCTTATGGGGTGTTACCCTATTAATGTAACTGGTACTGGAAGGTTCCATTAACTTGACTATTGGTTAACAGCATTATGGGTGTTACCCCATTAATTAACTGGTACTGGAAGGTTCATTAACATGACTATGTTTAAACAGCGTTATTGGGGTGTTACCCCTATTAATGTAACTGGTACTGGAAGGTTCCATTAAACTGACATTAGTTTAAACAGCATTATGGTGTTACCCTATTATGTAACACTGTACTGGAAGGTCCATTACCATGACTATTGTTAAACAGCGTTATGGGGTGTTACCCTATTAATGTAACTGGCTGGAGTTTCCATTAACATGACTATTGGTTAAACATCTTATGGGGTGTTACCCTATTAATGTAACTGGTACTGGAAGGTTCCATTAACTGACTATGGTTAAACAGCGTTATGGGTGTTTACCCTATTAATGTAACTGGTAACTGGAAGGTTCCATAACATGACTATGGTTAAATAGCATTATGGGGTGTTACCCTATTAATGTAACTGGTACTGGAAGGTTCCATTAACATGACTATTGGTAAACAGCGTTATGGGGTGTTACCCTATTAATATAACTGGTATGGAGGTTCCATTAACATGACTATTAGTTAAACAGCATTATGGGGTGTTACCCTATTAATGTAACTGGTACTGGAAGGTTCCATTAACATGACTATTGGTTAAACAGCATTATGGGGTGTTACCCTATTAATATAACTGGTACTGGAAGGTTCCATTAACATGACTATTGGTTAACAGCATTATGGGGTGTTACCCTATTAATGTAACTGGTACTGAAGGTTCCATTAACATGACTATTGGTTAAACAGCATTATGGGGTGTTACCCTATTAATGTAACTGGTACTGGAAGGTTCCATTAACATGACTATTGGTTAAACAGCGTTATGGGGTGTTACCCTATTAAATGTAACTGGTACTGGAAGGTTCCATTAACATGACTATTGGTTAAACAGCATTATGGGGTTTTACCCTATTAATATAACTGGTACTGGAAGGTTCATAACATGACTATTGGTTAAACAGCATTATGGGGTGTTACCCATTAATGTAAACTGGTACTGGAAGGTTCCATTAACATGGACTATTGTTAAACAGCATTATGGGGTGTACCACTATTAAGAACTGGTACTGGAAGGTTCCATTAACATGACATTGGTTAAACAGCGTTATGGGGTGTTATACCTTTAATGTAACTGGTACTGAAGGTTCCATTAACATGACTATTGGTATAAACAGCATTATGGGGTGTTACCCTATTAATGTAACTGGTCTGGAGGTTCCATTAACATGACTATGGTTAACAGCGTTATGGTGTTACCCTATATATCACTGGTACTGGAAGGTTCCATTAACATGACTATTGGTTAAACAGCATTATGGGTGTTACCCTATTAATATAACTGGTACTGGAAGGTTCCATAACATGACTATGGTTTAACAGCGTTATGGGGGTTACCCTATTAATGTAACTGTACTGGAAGGTTCCATTAACATGACTATTGTTAAACAGCGTTATGGGGTGTTACCCTATTAATGTAACTGGTACTGGAAGGTTCCATTAACTGACTATGGTTAAAACAGCTTATGGGGTGTTACCCTATAATGTAACTGGTACTGGAAGGTTCCATTAACATGACTATTGGTTAAACAGCGTTATGGGGTGTTACCCTATTAATGTAACTGGTACGGGAAGTTCCATTAACATGACTATTGTTAAACAGCGTATGGGGTTGTTACCCTATTAATGTAACTGGTACTGGAAGGTTCCATTAACATGAACTTGGTTAACAGCTTATGGGGTGTTACCCTATTAATGTAACTGGTACTGGAAGGTTCCTTAACATGACTATTGGTTAAACAGCATTATGGGGTGTTACCCTATTAATATAACTGGACTGGAAGGTTCCATTACATGACTATTGGTAAACAGCGTTATGGGGTGTTACCCTATTAATATAACTGGTACTGGAAGGTTCCATTAACATGACTATTGGTTAAACAGCTTATGGGTGTTCCCTATTAATGTAACTGGTACTGGAAGGTTCCATTAACATGACTATTGGTTAACACACGTTATGGGTTTTACCCTATTAATGTAACTGGTACTTGGAAGGTTCCATTAACATGACTATTGTTAAACAGCGTTATGGGGTGTTACCTATTAATATAACTGGTACTGGAAGGTTCCATTAACATGACTATGGTTTAAACAGCATTATGGGGTGTTACCCTATTATAACTGGTATGGAAGGTTCCATTACATGACTATTGTTAAAAAGCATTATGGGTGTTTACCCTATTAATGTAACTGGTACTGGAAGGTTCCATTAACTGACTATTAGTTAAACAGCATTATGGGTTGTTACCCTATAATATAACTGGTACTGGGAGGTTCCATTAACATGACTATTGGTTAAACACATTATGGGTGTTACCTACATAATGTAACTGGTACTGGAAGGTTCCATTAACATGACTATTAGTTAAACAGCGTTATGGGGTGTTACCCTATTAATGTAACTGGTACTGGAAGGTTCCATTAACATGACTATTGGTTTTAAACAGCGTTATGGGGTGTTACCCTATAATGTAAACGGTACTGGAAGGTTCACCTTACATGACTATTGGTTAAACAGCGTTATGGGGTGTTACCCTATTAATGTAACTGGTACTGGAAGGTTCCATTAACATGACTATTGGTTAAACAGCGTTATGGGGTGTTACCCTATTAATGTAACTGGTACTGGAAGGTTCCATTAACATGACTATTGTTAAACAGCATTATGGGGTGTCCTATTAATGTACTGGTACTGGAAGGTTCCATTAACATGGACTATTGGTTAAACAGCATTATGGGGTGTTACCCTATAATGTAACTGGTACTGGAGGTTCCATTACATACTATTGGTTAAACAGCATTATGGGGTGTTACCCTATTAATGTAACTGGTACTGGAAGGTTCCATAACATGACTATTAGTTAAACAGCGTTATGGGTGTTACCCTATTAATATAACTGTACGTAAGGTTCCATTAACATGACTATTGTTTAAACAGCATTTGGGGTGTTACCCTATTATGTAACTGGTACTGGAAGGTTCCATTACATGACTATTGGTTAAACAGCATTATGGGGGGTTCACCCTTTAATGTAACTGGTACTGGAAGGTTCCATTAACTGACTATTGGTTAAACAGCATTATGGGGTGTTACCCTATTAATGTAACTGGTACTGGAAGGTTCCATTAACATGACTATTGGTTAACAGCATTAGGGGTTTACCCTATTAATGTAACTGTTACTGGAAGGTTCCATTAACATGACTAGTTGTTAAACAGCTTATGGGGTTTACCCTATTAATGTAACTGGTACTGAGGTTCCATTAACATGACTATAGTGTTAAACAGCATTATGGGGTGTTACCCTATTAATTGTACTGGTACTGGAAGGTTCCATTAACATGACTATTGGTTAAACAGCATTATGGGGTTTACCCTATTATGTACCTGGTACTGGAAGGTTCCTTAACATGACTATATTGGTTAAACAGCATTATGGGGTTGTTACCCATTAATGTAACTGGTACTGGAAGGTTCCATTACATGACTATTGGTTTAAACAGCATATGGGTGTTACCCTATTAATATACTGGTACTTGGAAGTTCCATTAAACATGACTATTGGTTAAACCGTTATGGGGTGTTACCCATTAATGTAACTGGTACTGGAAGGTCCATTAACATGACTATTGGTTAACAGCATTATGGGTGTACCCATTAATGTAACTGGTACTGGAAGGTTCCATTAACATGACTATTGGTTAAACAGCATTATGGGGTTTACCCTATTAATGTAACTGGTACTGGAAGGTTCCATTAACATGACTTTGGTTAAACAGCATTATGGGGTGTTACCCTATTAATGTAAACGGTACTGGGAGGTTCCATTAACATGACTATTGGTTAAAGAGGCATCTGAGCTAATCTATAAATCTGAGCAATCTCTGGCGATACATAATTTGTAATACCTCTACTTTATAAGGGTGAGAATGGTCTGGCTTTTTTTGATGAAGTGTGGAACTAAGGAATGTTTACAATGATTTATGGAAGTAAATAATAGAGGTAGAAAGGGATAATTCAATTAAACATTTGGATTAATAAGTTTTAAGTATTTTGTGCCGGAACTGGAAACTGTTAAGAAGATGCAAGAGTATTGCATGAAGTTACGAATTCACTACCTTCAGGCGATGGTAATGTTGGATGTGTGAACACGTTAGATACAACTGTGAAATTGTGTTTTTCAGGCTTTGATTTCTAACGTGTAAGTTCACATTAGACAGTCTGCAGATACATGGATTAGGTTCAACTGAAGATTTATACTAAACATGAGAAATGGCAATAGCATGACTCCCTGTACTTCAGGAATGGAAAGGCTGGCTGGCGTCAGCACAGGAAGAAGTCATATGATTATAATTTATCATTATAATAATTGTATTTTTGTGGAATGACTTATATATTGCAACAACTGTGGCATAGATATAAGCAGGCACCTGTTTATGTAAGTTATGGAAGGGAACAGATAGCCACATAAGGTACGGTGAAATCTGAAATAAAGGGTGGTTTCACATGCAAGTGGTCTTTTCAGGATCATGCCTCGACTGCATCTATGCAACTTATAGCTGTTAAAGGGGGTATTTCCAGTTAGCGCTGTGAGCTGTGACATAACCGCACCTTTGCTCTGACCCCTTGCCACAGGCACTGAGCATGCCCAGTGTATCCTACTGCTTTAACTGTCTTTATAGTTTCAGAATATTGGTTTTTTTTTGTGCAAAATAGTTTGTATCAAATCCTCACTACTACTTCTCTTTCCCTTTCCTAATATGTTAGATTTTGTTAAATATTTAAACATCCACATTTAATTTATCTACTTTATTCACAAGGATAGGAAAGTCTTTCCTATTTTTAAGTTTTACTTTGGAACTGATCAAATCCAGCCTAACGCTTCAAACACACATTAGGTAAATCTAACGATTGTTCCAATGGAATATGTCTAACAATCCCCAACAGATAAACGGTGGGCAAGCAGCCTGCACTGTACTATGAGAGGTGAGGGGAAGTATAAAGGGCAATCTCCTGCAGTTTGTTTTTAGATTGTCATTATGGCAACTTCGATAGACAATTGTTTACTTTGGTCTTAATTAAAGAGACAATTCCACCCTGTAAAACACTGTAATAGTTTGAAGCTGATAGATGTGGGACTAACCGTGGGACTAGCTGCAAAATGTACTTCCCCCCTTCCCTTGCTTCTGCCTCCTCTCTAAGCTTTCTGAGCTAGTTATGAACTTGCACATGCTCAGAGGAGACAGCTAGGGAACTAACATTAGTCCATTGGCTGTGATGTAAACTGTACATCCATGAACTAACAGCTGCTAACTAGAGATGTAATGTGGGTTTCGAATAGAACCCGTTTTGAATCGAATCCAGGGTTTCGAAGTCCTGACGAAACTTTCGGAACTCCACGATTTTACAAAACCCAAATTTTTTGAGTTTTCGATTTTTATCGAAAATTCAATTTGTGGGCCATTCGCTAACCCTCGAATGCACCGTTCGCTAGCTAGGAAGATCTTCGTTGTTCGTTTTCGCAAGCCTTCGATGTACCGTTCACTAACCCTAGAAGGATTGTTCTCTCGTTCGTTCGTCTTTGCAAGCCTTCGAATGTACCTTCACTAACCCTAGGAAGGATTGTTCGTATCGTTCGTTTGTTCTCATTTTCGCAAGCCTCGAATGTACCGTTCGCTAATCCTAGGAAGGATTGTTTGTTTGTTCATAATCTTCGAATGTTCCATTCTCTAAGCCTGGAAGATTGTTTGTTCGTTCGATATCGCTCGAATGTACCGTTCGCTAACCCTGTAATATATAACCATATAATAACCTAGTCCTATAATAACCAGATAATACTAGTCATATAATAACCATATAATTACCTGGTTATTATATGGTTTTTATATTGATAGGTTTATATGTTATCATATGACTAGGTTTTTATATGGTTATGTATATTATTAGGTTTATATATGGTTATTATATAGGTTATTTATGTGCTATATATATCTACTAGGTTGTTATATGGTTATTATATTACTGGTTATTATATGGTTATTATATGACTAGGTATTATATGATAGTATTATATGGTTATTCTAACTAGGTTAGTAATGTCAGGCGAACTACCCCTTAAATGTAAGCTCGTTACCCCAGGAGGATCGTTCGTTCGATAATCCGTTCGCTAACACAGGAAGGTTTGTTCGTTCGTTTGCTAATCCTCGAATGTACCGTTGAATGTAGCTTGTGCAAAACCCCGACAATTGCCCGTCTGACTTCAGGAAGTGTTTACAACGAGTTTTGGTATGGTGACATGTTCCCCAGACCATTTCCCAGGTGTCACAGCCATTTACAGTAGTACCATGGTTAGTTTAGCTGTAAATCACCACCCGGACTTTTCGAACTATCACTTCCCCTAGACTTTAATGGGTCCGAATATGAACTTTTGAACTTTCCGAAAATTTCAAAAGTTTGAAAACAGAACGAAACTCAACAGTTTCAAAACATCTCTACTGCTAACTAGAGGAACCAGGAAGCAGAAAGATTGATAATAGGACATTGTGCAACATTTCAGGTTAGTCTTACATCTCAAATATAGTCCCAAATATATACATTCACGCACTCTCAACCGTGGATGCAACTCCTCAGGAGATTCCCTCAAAGGAACATATATATCAGAACATACATTGAGGTTCACACTGTGTTCTGATGTGTGGTCTAATAAATACATCAATGTACTGTAATGCTTTCTGATAGTCTTACCTCTCTTACATGTTTGGAGTTTGCGTGTGGTTTCCTATATACAATTTTTCATTTCAGGGGTTGACTTGTCCTTTACAGAATACAGCAAAACGTGAAGTGGTGATGGGCTTAAAATATTTGGCCAAGTTATTGAACTAATTGCTTAATTTATCCGAGAGAAGGGCAGGCTTTTTAAGTCGCAATAAAATATAAGAAAATTAATTGGATGAGCACTAGGCTTCTATTTTTTGTATGTATTTCCCTTTACTTGTTATTTTACTTTTTTTTTTTTTACTTTTTACTTTTTTTTGTATGTATTTTGTATGTATTTTGTATGTATTTTGTATGTATTTTTTTTGTATGTATTTTTTTTTATTTTTACTTTTTTTTGTATGTATTTCCCTTTACTTGTTATTTTACTTTTCTAAAATGTATAAAATCAAAATCGTTCTCAATACGGATGTAAAACGGGATTTTTTACTCTTTAGCCTTTTAATAGGGAACATGGATCATGTGTCCAATGTAAAATATGACTTAATAAAAGAACAAAAAGCGAATAGAAGGAAAACAATTCAGACCTGGTGCGTTTTTATTTCTGGTGTTAATGTTGTAGCAGTGTAATTGTGTAATTGTGTTACTCTCTATGCTAAATCCTTAGGGCTAGGCCACACTGGCGCGTTTTTCACGCGTTTGCACACGCGTTTCGCGCTTGCGATTGCGCCCGTGATTTTCGCTAAAATGGAAAACGCGGGAACGCGAAAATTCCCGCGATTTCCGATGCGCATGTGATTGCGCGTCCGTTCGCGTTTTGGTAACGCATGCGTTCACCATTTTTGGTGCGTTAACGCAGCGTTTCCGTAACGCAAAAAGGCGAAAATGCATGCGCAAAATGTGAACACAGACGCGAACGCACAAGAAAAGCGCGCACAATCGCGTGCGATAACGCTGTGCGTGATTCCTGTGCATTGCAGTATGGCCTCAGCCTTAATGTTATTAATGGAGAGAGTAAAATGTGCATTGAATACAATTAATTCCCTTATTAACCTTCAAAACCATCAGGGAGACTGAATGAAAGCACCAGTGCTATATTCTATAATATAATAGTTAAAGGGAATGTACAGTGTTATCCAAAGTTCGGTCCATTGCAATTCCGTTCCTTTATATCACACAGTATGTTTCTCTTATTTTCCTAAGCCATTGGCAAAGTTTACTTTCCCCACTTTACTTGCTGGCTCTTCTTGCTCACCTGTAATTTTGTTCAATCCACTGTCCCTGTGAGACTTGCTGGAGTGCCCTGCTATATGTATATTACACTTGGGGGCATATTTATAAACGGCCGTTAACTTTTCACCGCCGGGTTTCCCGACGATTTCGCCAAAATCGGAATGAACCCATTATAAAACGGCAGTGGAACATTAACACCTCGATAACATCGCATCAGTTACCGCTCGCTTCTCTTTATAAAGCTGCAGTAACATTGCTTTGAAGTTAACCCTGGCAGTTTCAATTCACCAACTTTGTGTTAGGGAAAATGTCCGAGATCGCTGGGGGTCGTTGGTGTATGCCCATTCCACCACAGGTGGTCGCATTCACCAGAGGGGCGTGGCTGGGTGTACGCCCACCCTGCCCTCGCCCTCCATGGCAGAGACCACCCGCCAGCCAACCCATTCCCAGCAGCCCCTCCCAGCCCCCTGTACTCACTGAGCTCACTGGGGGTGGGAGTGCCCTCTAGCGGGGGCACTGAGAAGTGCCTTTTGGGGCTTCGGGGGTGCTGCAGCTCGAACTAGGACCCCCCCTTCCCTTGCACTTATAAGTGACTTTGCGGACCTTGGAAGGGCCCTTAGGGGTATAACAACCGCTGAAGTCGCTGATGCCAGCCGATGTTGCTAATCTCTTCTTTATTCTGCCATCTACTGTGATGACTTCTGAGCTCCGCGGAGGATTGCAGCTCTTTATATAGGTTTGCAGAAAGTCCTAATCCGATTCTGATTGGTCAATTTTTCAATGCTTGGTATCACAGCGAACATCGAATCTACGAGTAAAGTGTCCATTAAAACCTATACGCGAGCATCGAATCCGCAAGTAAAATGTACATGGTATCTAGGCACGAACATCGAATCTACGAGTAAAGTGTCCATTAAAACCAATACACGAGCATCGAATCCGTAAGTAAAATGTCCATGGTATCTAGGCGCGAACATCGAATCTATGAGTAAAGTGTCCATTAAAGCCTATACGCGAGCATCGAATCCGTGAGTAAAATGTCCATGGTATCTAGGCGTGAGCATCGAATCTACTAGTAAAGTGTCCATTAAAACCTATATGCGAGCATCGAATCCGCGAGTAAAATGTCCATGGTATCTAGGCGCGAACATCGAATCTACGAGTAAAGTGTCCATTAAAGCCTATACGCGAGCATCGAATCCGCAAGTAAAATGTCCATGGTATCTAGGCGCGAACATCGAATCTACGAATAAAGTGTCCATTAAAGCCTATAAGCGAGCATCGAATCCGCAAGTAAAATGTACATGGTATCTTGGCGCAAACGAGCTCGAAAATAGTGCGAGTGAGAGTAAAATAGATTTTTGGAAAGTCCTGGATATTTGAACATGTTCCTCAGACCATTTCCCAGGTCCCACAGCCATTTACATTAAGTTCCCATTGATATTTTAATTGTATTTCATTAGAACTTTTCAAACTATTTGACTTCCATTGACTTTAATGGGTCCGTTTTCCAACTTTCGAACTTTCTATGTAGTTCGAAAGTTTGAAAACGGACTGAACTTTCAAAAGTTCTGCCATCTCTACTATGGACTGTTATTTTATCCAGACAGGCAGATATAAGGGTAAAATCATATAATCAGGTTCAGCTAGTGCTCCATTCGGGGTAAAATCTGACACGTTATCAGAGGGAGTAAGGGCATCTCCACCCATAAAATCAACTTTAATACCCCTTTAAATGCAGTTCATTTCTGTTGATAATGCCTCATAGTAGGAACAACAATTTATATTGTCAATGCGTTAATTTAATTAATTTAAACCCACAAAATCACCTAATGCTTCAGAGGCTTAATCCCCTTCCTAAGGTACCAAGTGAAACATTGGATAATAGTTCCCACAAATCACAGGGCAAACCCTCCGCTATCAAGGGAGTGATTGCAAGTGAGTGAAATGCGTAGGGTAGACATTATCCCTAGAATTCTGGCATAGCACCCAGCCACTGGTTCAGATATGTGGATGACACCTGGGTTAAAATCCACCAGAAGGAAGTACAAGCTGTCTATTTCATGGCAGGTGAAGAAGAAATCCATAACATACTGCATTTGGACATCCACATGGGAATGTTAAGCTGCACTATTAATAAAACATACACAATAAAAGGAAACGGACAACGATTTGAAGGTTGGAGGAATCTGGCCGCAGCTTTTAATACTTTATTAATTAAAACTTGTTAATAAAACCAAAATTCATTTGAACATAAACGCTGCTGTTTTAAGGATTACCGCAGTATCTGGTAACTCTTAACCAACCACTATGGCTATAACCATAAGGTCTATAGCCCAATTCTATCAGCACCCTCCATACCATGGGCATTGCCTAACAATTGCCCATGGTAAGCCTCCACTGTAACACAGCGTGTTCAATCAAGTTCTGCAGACCTACACAAAAAATGTCAGTTCCTATGTCCGATAGATGTATTTTATCATCTCTATATAAGCCAGAACCTCCATCCTCCAAATCAACATGACGATAGGTAAGTATTGAACTTTCTAAGGCAAACTTGTATATATTACAATTAATTTTCTTGCGTCACTTTTCTAGCGGAACTAGGACTTGAGAGTCGATCCACAAAAGGCAAGGAATAATTTCCGAAAAATGCAACAACAGACTTTGGGAACATGAATTTAACATAAGCCAAATCTCTTCTTATTTGTTTCATTAATTCTACTGATTTTACTTTCCCTATGTCATTACCCCCCAGATGTAGGATAAGGATATCGGGAATGCCCCACGAGTTAGATGCCCTGGCCAACATAGGAAATAAGTCGTAATGCTTTCTGATAGTCTTACCTCTCTTACATGTTTGGAGTTTGCAGTGTGAGTTTCCTATATACAATTTTTCATTTCAGGGGTTGACTTGTCCTTTACAGAATAAAGCAAAACGTGAAGTGGTTGATGGGCTTAAAATAATTTGGCCAAGTTATTGAACTAATTAAAGCAATTAGTTCAATAACTTGGCCAAATTATTTTAAGCCCTAATAATAATAATAATAATAATAATAATAATATAACAAGGTAAGAGATATATGACCTGTAATTGGTAAAAATATTGTTGTAGAAAGTGTGAGGTTCAAAAAAACAAGACAACAATACGATTCTATACTAGATTTATCTCTATGAAGCTTATGTATACATTACATTGTTCAGGCGTTATCCAACAACGCAGGACATTTCTGCAAACAAGTCTCTAATCCAGTATTTGCCCACTCTATTAACTGGAACTTTACATATGGCTTGACATTGCTCTGGCCTCTTTACTCATTCAACAAAGTCTCATGAACTAAACTACTTAAGCCAACAATATTCACTATTGAGACGTTTTTGTCCACATTATTGGAATCTATTTTATAGAATCCAAATTTTGCATTGATTGATTGAGTGTCTTTCAGTAATCAGATAAAATTTACACCAATGTTTAATTTTCCTTAAATTCTTAAAAAGATAAAATAATAAAAATATTAACCTTTAAATACTACTTAAAAATGATACTTTTTAAAAATGTCTGTGTTCACAATTAAAACTATTAAAAACTATTTACAACATGCTTCAATTAATCTATAAGAAAAAATATTTAAACCAAAAGTTTAATTTCATTTTAGAAGATAAAACAGTTGTATCCCATTGTGAATTTCCCCTATATTGTTAGCTATTTTTTTCTTTCCCCAAATTTCAGTATTTTTTTTTAATGAAATGGGATAGACATAACACACAATCAGGGAGATTCAATGAAAGTTCTTATCGTTTAAAATGGTGCTAATTTTGCCCCAACCAATCAGATGTTATTTAACATTTCAAAGCTAACATCTGATTGGTTGGGGCAAAATTAGCACCATTTTTAATGATAAGAACTCTTATTGAATTTACTTTTCTATTATTCATTCCTACAAAGGTTCTGCACTTAGATGACAGATCTTTCTGAAAACTGTCCACAAAAAAATGATTATACTGTAAAATAAGTACAAATAATTATAAGTATAATATACGTTTTATGTTGATTATATTATTGTAAAGTCTTTAGAATACTGCAGTAGATGTGTATATTGTGTGATTGACAGGCCAGTGTGATTGACAGGACATTATGATTGACAGGTCGGCAATTGATGCTTTTCATTTGTTAAAAGGATATTTAGATATTCCTCTCATGCATTATACGTCCCCTGCATAATAACTGAATTACATTGCTACTTTCAATTATCTGGAATTCAAACTATTGGTGTCATTTTATTTTCAGGAAATGTAGCACAACACGTTTCAGACCTCAAAAGGCTCCCTGTGCATCTTCTGAAATAATGGCACTGATGGACAGAATTCACCTAAGACTCTCTTGTGCTTTCTAGTTGGGTTACAATTGCTCTTGGACTGTGGTGAGTCCCTCCACTTGATTGTAGAGCCTGGTGAATCTATTGGAATTAAAGGTGACACTACCTTGAGTGATTCTAAGAGGTTAGGGTACCATGACCACAACACCCCAACAATGTCAAGAACAAAACCTCGTACACACATCAGATCATTTTCATAAGATGTGCCCAACAAATGTTCAGCAACCGTCTCATTATACACTAGTTCAGCCGCCTGTACATACATCAACGATAGTGCATAGATAATCAGGGAGATTCAATAAAAGTTCTTATATCGCTTAAAATGGTGCTAATTTTCCCTAATTGCCCAACTTTTATTGAATAACCCTGAATGTTCGTTGGTAAAGGTGTTACGTGACGTACGTATTAAGTGACGTTCAGGATATCGCGTGATCTCGAAATGTCGCACATGTGTATTTCATTCAATCTTCCATGACACTCTACTGATAATCTGCCGACTATGTACAAACAAACGACAATCGGCAGAACGAATCTGCCAGGCTGATCATCGGAAAAAGCCGTGAATAGTCGCAGATCGTTGGTCTTAGAAGATCGTTAAAGCTTCATTTTCGCACGAATGTCGCACGATGAGTCGTTCATTGGGCAAATCTGACGTGTGTACGAAGCTTAAGAAAGGGAAGAGAAAATGGCCGCATTTGTGTAACCGAACAGGAATTAGCTGGGTGGCCCTATGCAGGACGTAAAGTTTATAGTGGCTTCTCGGTCATTTCTTGATTTTGCACAGAATACAGCAATCCAACTAGTCTACCGTTCTATTATAACTGTAGAATTTAAAGGGGTCACTAACCCCCCCCCCCCCCAATTTAACCAAAAAATTTTTTCTTTTTTTAATAAATAAAATCCATTTACATGAACATCCCATTGCTGCCAATGAAAAGCCATTGCAAATGCATCCACATTTTATTTCTAATCATTCATTTCCTACTTTCCATCATCAAAAGGTCAAATGACAGAAGGAAAAGAATTTAATTTCTAATAAGATCGAGAAAAGGCAAATTAAATTAAAAAGAGAAATTGTTTTTATTAACAGCGACTTATTTAAAGGATAACTATTGCCTCAATTCATGTTTTTGTGATATCTAAGGGAAGGCAGCATGGTTGTAAATGTGAGTAAGCGATTTCAGCTGCTGGAAGTGTGGACATGTAATTGGGGTAATGTATGTTATTCATTTGACTTGAAAAAGCCAAATTCCTGTTCTTTCTATTTCATCTTCTTCTTCTTTTTCTTCTTCCGTTTTTATTCTATTCTTCCGCTTTTTTGGACCGTATCTCCTCCCACAGTTTTTGAGCTAGAGACATGAAATTCGGTACAGACGTGCGGGGCATATAGGAGAAGTGTGCTATCTTCTAGCTAAGAAGATAAGTGTACCTAGACCCAGGTACACACACCTACCAATCTACTTATCTATTACTGTGGCAGCCATACTTAATGGGTAACTAAAGTCAAAAAAATAATTTAGATTGATCCTCATAAGATAGTTTAATGGTGTAACCACAAAAAAGACATACCCCTCCAACCAGACCCAGGTACCCCACCTACTGACTACTTAATCCATTACTGTGCAGCCCATACTTAAAGGTAACTAAAGTCAAAAAACTATTTTGACCAGCATCAAAAAATTTGTTTTTTTAACCCCAACACAGTCCACACCACTACTGATCTACTTATCCCTTACGTGTGGCAGCCATACTTAAAGGTTACTAAGTCACAAACTAATTTGACCATCATCAAAAAATTTGTTTTTTTAACCACCCAACACAGGTCAACACACCTACTGAATTATTATCCATACTGTGGCCGCCATAAGTAATGGTAAAAAAAGTAAAAACAATAAATAATTTGTTCAATAATCAAAGTTTGTTTTTTTAACGCCAACCTGATCCAGGTCACACACACGTCCAGCCAATACGCGAGCTCGAATCCACAAGTAACATTTCATGGTTATCTAGTAGTCTCGAACATCGAACTCGACAGTAAAGTGTCCATTAAACCTATCACGTCAGCATCGAATTCCCAAGTAAAATGGCTACATGTAAATCTGGGCGCGAACATCGATCTACGAGTAACGTGGTCCATAAAAGAACCATACGTAGCATCGAACTGGCCGTAAAATGTCCATGTATCTAGGTCGTTAACAATCGAATTCTACGAGTAACGTGTCCATTAAACCTATACGTGAGCATCGAACCCTCGCGATAAATTACGGTTCACAGACATGGACTATACAGTAAGGTCGCTAAATTGGAGATCGATCAGGTAACTTGCATGTAGTTCGCGACATCGAGTCATAAGGTCCATTAAAACCTATACGTCAACATCGAACTACGCGCGCGATAAATGTCCATGGTATCTAGGCAGCGAACATCGAATCTACAAGTCAAGTAGTCCATTAAACCTATACGCGAGCATCGAAACCTCCGCTGGTAAAAATGTCCTGGATATCTAGGCGCGACATCGAAATCTGCGGATAAAGTGTCCAATTAAAACCTATACGTGAGCATCGAATCCGCGTCGGAAAATGTCCCTGGGTATCTAGTCGATACATCGAATCTACAGTAAAGTGTCCATTAAAACCTATACGTGAGCATCGAACCGCCGTAAAATGGTCCATTATCTAGGGCGCGAACACTCGAATCTGCGAGTAAAGTGTCCATTAAACCTATACGCGAGCATCGAATCCACGTAAAATGTACATGGTATCTAGGCGCGAACATCGAATCTACTAGTAAATGAGGTACCATTAAAACCTATACGGAGACATCGAACCGCGTTAAAATGTCCATGGTATCTAGGCACGAACATCGAATCTACGTAAAGTGTCCATTAAAACCTATACGCAACATCGAATCCGCCAAGTAAAATGTCCAGGGTATCTAGGCAGCGAACTCGAATCTACAGTAAAGTGTCCATTAAACCTATACGCGAGCATCGAATCCGCAGTAAAATTACATGGTCCTAGCGCGAACAATCGAATCTCGAGTAACGTTCCATTAAACCTATACGCGAGCATCGAATCCGCAAGTAAAATGTCCATGGTAATCTCTAGGCGCGAACATCGAATCTACGAGTAAAGTGTCATTAAAGCCTATAAGCGAACATCGAACTCAATAAAATGTCCATGGTATCTAGGGACAGAACCTCGAATCTTGTAGTAAGTGGTCCATTAAAGCCTATACTACGAGCATCGAATCCGCAGTAAAAATGTACATGGTATCTAGGCGCGAACATCGAATCTACGAGTAAAGTTTCCATTAAAGCCTATACGCGAGCATCGAATCCACAAGTACAAATGTACATGGTATCTAGGCCGAACATCGAATCTGCGAGTAAAGTGTCCATTAAAACCTATAAGCGAGCATCGAATCCCAGTAAAATGTCCATGGTATCTAGGCGAACATCGAATCTACGAGTAAAGTGTCCATTAAAAAACCTATACGCGGCCATCGAATCCGCAAGTAAATTACATTATCTCTAGGATGGCGCGAACATCAGAATCTACGAGTAAGTGTCCTTAAAGACCTATACTCGAGCATCTAATCGCAAACGTAATTGTCCATGGTATCTAGGCGCGAACATCGAATCTACGAGTAAAGTGTCCATTAAAGCCCTATACGCGAGCAATCGAATCCACAGTAAAATGTCCATGGTATCTAGCCGCGAGCATCGAATCTACGAGTAAAGTGTCCATTAAACCTATACGCGAGCATCGAATCCCGCAAGTAAAATGTACCTGGGTATCTAGGCGGAAAAATCGAATCTGCGAGTCAAAGTGTCTTATTAAAACCTATACGTGAGCATCGAATCCGCAAGTAAAATGTACCATGGTATCTAGGCGCGAACATCGAATCTCAGTAAGTGTCATTAAAACCTGTACGCGAGCATCGATCCAAGTAAAATGTCCATGGTACTAGGCGCGACACTCGAATCTAAGAGATTAAAGTTTCCATTAAGCCTATACCGAGTCATCGAATCCGCAAGTAAATGTCCAGGTATCTAGCGCGAACATCGAATCTACGAGTAAAGTGTCCATTACATAAACCTATACGGAGCATCGAATATCCGCAAGTAAATGCATGGTATTAGGCGCGAACTCGAATCTCGAGTAAAGGTCCTTAAACCTATACCACATCGATCCGCCGTACAATGTTCGTGGTATTGGCCGACTAGATCTGCGAGTAAGTGTCCATTAAAATATACGCGAACATCGAAACGGCGTATCTCCATGGTAAGGCCGAACATCGCATCAGGTAAAGTGTCCATTAACGCATATCGCGAGCATCGAATCCGCAGTAAAATTACATGGTATCTAGGCGCGAACATCGAATCCGAGTAAGTGTCCATTAAAGCCTATACGCGAGCATCGAATCCGCAAGTAAAATGTACATGGTATCTAGGGCGAACATCGAATCTACTAGTAAATGCCATTAAAACCTATACGCGAGAGCATCGAATCCGCAAGTAAATTGTACATGTACTCAGGCGCGAACATCGAATCTGCGAGTAAAGTGTCCATTAAAGCCTATACGCGAGCATCGAATCTCGCAAGTAAAATGTCATGGTATCTAGGCGCGAACACGATCTACGAGTAAAGTGTCCATTAAAACCTATACGCAGCATCATCTCCGCAAGTAAAATGTACATGGTATCAGTGCGCGAACATCGAATCTCGAGTAAAGTGTCCATTAACGCCTATACGCGAGCATCGAATCCGCAGTAAAATGTACATGGTATCTAGGGCGCGAACATCGTCTACGAGTAAATGTGTCCATTAAAACCCTATACGCGAGCATCAATCCGCAGTAAAATGTCATGGTATCTAGGCACGAACATCGAATCTACGAGTAAAGTGTCCATTAAACCTATAACCGAGCATCGAATCCACAAGTAAATGTACATGGTATCTAGGCGCGCACATCGAATCTACGAGTAAGTGTCCATTAAAGCCTATACGCAAGCATCGAATCCACAAGTAAATTTCCATGGTATCTAGGCGCGAGCATCGAATCTACGAGTAAAGTGTCCATTAAAACCTTACGGAGCAATCGATCCGCAACTAAATGTCATGGTATCTAGGCGCGGAACATCGAATCTCGAGTACAGTGTCTATTAAAACCTATACGAGCATCGAATCGCAAGTAAAATGTCATGGTATCTAGGCGCGAACATCGAATCTCGAGTAAAGTGTCTTAAAACCATAACGCGAGCATCGAATCCAATTAAAATGTCCATGGTATCTAGGCGCGAACATCGAATCTACAGTAAAGTGTCCATTAAACCTATACGCGAGCATCGAATCCGCAAGTAAAATGTCCATGGTATCTAGGCGCGAACATCGAATCTACGAGTAAGTGTCCATTAAACCTATGCGACATCGAATCCGCAAGTAAATGTACATGGTATCTAGCGCGAAACATCGAATCTGCAGTAAAGTGTCCATTAAACCTATACGCGAGCATCGAATCCGCAAGTAAAATGTCATGGTATCTGAGGCGCGAACATCGAATCTACGAGTAAAGTGTCCATTAAACCTATACGCGAACATCGAACCGCGGTAAAATGTCCATTGTATCTAGGCCGAAACATCGAATCTACGATAAAGTGTCCATTAAACCTATAGACGACATCGAAATCCGCAAAAAATGTACTGGTATCTAGGCGCGAACATCGAATCTCGAGTAAGTGTCCATTAAAACCTATACGCGAGTCATCGAATCCGCAATAATGTCCATGGTATCTAGGCCGAACTCGATCTACGATTAAAGTGTCCATTAAACCTATACGCGAGCATCGAATCCGCAAGTAA
The DNA here is from genome assembly GCA_019447015.1 of Hymenochirus boettgeri. Classification (NCBI taxonomy): domain Eukaryota; kingdom Metazoa; phylum Chordata; class Amphibia; order Anura; family Pipidae; genus Hymenochirus; species Hymenochirus boettgeri. Next base: position 163,848,970 of record CM033477.1, on the reverse strand, counting down.
AATGTCCATGGTATCTAGGCGCAAAACCGGAATCTATCTCGAGTAAAGTGTCCATTAAAACCTATACGGAGCATCGAAATCCGCAAGTAAAATGTCCATGGTATCTAGGCGGAACATCGAATCTACGAGTAAAGTGTCCATTAAACCTATACGCGAGCATCGAACCGCGGTAAAAGTAAATGGTATCTAGGCGCGAACATCGAATCTGCAGATAAGTGTCCATTAAAACCTATACGCAACATGAACCTCGCAGTAAAATGTCACATGGTATCTAGTGCGAACATCGAATCTACGAGTAAAGTGTCCATTAAACCTAATGCGAGCATCGAATCCGCAGTAAAAATGTCATGGTATCTAGGCCGAACATTGAATCTCGAGTAAAGTGTCCTTAAAACCTATACGGAGCATCGAAATCCACGCAAGTAAAATGTCCATGGTATTAGGCGCCGAACATCGAATCTCGAGTAAAGTGTCCATTAACGCCTATACGCGAGCATTCGAAGCGGTAAAATGTCATGTAGCTAGCGTCGAACATCGAATCTACGAGTAAGTGTCATTAAAACTATACGGAGCATCGAACCGCGGTAAAATGTCATGGTATCTAGGGCGCGAACATCGACTACAAGTAAAGGTCCATTAAAACCTATACGTGAGCATCGCACGCGCGTAAAATGTCATGGTATCTAGGCGCGAACATCGAATCTGCGAGTAAAGTGTCCATTAAACCTATACGCGAGCATCGAATCCACAAGTAAAATGTCATGGTATCTAGGCGCGAACATCGAATCTCGAGTAAAGTGTCCATTAAAACCTATACGCGAGCATCGAAACTCGCCAGTAAAATGTCCATGGTATCTGAGCCGCGAGACATCGAATCTCGAGTAAGTGTCCATTAAAACCTATACGCGAACATCGAATCCGCGCAAGTAAAATGTCCATGGTATCTAGGCGCGAACATCGAATCTACGAGTAAAGTGTCCATTAACCTAATACGCGAGCATCGAATCCGCAAGTAAATGTCATGGGTATCTAGGGCGAACATCGAATCTGCTACGAGTAAAGGTCCATTAAACCTATACGCGAGCATCGAATCCGCGTAAAATGTACCATGGTATCTGGCTCGAACATCGAATCTACGAGTAAAGTGTCCATTAAAACCTATACGCGAGCATCGAATCCGCAAGTAAAATGTCATGGTATTAGGCAGCGAACATCGAATCTACAGTAAAGTGTCCATTAAAGCCTATACGCGGCATCGATTCCCAAGTAAAATGTCATGGTATCTAGGGCCGAACATCGAATCTACGAGAAAGTGTCCATTAAACCTATACGCGAGCATCGAATCCACAAGTAAAATGTCCATGGTATCTAGGCGCGTCATGAATCTACAGTAAAGTGTCCATTAAAACCTATACGGAGCATCGAATCCGCAAGTAAAATGTACATGGTATCTAGGCGACATCGAATCTGCGAGTAAAGTGTCCATTAAAACCTAACGGAGCATCGAATCCCAAGTAAAATGTCATGGTATCTATGCGCGAACACGAATCTAACGAGTAAAGTGTCCATTAACCTATACGCGAGCATCGTAATCCGCAAGTAAAATGTCCATGGTATCTAGGCGCGAACATCGAACTACGAGTAAATGTGTCCATTAAAACCTTACGCAGCATCGAATCCGCAATTAAATGTCATGGTATCTAGGCGCGAACTCGAATATGCGAGTAAAGTGTCCATTAAACCTATGCGAGCATCGAATCCGCAAGTAAAATGTTCCATGTATCTAGGCGACATCGAATCTACAGTAAATGTCCAGTTAACCTATACGCGAATCATCGAATAGACGAAAGTAAAATGTCAATGGTATCTAGAGCGAACATCGAATCTACGAGTAAAGTGTCCATTAAAGCCTATACGGAACGGTCGAACCGCAAGTAAATGTCATGGTATCAGGCGCGAACATGAATCTCGAGTAAAGTGTCCATTAAACCTTACGGACGCATCGAATCCGCAAGTAAAATGTACATGGTATCTAGGCGCGAACATCGATCTACGAGTAAAGTGTCCATTAAAACCTATACGCGGCATCGAATCCGCAGTAAAATGTACTGGTATCTAGGCGCGAACTCGAATCTCGGAGTAAGTGTCCATTAAAAGCCTATACGCGAGCATCGATCGCAAGTAAAATGTACTGGTATCTAGGGCGAACATCGAATCTAGAGTAAGTGTCCATTAAAACCTTACTGAGCATCGAATCCCAGTAAAATGTACATGGTATCTAGTGCGCGAACATCGAATCGCGAGTAAAGTGTCCATTAAACCTATACGCGGCATCGAATCCCAGTAAAATGTCCATGGTACTAGGCGGCGACATCGAATCTACGAGTAGTGTCCATTAAAACCTATAACGCGAGCATCGAATCCGCAGTAAAATGTACATGGTATCTAGGCGTCGAACATCGAATCTGCGAGTAAAGTGTCCATTAAACCTATACGGAGCATCGAATCCCAAGTAAATGTACATGGTATCTAGGCGCGAACACGAATCTACGAGTAAGTGTCCATTAAAACCTATACGCAGCATCGAATCCGAGTAAAATGTCCATGGTATCTAGGCGCAACATCGAATCTACAAGTAAAGTGTCCATTAAAGCCTATACGCGAGCATCGAATCCGCAATAGAAAATGTCCATGGTATCTGAGGCGCGAACATCGAATCTACGAGTAAAGTGTCCATTAAACCTATAAGCGAGCATCGAATCCGCAAGTAAAATGTCCATGGTATCTAGGCCGAACATCGAATCTGCGAGTAAAGTGTCCATTAAAACCTATACGCGAGCATCGAATCCGCAGTAAAATGTCACATGGTATCTAGGCGCGAACATCGAATCTCGCGGTAAAGTGTCCATTAAAACCTATACGGAGCATCGAATCCGCAAGTAAAATGTCATGGTACTCTAGGCCGAACATCGAATCTGCAGTAATGTCCATTAAACCTATACGGCGATCGAATCCGCGGTAAAATGTCCATGGTATCTAGGCGCACGAACATCGAATCTACGAGTAAAGTGTCCATTAAAACCTATACGCGAGCATCGAATCCGCAAGTAAAATGTACATGGTATCTAGGCGCGAACATCGAATTACGAGTAAAGTGGTCCATTAAAACCTATACGACGCATCGAATCCGCAAGTAAAATGTCCATGGTATCTAGGTGCGACGACATCGAATCTACGAGTAAAGTGTCCATTAAAACCTATACGCGAGCATCGAATCCGCAAGTTAAATGTCCATGGTATCTAGGCGCGAACATCGAATCTACGAGTAACAGTGTCCATTAAAAGCCTATACGCGAGCATCGAATCCGCGTAAAATGTACATGGTATCAGGCGGCGAACATCGAATCTACGAGTAAAGTGTCCATTAAAACCTATACCGAGCATCGAATCCGCAAGTAAAATGTCCATGGTATCTAGGCGCGAACATCGAAATCTCGAGTAAAGTGTCCATTAAACCTATACGCGAGCATCGAATCCGAAGATAAATGTACATGGTATCTAGGGCGAACAACTCGAATCTACTGAGTAAAGTGTCCATTAAAACCTATACGCGAGCATCGAATCCAATGATAAAATGTCATGTATCTAGGCGCGAACTCGAATCTACGAGTAAAGTGTCCATTAAAGCCTAATCGCGACATCGAATCCACAGTAAAATGTACATGGTACTAGGCGCGAACATCGAATCTACGAGTAAAGTGTCCTTAACCTATACGCGAGCATCGAATCAAGTAAAATGTCCATGGTATCTAGGCGCGAACATCGAATCTACGAGTAAAGTGTCCTTAAACCTATACGCGAGCATCGAATCCGAAGTAAAATGTCATGGTATCTAGGCGGAGACATCGAATCTGCGAGTAAGTTCCATTAACCTATACGAGCATCGAATCCGCAAGTAAAATGTCCAATGGTATCTAGGCGCGAACATCGAATCTAGCGAGTAAAGTGTCATTAAACCTATACGCGAGCATCGAATCCATCACAAGTAAAAATCATGGTTATCTAGGGGCGCAACATCGAATCTATCTAAAAGTAAAGTGTCCATTAAACCTATACGCGAGCATCGAATCCGCAAGTAAAATGTCCATGGTATCTAGGCGCGAACATCGAATCTACGAGTAAAGTGTCCATTAACCTATACGTCCGCGAGCATCGAATCCGCAGAGTAAAATGTACATGGTATCTAGTGCGACACATCGAATCTGCGAGTAAAGTGTCCATTAAAACCTATACGCGAGCATCGAATCGCAAGTAAATGTCATGGTATCTAGGCGCGAACATCGAATCTACGAGTAAAGTGTCCATTAAAGCCTATCACGCGACATCGAATCCGCGGTAAAATGTACATGGTATCTAGGCGCGAACATCGAATCTACGCGTAAAGTGTCCATTAAACCTATACGCCGACATCGAATCCGCAAGTAAAATGTACATGGTATCTAGGCGCGAACATCGAATCTCGAGTAAAGTGTCCATTAAACCTATACGCGAGCATCGAATCCGAAGTAAAATGTCCATGGTATCTAGGCACGAACATCGAATCTACGAGTAAAGTGTCCATTAAACCTATACGCGAGCATCGAATCCGCAGATAAAATGTCCATGGTATCTAGGCGCGAACATCGAATCACTACGATAAAGTGTCCATTAAACCTATACGCGAGCATCGAATCCGGGTAAAAATGTCCTGGTATCAGGCGTGAACATCGAATCTACGAGTAAAGTGTCCATTAAACCTATACGCGCATCCGAATCCGCCGTAAAATGTACCATGGTATCTAGGCGCGAACATCGAATCTACGAGTAAAGTGTCATTAAACCTATACGCGAGCATCGAACCGCGAGTAAAATGTCCATGGTATCTAGGCACGAACATCGATCTACGAGTAAAGTGTTTCCCATTAAGCCTATACGCGAGCATCGAATCCGCAAGTAAAATGTACTGGTATCTAGGGCGCGAACATCGAATCTACGGTAAAGTGTCCATTAAAACCTATACGGAGCATCGAATCCCGCGGTAAAATGTCCATGTATCTAGCGCGAACATCGAATCTACGAGTAAAGTGTCCATTAAAGCCTATACGCGAGCATCGAATCCGCGCAGTAAAATGTCCATGGTATCTAGGCGCGAACATCGAATCTCGAGTAAAGTGTCCATTAAACTATACGGAGCATCGAAATCCGCGGTAAAAATGTCCATGGTATCTAGGCCGAACACTCGAATCTACGTAAAGTGTCCATTAAACCTATACGGAGCATCGAATCCGCGGTAAAATGTCCATGGTATCTAGGCGCGAAACATGAATCTACGATAAAGTGTCCATTAAAGCCTATACGCGAGCATCGATCCACAGTAAAATGTCCATGGTATCTAGGACGCGAACATCGAATCCGAGTAAAGTGTCCATTAAACCTATACGGACATCGAACCGAAGTAAATGTCCATGGTATCTAGGCGCGAACATCGAATCTGCGAGTAAAGTGTCCATTAAACCTATACGCGAGCATCGAACCGCGAGTAAAATGTCCATGGTATCTAGGCCGAACATCGAATCTACGAGTAAAGTGTCCATTAAAGCCTATACGCGAGCATCGAATCCGCGAGTAAAATGTACATGGTATCTAGGCGCGACATCGAATCTCGAGTAAAGTGTCCATTAAAGCCTATACGGAGCATCGATCCGCAGTAAAATGTACATGGTTACTAGGCGGAACATCGAATCTACGAGTAATGTCCATTAAAGACCTATACGCGAGCATCGAATCCGCAAGTAAAATGTACATGGTATCTAGGCGCGAACATCGAATCTACGAGTAAAGTGTCCATTAAAGCCTATACGCGAGCATCGAATCCCAGTAAAATGTCCATGGTATCTAGGCGGCGAACATCGAATCTACGAGTAAAGTGTCCATTAAACCTATACGGAGCATCGAATCCGCAATGTAAATGTACACATGGTATCAGGGCTCGAACAGCGAATCTCGAGTAAAGTGTCCATTAAAACCTATACGCGAGCATCGAATCCGACAAGTAAAATGTCCATGGTATCTAGGCGCAACATCGAATCTACGAGTAAAGTTGTCCATTAAAGCTATACGCGAGCATCGCATCGAATCCGCGAGTAAAATGTCCATGGTATCTAGGCCCGAACATCGAATACGCGAGTAAAGTGTCTATTAAAGCCTATACGCGAGCATCGAATCCGTGAGTAAAATGTCCATGGTATCTAGGCTCGAACAACGAATACGCGAGTAAAGTGTCTATTAAAGCCTATACGCGAGCATCGAATCGGCGAGTAAAATGTACATGGTATCTAGGCACGAACATCGAATACGCGAGTAAAGTGTCCATTAAAGCCTATACGTGAGCATCGAATCCGTGAGTAAAATGTCAATGGTATCTAGGTGCGAACGCGAGCATCGAATCTACGAGTAAAGTGTCCATTAAAACCTATATGCGAGCATCGAATCCGCGAGTAAAATGTCCATGGTATCTAGGCCCGAACATCGAATCCGCAAGTAAAGTGTCCATTAAAGCCTATACGCGAGCATCGAATCCGCGAGTAAAATGTCCATGCGATCTGGGCACGAACATCGAATACGCAAGTAAAGTGTCCATTAAAACCTATACGGGAGCATCGAATCCGCAAGTGAAATGTCCATGGTATCTAGGCATGAACATCGAATACGTGAGTAAAGTGTCCATTAAAACCTATACGCGAGCATCGAATCCGCGAGTAAAATGTCCATGGTATCTAGGTACGAACATCGAATACGTGAGTAAAGTGTCCATTAAAACCTATACGCGAGCATCGAATCCGCAAGTAAAATGTCCATTGTATCTAGGCACGAACATCGAATACGTGAGTAAAGTGTCCATTAAAGCCTATACGCGAGCATCGAATCCGTGAGTAAAATGTCCATGGTATCTAGGTGCGAACGCGAGCATCGAATCTACGAGTAAAGTGTCCATTAAAACCTATACGCGAGCATCGAATCCGCGAGTAAAATGTCCATGGTATCTAGGCCCGAACATCGATCTACGAGTAAAGTGTCCATTAAACATACGCGAGCATCGCTCCGCAAGTAAAATGTCCATGGTATCTAGGCGAACATCGACTCTACGATAAAGTGTCCATTAAAACCTATACGCTGACATCGAAACGCGCAAGTAAAATGTCCATGGTATCTAGCGGAACATCGAATCTACGAGTAAAGGTGTCCATTAAAACCTATACGGAGCATCGAATCGCGTAAATGTTAATGGTTATCTAGGCGCGAACATCGAATCTCGAGTAAGTATTCATTAAACCTATACTCGAACATTGAAACTGCGCGTAAATGTCCATGGTATCTAGGCACGAACTCGAATCTACGAGTAAAGTGTCCATTAAAGCCATACGCGAGCATCGAATCCGCAAGTAAATGTCATGGTATCTAGGCGCGAACATCGACTACTGCGAGTAAAGTGTCCATTAAACCTATACGGAGACATCGAACCCGCGTAAATGTCCATGGTATCTAGGCCGAACATCATCTGCGAGTAAAGTGTCCATTACAAGGCCCTGTAACGCGATAAAACTGAACTAAGGACCAGCTCGTATAAAAATGATCCATGGATACTAGGTCGACGTAACTCGAAGTCTGCGATGTTGAAAGTATCGTGTCCATTAAAACCTATACGCAGGCATCGAAACCGCGCGTAAAATGTCCTGGTATCTGGCGCGAACATCGAATCTACAAGTAAGTGTCCATTAAAACCTATACGTGAGCATCGAAACCGCGGTAAAATGTCCATGGTATCTAGGCGCGAACATCGAATCTGCGAGTAAAGTGTCCATTAAAGCCTATACGCGAGCATCGAATCCACAAGTAAAATGTACATGGTATCTAGGCGCGAACATCGAATCTGCGAGTAAAGTGTCACTTAAAACCTATACGGAGCATCGAAACCTCGCGTAAATGTCCATGGTATCTAGCGCGAACATCGAATCTGCGAGTAAAGTGTCCATTAAACCTATACGCGAACATCGAACCGCGGTAAAATGTCCATGGTATCTAGGCCGAACATCGAATCTACGAGTAAAGTGTCCATTAAACTAATACGCGAGCATCGAATCGCAGTAAAAGTACATTTATCTAGGTGCGCACTCGAATCTGCAGTAAAGTGTCCATTAAACCTATACGCGAGCATCGAATCCGCAAGTAAAATGTCCATGGTATCTAGGCGCGAACATCGAATACTACGAGTAAAGTGTCCATTAAAACCTATACCGAGCATCGAATCCGCAAGTAAAATGTACATGGTATCTAGGCGCAACATCGAATCTACGAGTAAAGTGTCCATTAAAGCCTATACGCGAGCATCGAATCCAAAGTAAAATGTCATGGTATCTAGGCGCGAACATCGAATCTACGAGTAAAGTGTCCATTAAAGCCTATAACGCGAGCATCGAATCCCGAAGTAAAAGTTCCATGTATCTAGGCGCGAACATCGAATCCTACGAGTAAAGTGTCCATTAAAACCTATACGTGAGCATCGAATCCGCAAGTAAAATGTACATGATTCTAGGCGCGAACATCGAACTGCGAGTAAAGTGTCCATTAAACCTATACGCGAGCATCGAATCCGACAGTAAAATGTCCAGTGTATCTAGGCGCGAACATCGAATCTACAAGTAAAGTGTCCATTAAACCTATACCGAGCATCGAATCCGCAAGTAAAATGTCCATGGTATCTAGGCGCGAACATCGAATCTACGAGTAAAGTGTCCATTAAACCTATACGCGAGCATCGAATCCGGCAGTAAAATGTACATGGTATCTAGGCGCAGACATCGAATCTCGAGTAAAGTGTCCATTAAAACCTATACGCAGCATCGAATCCGCAAGTAAAATGTCATGGTATCTAGGCGCGAACATCGAATCTACGAAGTAAAGTGTCCATAAAGCCTATACGCGAGACATCGAACCCGCGCGTAAAATGTCCATGGTATCTAGGCGCGAACATCGAATCTACGAAGTAAAGTGTCCATTAAAGCCTATACGCGAGCATCGAATCCGCAGTAAGAATTGTAATGGTATCTAGGCGCGAACATCGAATCTACGAGTAAATGTCCATTAAACCTATACGCGAGCTCGAATCCGCAAGTAAAATGTCATGGTATCTAGGCGCGAACATCGAATCTACGAGTAAAGTGTCCATTAAAACCTATACGCGAGCATCGAATCCGCAATAAAATGTCATGGTATCTAGGCGCGAACATGCATCCGAGTAAAGTGTCCATTAAAACTATACGCGAGCATCGAACCGCAAGTAAATGTACATGGTATCTAGGCGCGAAACTCCGAATCTACGAGTAAGTGTCCATTAAACCTATACGCGAGCATCGAATCCACAAGTAAAATGTACATGGTATCTAGGCGCGAACATCGAATCTACGAGTAAAGTGTCCATTAAAGCCTATACGCGAGCATCGAATCCACAAGTAAAATGTCCATGGTATCTAGGCGCGAACATCGAATCTACGAGTAAAGTGTCCATTAAAACCTATACGAGCACGAATCCGCAAGTAAAATGTCATGGTATCTAGTGGCACGACATCGAATCTAGAGAGTAAAGTGTCCATTAAAACCTATACGGAGCATCGAATCCGCAGTAAAATGTACTGGTATCTAGGCGCGAACATCGAATCTCGAGTAAGTGTCATTAAAACCTATACGCGAGCTCGAATCGCCAAGTAAAATGTCTGGTATCTAGGCGCGAACATCGAATCTCAGTAAAGTGTCCATTAAACCTATACGCGAGATCGAATCCGCAAGTAAAATGTCCATGGTATCTAGGCAGCGAACATCGAATCTACGAGTAAAGTGTCCATTAAAGCCTATACGCGAGCATCGAATCCGCAAGTAAAATGTCCATGGTATCTAGGCGCGAACATCGAATCTGCGAGTAAAGTGTCCATTAAAACCTATACGCGAGCATCGAATCCGCAAGTAAAATGTCATGGTATCTAGCGCGACATCGAATCTGGTAAAGTCCATTAAACTATACGTAGCATCGAACCGGTAATGTCCATGGTATCTAGCGCGAACATCGATCTCAGTAAAGTGTCCATTAAAACTATACTGAGCATCGAATCCGTCGCAGTAAAATGTCCAGGTATCTAGGAGAACACGAATCTACGAGTAAAGTGTCCATTAAAGCCTATACGCTAGCATCATCCGCAAGTAAAATGTACATGGTATCTAGGCGACAGAACATCGAATCTGCAGTAAAGTTTTCCATTAAAGCCATACGCGAGCATCGAATCCGCAAGTAAAATGTAATGGTATCTAGGCGCGAACATCGAATCTACGAGTAAAGTGTCCATTAAAACCTATACGCGAGCATCGAATCCGCGTAAAATGTAATGGTATCTAGGCGCGAACATCGAATCTGCGAGTAAAGTGTCCATTAAACCTATACGCAGCATCGAATCCGCAAGTAAAATGTACATGGTATCTAGGCGCGAACATCGAATCTACAGTAAAGTGTCCATTAAAACCTATAGCGAGCATCGAATCCGCAAGTAAAATGTCCATGGATCTAGGCGCGAACATCGAATCTGCGAGTAAAGTGTCCATTAAAACCTATCGCGAGCATCGAATCCGCAAGTAAAATGTACATGGTATCTAGGCGCGAACATCGAATCTACGAGTAAAGTGTCCATTAAACCTATACGCGAGCATCGAATCCGCAGTAAATGTCATGGTATCTAGGCTCAACATCGAATCTACGAGTAAAGTGTCCATTAAAACTATACGCGAGCATCGAATCCCAGTAAAATGTACCTGGTATCTAGGCGCGAACATCGAATCAGAGTAAAGTCCTTAAAACCTATACGCGAGCATCGAATCCAAAGTAAAATGTCCATGGTATCTAGGCGCGAACATCGAATCTACAGTAAGAAGTGTCCTAAAACCATACGACGGAGCATCGAATCCGGCAGTAAAATGTCATGGTATCTAGGCGGCAACATCGAATCTCGAGTAAAGTGTCCATTAAACCTATACGAGCATCGAATCCGCAGATAAATGTCATGGTATCTAGCGCCGAACATCGAATCTCGAGTAAAGTGTCTATAAAACCTATACGCGAGCATCGAATCCGCAGTAAAATGTCCATGTATCTAGGCGGCACATCGAATCTACGAGTAAAGTGTCCATTAAACCTATACGCGGCATCGAATCCGCGAGTAAAATGTCCATGGTATCTAGGCGCGAACATCGAATCTACGAGTAAAGTGTCCATTAAAGCTATACGCAGCATCGAATCCGCAGTAAAATGTCCATGGTATCTAGGCGGCCACATCGAATCTGCGAGTAAAGTGTCCATTAAAACCTATACGCGGCATCGAATCCGAGTAAAATGTCCATGGTATCAGGCGCGAACATCGAATCTACGAGTAAGTGTCCATTAAAACCTATACCGAGCATCGAATCCGCGGTAAAATGTCCATGGTACTAGGCCGAACATCGAATCTAACGAGTAAAGTGTCCATTAAACCTATAGGCGAGCATCGAATCCGCAAGTAAAATGTCATGGTATCTAGGCGCGAACATCGAATCTCGAGTAAAGTGTCCATTAAAACCTATACGCGAGCATCGAATCCGCAGTAAAATGTCCATGGTATCTAGGCGCGAACATCGAATCTACGAGTAAAGTGTCCATTAAACCTATACGCGAGCATCGAATCCGCAAGTAAAATGCCATGGTATCTAGCGCGAACATCGAATCTAGAGATAAAGTGTCCATTAAAACCTATACGGAGCATCGAATCCGCGGTAAAATGTCCATGGTATCTAGGCGAACATCGAACTATACGAGTAAAGTTCCATTAAAACCTATACGAGCATCGAATCCGCGTAAAATGTCATGGTATCTAGGCGCGAAACATCGAATCTCGATAAGTGTCCATTAAACCTATACGCAGCATCGAATCCGCGAGTAAAATGTCCATGGTATCTAGGCCGAACATCGAATCTACGAGTAAAGTGTCCATTAAACCATACGCGCATCGAATCCGCGAGTAAAATGTACATGGTTCTAGGCCGAACATCGAATCTCGAGTAAAGTGTCCATTAAACCTATACGGAGCATCGAATCCGCGAGTAAATGTCCATTGATCTAGGCCGAACATCGAATCTCGAGTAAAGTGTCCATTAAAGCCTATACGCGAGCATCGAATCCGCGGTAAAATGTCCATGGTATCTAGGCGGCGAACATCGAATCTGCGAGTAAAGTGTCCATTAAAACCTATACGAGCATCGAATCCGCGAGTAAAATGTCCATGGTATCTAGGCGCGAACATCGAATCTACGAGTAAGTGTCCATAAACCTATACGAGCATCGAATCCGCGACGTAAATGTCCATGGTATCTAGGCGCGAACATCGAATCTCGAGTACGTGGTCCATTAAGCCTATAACGCGAGCATAGTTCTCAGCTCCTGTGCTATGGTGTCGGTCGTTAGTGATTCCCCCCTCTCCGCTCTGTGCTTGGGTTTCCACGGTGCGGTTCTGATGACAAACCAGCTTGTGATCTAAGGGTTGGTGGGAATGTCAACATCAAACATACTGATCTGTGCTGTGTTGGTTTTTCTGTAAACCTCTACTTCCATTTACATTCTCCTGACCTTCTACCAAGCAAGTCCAGAAAGCCAGTGGTGTTGTTTTTGTATCTCCCTTCGTGATTTGAATGTTTGGGTCTACGTGGGGCATAATGGTGTTCTGTGAAATCTTTTGTACTTCCTTCTGGTGGATTTTTAAACCCAGTTCATCCACATATCTAACCAGTGGCTGGGTGACTATGCCAGAATTCTGAGGGATAAGGTCCTAACCCATACGTCATTTCACTCACTGCAATCACTCCCTTGATAGCGGAGGTTGTTTGCCCGTGATTTGTGGGACTATTATCAATGTTTCAACTTGGTACCTTAGGAAGGGGATGTAAGCACTGTAAGCATAGGTGAATTTTGTGAGGTTTAATTATTAAATTACGCATTGACCAATATAAATTGTTGTTCCTACTAGAGGGCATATCAACAGAAATGAACTGCATTTTTAAAGGGGGGGTATTAAAGTTGATTTCATCGGGTGGAGATGCCCTTATCCCTCTGATAACGTGTCCAGATTTTTACCCCGAATGGAGCACTAGCTGAACCTGCTATATTGATTTACCTATATCTGCCTGTCTGATAAAATAACGTCCAAAAACTATAGTAGATGTTCAGTAACTTTTGAAGTTCAGTCCGTTCTTCAAACTTTCGAACTACATAGAAGTTCGAAGTTGGAAACGGACCCATTAAAGTCATGTGGAAGTCAAATAGTTGAAAAGTTCTAATGAAATACAATTAAAATATCAAGGTGGGAACTAATGAAATGGCTGTGGGGACCTGGGAATGGTCTAGGAACATGTTCAAATATCCAGGGACTTTCCAAAATCATTTTTACTCGCACTCGCACTATTTCGAATAGTTTGGCCAAGATACATGTACATTTACGCGGATTCGATGCTCGCTATAGGTTTAAGGACACTTATCGTAGATTCGATTTCGCGCCTAGATACCATGGACATTTTACTTGCGGATTCGATGCTCCGTATAGGCTTTAATGGACACTTTACTCGTAGATTCGATGTTCGCCTAGATACCATGGACATTTTACTGCGGATTCGATGCTCGGCTATAGGTTTTATGGACACTTTACTAGTAGATTCAGTGTCACGCCTAGATACCATGGACATTTATCACGGATGTCGATGCTGGTTATAGGCTTTAATGGACACTTTACTCTAGATTCGATGTTCCGCGCCTAGATACCATGGACATATTTTACTTGTACGGATTCGATGCTCGTGTATGGTTTTAATGGACACTTTACTCGTAGATTCATGTTCTGCCTGATACCATGGACATTTTACTTGCGGATTCGATGCTCCGCGTATAGGTTTTAATGGACACTTTACTCGTAGATTCGTGTTCGCGCCTAGATACCATGGACATTTTACTTTCGGATTCGATGCTCGCGTATTTTAATGGACACTTTACTGTAGATTCGATGTTCGCGCCTAGATACCATGGACATTTTACTTACGATTTGATGCTACGTATAGGTTTAATGGACACTTTACCGTAGATTCGATGTTCGCGCCTAGATACCATGTACATTTTACTTGCGATTTGATGCTGCGTATAGGTTTAATGGACACTTTAATCGCGAATTCGATGTTCGCGCCTAGATACCATGTACATTTTACTTGCGGATTCGATGCTCGCGTATAGGTTTTAATGACACTTTACTCGGATTCGATGTTCGCCAGCCTAGATACCATGGATTTTACTCGTGGATTCGATGCTCGCTATAGGTTAATGGCACTTTACTCGGAGATTCGATGTTCGCATCCGTAGATACCATGGACATTTTACTCGTGGATTTGATGCTTGGTATAGGTTTTAATGGACACTTTTACTCGTGGATTTGATGGCTCGTGTATAGGCTTAAGGGCACGTTTTACTCGCGGATTCGATGCTCTGTATAGGTTTAATGGACAACTTACTCGGATTCGATGTTCGCGGCCTAGATACCATGACATTTTACTCGTGGATTGATGCTCGCGTATAGGCTTTAATGGACACTTTACTCGCGATTCGAGTTCTCGCGCCCTAGATACATGGACATTTTACGCGGATTCGATGCTCGGTATAGGTTTTAATGGACACTTTACTCCGATGGATTCGATGTTCGCGCCTAGATACCATGACATTTTACTCGTGCGATTCGATGCTCGGTATAGGTTTAATGGACACTTTACTCATGACGATGTTCGCGCCTAGATACCATGTACATTTTACTGTGATTCATGCTCGCGTATAGGCTTAATGGACACTTTACTCGCGGATTCGATGTTCGCGCCTAGATACCATGGACATTTTACTGTGGATTCGATGCTCGCGTATAGGCTTTAATGGACACTTTACTCCGGATTCGATGTTCGCGCCTAGATACTGTGACATTTTACTGTGGGATTCATGCTCGCGATAGGTTTAATGGACACTTTAATCGGGATTCGATGTTCGCGCTAATACCATGTACATTTTACTCGTGGATTCGATGCTCGCGTATAGGCTTTAATGGACACTTTACTCACGGATTCGATGTTCGCGTATAGGCTTTAATGGACAATTACTCGCGATCGATGTTCGCGCCTAGATACCATGGACATTTTACTCGTGGATTCGAGTGTCGCGTATAGGTTTAATGGACATTTAATCGCGATTCATGTTCGCGCCTAGATACCATGACATTACTTGGGATTCGATGCTCGCGTATAGGCTTAATGGACACTTTACCCGAGATTCGATGTTCGGCCTAGATACCATGGACTTTACTTGTGGATCGATGTCCGTATAGGTTTTAATGGACACTTTACTCATAGATTCGATGTTCGCGCCTAGTACCATGTACATTTTACTGCGGATTCGATGCTCGCGTATAGGTTTTAATGGACACTTTACTCGTAGATTCGATGGTCGCGCTAGATACCATGTACATTTTACTCTGATCGATGCTGCGTATAGGTTTAATGGACACTTTACTCTAGATTCGATGTTCGCCTAGATACCATGACATTTTACCTGGTTCGAATGTTCGCGTATAGGCTTTAATGGACACTTTACTCTAGATCGATGTCGCGCTAGATACCATGGACATTACTCGCGAGATTCGATGCTCGCGTATAGGTTTTAATGGACACTTTACTCGCGGATTCGATGTTCGCGCCTAGATACCATGGACATTTTACTGCGATTGATGCTCGCGTATAGGCTTTAATGGACACTTTACTCGCAGATTCGAGTTCGCGCCTAGATACATGTACATTTTACTGCGGATTCGATGCTCGCGTATTGGTTTAATGGACACTTTACTCGAGATTCGATGTTCGCGCCTAGATACCATGTACATTTTACTTGCGGATTCGATGCTCCGTATAGGTTTAATGGACACTTTACTCGTAGATTCGATGTTCGCGCCTAGATAAATGTACATTTTAATTCGGATTCGATGTCGCGCCTAGATACCATGACTTTTACTGCGGGAGTTCGATGCTCCGTAAGGCTTTAATGGACACTTTACTCGCAGAATCGATGTTCCGCCTAGATACCATGTACCTTTTACTTGCGGATTCGATGCTCGCGTATGGTTTTAAGGGACACTTTACTCGCGGATTCGCTGCTCAGATAGGCTTTAATGGACACTTTACTGCAGATTCGATGTTCGCGCCTAGATACCATGACATTTTACTCGCGGATTCGATGCTCGCGTATAGGTTTTAATGGACACTTTACTCGCAGATTCGATGTCGCGCCTAGATACCATGTACATTTTACTTGCGGATTCGATGTTCGCGTATAGGCTTTAATGGACACTTTACTCGTAGATTCGATGTTCGCGCCTAGATACCATGGACATTTTACGCGCGGTTTCGATGTTCGCGTATAGGCTTTAATGGACACTTTACTCGTAGATTCGATGTTCGCGCCTAGATACCATGGACATTTTACTTGCGGATTCGATGCTCGCGTATGGCTTTAAGGACACTTTACTCGTAGATTCGATGTTCGTGCCTAGATACCATGGACATTTACTTGCGGATTCGATGCTCGCGTATAGGCTTTAATGGACACTTTACTCGCAGATTCGATGTTCGCGCTCCTAGATACCATGTACATTTTTCTTGCGGATTCGATGTTCGCGTATAAGGCTTTAATGGACACTACTCGTAGATTCGATGTTCGCCTAGTACCATGGACATTTTACTTGACGGATTCGATGTTCGCGTATAGGTTTAATGGACACTACTCGTAGATTCGAGTGTCGCGCCTAGATACCATGGACATTTTACTTGCGGATTCGATGCTCGCTTATAGGCTTAATGGACACTTTACTCGCAGATTCGATGTTCGCGCCTAGATACCATGACATTTTACTTGCGGATTCGATGTTCGCGTATAGGTTTAATGGACCATTACTCGTAGATTCGATGTTCGCGCCTAGATACCATGGACATTTTACCGCGGTTTCGATGTCGCGTATAGGCTTAATGGACACTTTACTCGTAGATTCGATGTTCGCGCCTAGATACCATGACATTTACTTGCGGTCGATGCTCGCGTATAGGTTTTAATGGACACTTTACTCGCAGATTCGATGTTCGCGCCTAGATACCATGTACATTTACTTGCGGATGCGGATGCGCACGGTTATTAATGGAGCAAGAGACGATGTTCGCCGCTAGTTACCATGACGACGACGTGTCGCGATGCTCGTCGATAGGTTTTAATGGACACTTTACTCGTAGATTCGATGTTCGCGCCTAGATACCATGGACATTTTACTTGCGGATTCGATGCTCGCGTATAGTTTAATGGACACTTACCTCGTAGATTCGATGTTCGCGCCTAGATACCATGGACATTTACTGTGGCATTCGATGCTCGCGTATAGGTTTTAATGGACACTTTACTCGGATCGATGTTCGCGCCTAGATACCATGTGACATTTTACTTGCGGATTCGATGCTCACGTATAGGTTTTAATGGACACTTTACTCGTAATTCGATGTTCGCGCCTAGATACCATGGACATTTTACTTGTGGATTCGATGCGCGTATAGGTTTAATGGAACTTTACTAGTAGATTCGATGTTCGCGCCTAGATACCATGTACATTTTACTTTGGATTCGAGCTCGCGTATAGGTTTTAATGGACACTTACTCGTAGATCGATGTCTCGCGCCTAGATACCATGTAATTTTACTTGCGGATTCGATGCTCGCGTATAGGTTTTAATGGACACTTTACTCGTAGATTCGATGTTCGCGCCTAGATACCATGACATTTCTTCTGCGGATTCGATGCTCGCGTATAGGCTTTAATGGACACTTTACTCGCAGATTGATGTTCGCGCCTAGATACCATGTACATTTTACTTGCGGATTCGATGCTCGCGTATTGGCTTTAATGGACACTTTACTCGTAGATTCGATGTTCGGCCTAGATACCATGGACATTTTACGCGCGGTTTCGATGTTGCGTATAGTTTTAATGGACACTTTACTCGCAGATTCGATGTTCGCGCCTAGATACCATGGACATTTTACGCGCGGTCGATTGCTCCGTATAGGTTTAATGGACACTTACTCGCAGATTCGATGTTCGCGCCTAGATAACATGACATTTTACTTGTGGATTCGATGCTCGCGTATAGGCTTAATGGACACTTTACTCGCAGATTCGATGTTCGGCCTAGATACCATGGACATTTTACCGCGGATTTTGATGCTCACGTATAGGTTTTAATGGACACTTTACTCGTAGATTGATGTTGCGCCTAGTAACCATGGACATTTTACGCGCGGTTTCGATGCTCCGTATAGGTTTTAATGGACACTTTACTCGCAGATTCGATGTTCGCGCCTAGATACCATGGACATTTTACGCGCGTTTCGATGCTCACGTATAGGTTTAATGGACACTTTACTCGCAGATTCGATGTTCGCGCCTAGATACCATGTACATTTTACTGCGCGAGTTCGATGCTCACGTATAGGTTTTAATGGACACTTTACTCGCAGATTCGATGTTCGCGTCCTAGATACCATGTACATTTTACTTCGCGATCGATGCTCGCGTATGGCTTTAATGGACACTTTACTCGGAGATTCGATGTTTCGGCCCTAGATACATGGACATTTTACCGCGGTTTCATGTGCGTATAGGTTTTAATGGACACTTTACTCGTAGATTCGATGTTCCGCCTAGATCCATGGACATTTTACGCGCGGTTTCGATGCTCACGTTAAGGTTTTAATGGACAATTACTCGTAGATTCGATGTTCCGCCCTAGATACCATGGACATTTTACTGGCGGTTCGATGCTCACGTATAGGTTTTAATGGACACTTTACTCGTAGATTCGATGTTCGCGCCTAGATACCATGGACATTTTACTTGCGGATTCGATGCTCGCGTATGGCTTTAATGGACACTTTACTCGTAGATTCGAGTTCGTGCTAGATACCATGGACATTTTACTGCGGATTCGATGCTGCGTATAGGTTTTAATGGACACTTTACTCGCAGATTCGATGTTCGCGCCTCAGATACCATGTACATTTTACTGCGGATTCGATGTTCGCTATAGGCTTTAATGGACACTTTACTCGTAGATTCGATGTTCGCGCCTAGATACCATGGACATTTTACGCGGGTTGATGTTCGCGTATAGGTTTAATGGACACTTTACTCGTAGATTCGATGTTCGCGCCTAGATACCATGACATTTTACTTGCGGATTCGATGCTCGCGTATAGGTTTTAATGGACACTTTACTCGCAGATTCGATGTTCGCGCCTAGATACCATGTAATTTTACTTGCGGATTCGATGCTCGCGTATAGGCTTTAATGGACACTACTCGTAGATCGATGTTCGCGCCTAGTACCATGGACATTTTACTTGCGGATTCGATGCTCGCGTATAGGCTTTAATGGACACTTTACTTGTAGATTCGATGTTCGCGCCTAGATACCATGGACATTTTACTGTGGATTCGATGCTCGCGTATAGTTTTAATGGACACTTACTCGAGATTCGATGTTCGCGCCTAGATACCATGACATTTTACTTGCGGATTCGATGCTCGTATAGGTTTTAATGGAACTTTACTCGAGATTCGATGTTCGCGCCTAGATACCATGTACATTTACTTGCGGATCGATGCTCCGTATAGGTTTTAATGGACACTTTACTGTAGATTCGATGTCGAGCCTAGATACCATGGACATTTTACTGTGCGGATTCGATGCTCGCGTATGGCTTTAATGGACACTTTACTCGTAGATTCGATGTTCGCGCCTAGATACCATGGTACATTTTACTTTGGGATTCGATGCTCGCGTATAGGTTTAATGGACACTTTACTCGTAGATTCGTGTTCGCGCCTAGATACCAGTACATTTACTTGCGGATTCGATGCTCGCGTATAGGTTTAATGGACACTTTAATCGTAGATTCGATGTTCGCGCCGATACCATGTACTTTTACTTGCGGATTCGATGCTCGCGTATAGGCTTTAATGGACACTTTCTCGAGATTCGATGTTCGCCTAGATACCATGTACATTTTACTGCGGATTAGATGCTCGCGTATAGGTTTTATGGACACTTTACTCGTAGATTCGATGTTCGCGCCTAGATACCATGTACATTTTACTTGCGGATTCGATGCTCGCGTATAGGCTTTAATGGACACTTTACTCGCAGATTCGATGTTCGCGCCTAGATACCATGTACATTTTACTTGCGGATTCGATGCCGCGTATAGGTTTTAATGGACACTTTACTCGTAGATCGATGTTCGCGCCTAGATACCATGACATTTTACTTGCGGATTCGATGCTCGCGTATAGGCTTTAATGGAACACTTTACTCGAGATTCGATGTTCGCACCTAGATACATGTACATTTTACTGCGGATTCGATGCTTGCGTATAGGTTTAATGGACACTTACTCGTAGATCGATGTTCGCCCTAGATACCATGACATTTTACCGCGGATTCGATGTCGCGTATAGGTTTAATGGACACTTACTCGTAGATTCGATGTTCGCGCCTAGATACCATGACATTTTACTTGCGGATTCGATGCTCGCGTATAGGTTTTAATGGACACTTTACTCGCAGATTCGATTGTTCGGCCTAGATACCATGACATTTTACTTGCGGATTCGATGCTCGGTATAGGTTTAATGGACACTTTACTGTAGATTCGTGTTCGCGCCTAGATACCATGGACATTTACTTGCGGATCGATGCTCGCGTATAGTTTAATGGACATTTACTGTAGATTCGATGTTCGCGCCTCCTAGATACCATGGACATTTTACTTGTGATTCGATGCGTGTATAGGTTTTAATGGACATTTACTTCGCAGATTCGATGTTCGCGCGCTAGATACCATGTACATTTTACTGCGGATTCGATGCTCGTATAGGTTATTGGACCACTTTACTCGGATATCGATGCTCGCGCCTAGATACCATGGAACATTTTACTTGTGGATTCGATGCTAGCGTATAGGTTTTAATGGACACTTTACTCGTAGATTCGATGTTCGCGCCTAGATACCATGACATTTTAACTTGCGGATTCGATGCTCGGTATAGGTTTTAATGGACACTTTACTCGTAGATTCGATGTTCGCGCCTAGATACCATGTACATTTTACTTGCGGATTGATGCTCGCGATAGGTTTAATGGACCTTACTCGAGATTCGATGTTCGCGCCTAGATACCAGGACATTTATGCGGATTCGATGCTCGCGTATTGGTCTTTAATGGACACTTTACTCGTAGTTCGATGTTCGGCCTAGATACATGGACATTTTACCGCCGGTTCGATGCTCGGTATAGGTTTTTATGGACACTTTACTCGAGAGTTCGATGTCCGCCTAGATACCATGGACATTTACACTGCGGATTCGATGCTCACGTATAGGTTTTAATGGCACTTACTCGCAGATTCGATGTTCGCGCCAGATTACCATGTACATTTACTTGTGGATTCGCATGCCCTGTTCTTTCTATTTCATCTTCTTCTTCTTTTTCTTCTTCCGTTTTATTCTTCCGCTTTTTTGGACCGTATCTCCTCCCACAGTTTTTGAGCTAGAGACATGAAATTCAGTACAGACGTGCGGGGCATATAGGAGAAGTGTGCTATCTTCTAGCTAAGAAGATAAGTGTACCTAGACCCAGGTACACACACCTACCAATCTACTTATCTATTACTGTGGCAGCCATACTTAATGGGTAACTAAAGTCAAAAAATCTATTACTGTGGCAGCCATACTTAATGGGTAACTAAAGTCAAAAAACTAATTTAGATTTATCCTCAATAAAATATAGTTTCATGGTTGTAAACACAAAAAAGACATACCCCCTCAACCAGACCCAGGTACACCCACCTACTGATCTACTTATCCATTACTGTGGCAGCCATACTTAAAGGGTAACTAAAGTCAAAAAAACTAATTTTGGTTGTAAACACAAAAAAGACATACCCCCTCAACCAGACCCAGGTACACCCACCTACTGATCTACTTATCCATTACTGTGGCAGCCATACTTAAAGGGTAACTAAAGTCAAAAAAACTAATTTTGACCAATCATCAAAAAAATTTGTTTTTTTTAACCCCCAACACAGGTACACACACCTACTGATCTACTTATCCATTACTG
Organism: Hymenochirus boettgeri; assembly: GCA_019447015.1. Taxonomy (NCBI): domain Eukaryota; kingdom Metazoa; phylum Chordata; class Amphibia; order Anura; family Pipidae; genus Hymenochirus; species Hymenochirus boettgeri. Next base: position 163,826,573 of record CM033477.1, on the reverse strand, counting down.
TGGCAGCCATACTTAAAGGGTAACTAAAGTCAAAAAAATAAAATGTCCATGGTATCTAGGCGCAAACATCGAATCCGCAAGTAAAGTGTCCATTAAAACCTATACGCGAGCATCGAATCCGCGAGTAAAATGTCTATGGTATCTAGGCGCAAACATCGAATCCGCGAGTAAAGTGGCCATTAAAGCCTATACGTGAGCATCGAATCCGCAAGTAAAATGTCCATGGTATCTAGGCGCGAACATCGAATCCGCGAGTAAAGTGTCCATTAAAGCCTATACGCGAGCATCGAATCCACGAGTAAAATGTCCATGGTATCTAGGCGCGAACATCGAATCCGCGAGTAAAGTGTCCATTAAAGCCTATACGCTAGCATGGGATCCGCAAGTAAAATGTACATGGTACCTAGGCATGAATTAAAGCCTATACCCGAGCATGAAATCAACGAGTAAAATGTGCATGGTATTATAGGCGCGAACATCGAATCCTCGAGTTAAAGTTGTCCAATTAAAGCCTTACGCGAGCATCGAATCCGCGAGTAAAATGTCCATGGTATCTAGGCGCGAACATCAATAAGCGATTAAAGTGTCCATTAAAGCCTATACGCGAGATCAAATCCACGGAGTAAATGTCCATGGTATCTAGGCGCGAACATCGAATCCGCGGAGTGAAGTGTCCATTTAAAGCCTATACGCGAACATCGAATCCGCGAGTAAAGTGCCATTAAAAGCCTATACACGAGCATCAAAATCCAACGAGTAAAGTGTCCATTAAAAACCTATACGCGAGCATCAATCCAGAGTAAAATGTCATGGTATCTAGTGCGCAACATCCGAAATCCGCGAGTAAAGTGCCCATTAAAGCTATATGCGACATCAAATCCACGAGTACAATGTCCATGGCTATCTAGGGAGCGAACATCGAATCGCGAGTAAAGGTCCATTAAAACCTATACGCGAGCATCGGAATCCGCAAGTAAAAGTACTGGCATGGTATCTAGGCGCGAACATCGAATCCGCAAGTAAAGTGTCCATTAAAACCTATACGTGAGCATCGAATCCACGAGTAAAATGTCCATGGTATCTAGGCGCGAACATCGAATCCGCGAGTAAAGTGTCCATTAAAGCCTATATGCTAGCATGGGATCCGCAAGTAAAATGTACATGGTACCTAGGCATGAATTAAAGCCTATACCCGAGCATGAATCAACGAGTAAAATGTGCATGGTATTATAGGCGCGAACATCGAATCCTGCGAGTAAAGTTGTCCATTAAAGCCTTACGCGAGCATCGAATCGCGAGTAAAACTGTCATGTGTATCTAGGCGGAACATCAATCCAAGCGATTAAAGGTCCATTAAAGCCTATACGCGAGCATCAAATCACGGAGTAAATGTCCATGGGATACTAGGCGCGAACATCGATCCGCGGAGTGAAGTGTCCATTAAAGCCTATACGCGAACATCGAATCCGCGAGTAAAGTGCCCATTAAAGCCTATACACGAGCATCAAATCCACGAGTAAAGTGTCCATTAAAACCTATACGCGAGCATCAAATCCACGAGTAAAATGTCATGGTATCTAGTGCGAAACATCGAAATCCGCGAGTAAAGTGCCCATTAAAGCTATTGCGAGATCAAATCCACGAGTAAATGTCCATGGCTACTAGGGAGGAACATCGAATCGCGAGTAAAGTGTCCATTAAAACCTATACGCGGCATCGAATCGCAAGTAAATGTACTGGTATCTAGGCGCGAAATCGAATCCGCCGATAAAGTGTGTCCATTAAACCCTATACGCGAGCATCAAATCGGCAAAGTAAAATGTACATGGTATCTAGGCGCGAACATCGAATCTACGAGTAAGTGTCCATTAAAGACCTATACGTGAGCATCAAACTGTAGTAAACATGTCCATGGTACTAGGCGCGAACATCGAATCCATAGTAATGGTCCATTAAAACCTATACGAGGAGCAATCGAATCACGAGTAAAATGTCCATGGTATTAGGTCTATTACTGTGGCAGCCATACTTAATGGGTAACTAAAGTCAAAAAAACTAATTTAGATTTATCCTCAATAAAATATAGTTTCATGGTTGTAAACACAAAAAAGACATACCCCCTCAACCAGACCCAGGTATGGTTGTAAACACAAAAAAGACATACCCCCTCAACCAGACCCAGGTAAACACTTACTAATCTACTTATCCATTACTGTGGCAGCCATACTTAATGGGTAACTAAAGTCAAAAAACTAATTTAGATTTATCCTCAATAAAATATATTTCTTTGTAAACACAAAAAAGACATACCCTCTCAACCAGACCCAGGTACACACACCTACTGATCTACTTATCCATTACTGTGGCAGCCATACTTAAAGGGTAACTAAAGTCAAAAAAACTAATTTATTTATCCTCAATAAAAGATAGTTTTATGGTTATAACACAAAAGACATACCCCTTCAACCAGACCACGGTACACACCACCTACTAATCTACTTATCCATTACTGTGGCAGTCATATTTAAGGGTAACTAATCAAAAAAAACTAGTTTAGATTTATTCTCATAAAAGATAGTTTTATGGTTATAAACACAAAAAAGACATACCCCCTCAACCAGACCCGGTACACACTACTAATCTACTTATCCATTACTGTGGCAGCCATACTTAATGGGTAACTAAAGTAACAAAAAACTAATTTAGATTTATCCTCCATAAAATATAGTTTCATGGTTGTAAACACAAAAAGACATACCCTCTCAACCAACCACCAGGTACACACACCTACTGATCTACTTATCCATTACTGTGGCAGCCATACTTAAAGGGTAACTAAAGTCAAAAAAACTAATTTAGATTTATCCTCAATAAAAGATAGTTTTATGGTTATAAACACAAAAAGACATACCCCCTCAACCAGACCCAGGTAACACACACTCTAATCTACTTATCCATTACGTGGCAGCCATACTGAAAGGGTAACTAAAGTAAAAAAAACTAATTTAGATTTTCTCAATAAAAATGTTTTATGGTTATAAACACAACAAACAACATACCCTCACCAACCCAGGTACACACACTTACTAATCTACTTATCCATTACTGTGGCAGCCATACTTAAAGGGTACTAAAGTAAAAAAAAATAATTTTGACCAATCATCAAAAAAATTTGTTTTTTTTAACCCCCAACACAGGTACACACACCTACTGATCTACTTATCCATTATTATGGCAGCCATAAGTAAATGGTAACAAAAGTAAAAAAATAAATAATTTTGTTCAATAATCAAAAGTTTGTTTTTTTAACTTCCAACCTGATCCAGGTACATACACCTACTGACCCACCCTTCCATTACTATGGCAGCCATACGTAAAGGGTAACTATAGTAAAAAAAAACACATTTTGACCAATCATCAAAAAAGTTAATATTTTATCCCCCAACCTGATATGAATACACACACACCGACTGACCTACCTTTAATGCATGTGACATATCTAAAGGGTAAGTAAAAAACAACAATGTCCTCTTCATTGACATTATTGAGTTTTAAAATCTGCAGCACAAACACACAAATTCCCTTCCAAAATGCGGTCTTTCAAGCTAAATTCAAAGTTTATACTTAAACTTTCCCTTTCTAGTTCTTTTTGATACTGTTTCCTTTAAAATCCAACCTACAGAGCGTTGACATTTTAGTTGCAGATTACTGAAATTGGGTCACTTACCCATGATAACGTATAATGTATTTTCTGTTGTAATTTATTATAGGGAACTAGTTATTTACGGGAGGAAATGCCATTAAAAGTTAAAATCAAGCTTAACAATTCGATTTCAGAATCCTTCTTGTATCGGGTACGCTAGAGACACCCACACAGCTGCCACACCTTTCATTAGAGGAATAAGCCCCTTTTTTGTGTAAATTCAGCATAAGCTTGAGCTAGAATTTGCACAAAAGTACGGCCAGTTTTTCAATGTAAACAGAACTGCAACTGTTATACAACATGGCTGAAAGCCAGCATTGTGGCTCTAGTAAATCCAGCTGTAATTCCATTCCAATATTTTATCGTTCAAATCAGACCCTGTGTCCAAAACTTACAATCCAATGATCTCTCACTACTCACACTCAACTATGATCATGTAGAGGAAACCAAGTGCACACCCACACTGGTACATTTTTTGGAAGTTGTTAACATACAAGGCAATATTACACAATTCTAATGCTCCTAATATCCGTAAGGCTGGGGATAAAAAATAATTCTGAAACCAATAGTAGGGGCCAATCGATTGGCTTGTGTATGGGCTTGGTCCAACTGATCCGTTACAATGTGAGAGTCAAGTTGGGTCTCTGTATGCGATTGACAAACAGATTCATATTTATCCACAGTGTTATAGCCCCTAGTATCTCATCTATACAATATACAGTACTGGAATTGGACAATGATATAATATAAGTTACATTAAATGGATTATGTTTGGTTCTACACAATTACCCACCCAATTTACTATTAAAGTGAAAAGGGCCAGTGTGTTTATATTCTATCGAAGTATTGTTCAGCTGCTAGTAAAAAAACACACCAAGCCACTACCCTGAGAAAACCGATATACCGTAACAAATCCCCTGATAGTTCAAATGACATTTATCTTATATACTTATTATTAAAAATGAAAACAGGCTTCAAATGAAATGTAGGGGATACATTTGATTTATTGTCACTCGAAAAAAAACAATAGACATTAATTAAAATTACATTGATTGTCTTCTCGGGGAAATTCTAATTAGACATGAAACCACTTACAAATTGGATTTTGACATGCATTGCGATGATTTTGTATTATTATAATACCCGTGCTTCCTTTATGTTGTTCCATAGACATAAATATCTACCTGAATGGGTAAAATTCATTCAGCAAATCTAGAGGTATGTGAGGTTGTTTTTTTGTAGCTTATTACAGATGATATATATAATATCATATCTATATAGTTCTATATATCAATATATATATATAACTATAGTCTATTATAATATAAAAAAATCTAGGTACATAGTATAATAATAAGGATCGGGGAATAATATATATATCCATACCAGGAAACCAGATTACGCCAACACTGGCACCATCCGACTTCTGCCCACGCTCTTTAAAATGTGTCGGAACAAGCGCGATACTAACACGTTGCAGGGCGGCCATTGCTACGGCTGTCCTCAGGATCGATTTGTTCACTTTATTCCCGCCATCTTAAGGCTGGAACCTCCCACCTACCCCTTCACCCTATGCGTCCTCCCTTAGTGAATAAAATATCATATCTTTATTAACACAGTCAAACAATGTTAAAACCCAAGCAAGATAAACAATGGTGCAGGTGCACTCTACCCAACTGTGGGTGCAGACACCTCTGTAGGTTCTTCCCTTAGGAACCAATGGTTTCGCAGGACAAAAAGGTAACTGAGGGTCGCACGCCAAATATTTAGAAAATGTTATTGTGAACCACACATATCCACGTCACAACGTTTCGGGGGGATACCCCCTTCTTCTACCCCCGAAACGTTGTGACGTGGATAAGTGTGGTCCACAATAAAATTTCTAATGTTAAAACCCAATCCTCATCTTATATATAATGGAAAACTTAGTGACAAAATTGCTAAACACCAAGATAAAAGTTATATCAATAAAAATAAAATCTCTATCTAAGCTTGCACAATAACTGTATTCAATATAGAGCTAATCTAGCCAATCACTGCTCTCCGAGCAGACTATCTATAATAAGAAAGCCACAAAAAAACTTGTATTAAATGTATCAACAGAAGGCTAAATGGAACATTACGGCACTCGCAACACGTGTGTCAATATGAAGCTCCAACTGTCTGATAATAGCTAAATAACAGAAAATTCACATGTTATAACCGAATAAAGAAATCACCCATCTCAAAGTCAGGAGATGACAAACACATTGAATAAGAATGCTATACATACAATGGAATTTTATAGAACAGATATATATACACGGAGCCTGTATGATCACCTCATACCTCATAGCTTTACTATATCAAACTTTAAATCTACATGCATTACAAGATATTTATTAAGCAAACTACAATAATAAGTGTAATAAATATCTTGTAATGCATGTAGATTCCGACTTCAGACTTCTCGAACTATCCCTGGCCCAGATTTTCGATATTTTCCGGACTTTCGATAATTATAGAATTTTTGAACATTCGAGGAAAGTAAATATGCGAGTAAAATGTCTATTAAACCTATACGCAAACATCAAATCCGTGAGTAAAATTCCATTATACCTGTACACGAGTATCGAATCTGCGAGTAAAATGTCTATTATACCTGTAGGCGAGCATCGAATCCGCAAGTGAAGTGTCCATTAAAACCTATACGCGAGCATCGAATCCGCGAGTAAAATGTCCATGGTATCTAGGCGATATGTATTAATACCAGTAATTCTCAATATTATATAGTATCCCTGTATCAACCAGAACTACAGTATATGTATTAATACCAGTAATTCATAGTATCCCTGTACCAACCAGAACTACAGTATATGTATTAATGCCAGTAATTCTCAATATTATATAGCATCTCTGTACCAACCAGAACTACAGTATATATATTAATCCCAGTAATTCTCAATATTATATAGTATCCCTGTACCAACCAGAACTACAATATATGTATTAATACCAGTAATTCTCAATATTATATAGTATCCCTGTACCAACCAGAACTACAGTATATGTATTAATACCAGTAATTCTCAATATTATATAAATATATATACTCGAGTGTAAGCCGACCCGAGTATAAGCTGAGGTACCCTTTTTTACCTAAAAAAGTAGGAAAAATTGATTGACTCGAGTATAAGCCGAGGGTAGGAAATATGACCACTACTGCCTTCTGATTCAGTATTGTTTGAGGCTTAAGTTGCCCTTTAAATGAACAGCAGAATTCCCATACAGATGTTTGAAAACTACAAATCCCAGTAATAGTATATATTAATACCAGTAATTAATACCAGTATATTAATACCAGTATATATTAATACCAGTAATTCTCAATATTATATAGTATCCCTGTACAAACCAGAACTACAATATATGTATTAATACCAGTAATTCTCTATATTTTTTAGTTTTAGAAACTTATCTAGGCCACTTTTAAAGCTATTTAATGAACTTGCCATTACCACATCTGCTGAAAGACAGTTCCACAGTTTCACCGTTCTCACTATAAAGAAACCTTTCCTGACCTGAAGATGAAACTTCTTTTCTTCCAACCTTAAAGGATGTCCACGAGTCCTCTGATATGACCTATTAGTAAACAATGCACCAGAGAGTTTATTGTATGGCCCATTAATATATTTGTATAAAGTGATCATATCCCCACACAAGCTTCGCTTCTCCAATGTAAACAGCGCTAACTTGTCTAATCTGCCTACATAGTCAAAACCCTCCATTCCTTTTATTAATTTAGTTGCCCTTCTCTGAACTGCTTCCATTTCCAAGATGTCCCTTTTGTATATGGGATTCCAAAACTGCACTGCATATTCCAAATGAGGCCTTACCAGTGCCTTGTAAAGAGGGAGAATAATATCTTTCTCTCTTGAATCTATTCCCCTCTTTATACAAGACAATATCTTGCTAGCTCTAGCTGTTGCTACCTGGCATTGTTTGCTGTAGCTAAGTCTGTTACCTACCAGAACCCCCAAATCTTTTTCCATTAGAGATTCAGTTATTTATGGTGTAGGTGGCACAATGATTGTTGAACCCCAAATGCATTACCCCTGGGAAATGCAGCAGACCCCATAATTGCAGCTCTGGTTCAGTACCACCCCCTTTAATAGGCAGGCCAACCAATAAAAGGTTGTTCTTTCTAGGTAGTATGTTTATTGGCTGGCTGGTCCAGAGGAGGACATGCGCAGGGGAGCCTGTCTCCCCCCCCCCCCCTCCCCCCCTGCTCACCCCCCTCCGCATCCCTCGTCTCTGCAATGAATGTAAAAAAGAAATAAACTTTTCTGTAGTCTAGGGGCCCCCCAACCCTTACTGCCAAGTTTATAACATTAAAAAGTGTTGAGAAACTGACTTACCCACCTTTGTTCCCACGGCTCTCTCAATAGCCGGCAGCCATTTCTATGATTGGTTGACTCTAGTAGAAATAGAAACAGAGGCTGAGGGAACGAAGGTGGGTAAGTCTATTTCTCTGCACTTTTTAAAACTTGGCGGTTAAGGTTGGAGGGGGGTCCCCTACAGTGCAGAAACAAATATATATTTAAAGGCAGAACTGGGTAGAGTTTAGCATGTCGCTGTCCATGTCCCATCTATGCCCACCTGACATTGAGCGTTATGTGTTTCAGTGGCCTCCATTTTGTGGCCATAGGCACCTAGTTATAAATAGGCTGCTGCTCCCTCATCCATATCTATCTGAATGCACTGGCAGTTGTATTTGAGAGTACGTGAATGTGCTCTGAACCGTTATTGGTAAGAAAAACCTGTTAAAGAGATTGTCCCTGGTACAAAGGAGAGTGTCATGCATAGCAAATCCAGAGGGTGATTATTAAGAACATGAAAGCACCCTGAGGAAATCACCTCATCACCGTAGCATATTTCCTATCCAGCATCAACTGCGGAAAGAAAACAAAAATGAAGTATTTAAACCTGTAAACTCATGTGCTGTGTGTTTCTAAAAGTAGAGCATTAGTCCACTACTCCACCAGAGTTAATGTTTAATATCTGCAAGAATCTTGTAAGGGGGATGATTTGATTGAGGATTCCTATCTCATATGTAGCACAGTGCTGGAGCAGTTAACTACAGCGCTGGAGAAGTAACGGCCGCAGTGACCAGTTTTTTGGCTTCACGCCTGCCCATCTGCATGTATGCCAACAGGAGGTTCTTCAGCAGGACGGTGTCTCTGGGGTAGCTGAGGGAGATTTTATTGTTTTTGCGATGGAAAAGAGATAGAAATAATCATACATCCTTGCTAATTAATATTAGTATGCGTAAACTGGCACTTTTGACTAAAGTGTTCCTTTAAGGTACCATTAGACATTACTTCTCATTTAAGCAAAAAAACATTAAATTAAAGGAGAATTATGCTCATCACCCTCTACTCCTATTCTGTCTGCGTATAGTAACACAGGTAAGTAACTAAACCTCTAAGTCTTCACCACTGGGTTCTTCTAAGAACTGCAGCACTACTTACCTAAAGTTTCCTTCACTGCTTTGGGTTCCTCTTCCGCCTTCGCAATGTAGCCAATAGGAAGACGCACTCCTTGCAGAGTCTTCTCATTGGCCATGTCTCAGACAAACTGAAAGAGGCAAAGGAAACTTTAGGTAGGTAATGCTGCATTTCTAGTAAGAACCCAGGAGTGAGGAGTGGGGGGAGGTGAGTATAATTGTCCTTTAACATGCAAAAAAGTGTATTTTGTCTGGCTTGTCAGCGTTGCCTTGGACTCTGCTCACAGTTCTGTTTCATAACTTTGTCTTATTACTAAGATGTTTTTATTACGTTTTACTTTATGGATGTTGAGCAATGCTATAAACACAGACAATGGTTCATTGCTCTGTAGACATAGACCAAGCCAGGACACCTACTCAGCCTGGCAGTATTGCTTTCTTTACTCATTAAAGAGAGTCAGATTAGAACTGTCATGGTTTGGGTGATAAAAGATATTTTAATTTAATGAGTTCACGTGCACTTTTCTCAAAACTTATCAATGCATGAAGGGAAATGGAACTATCTGTTCAAATTCTTGGAATAATTGTGCTCACTATGCCTCCACTGATTGAGAATTATGATAGGCATGCTAACTGCTAAGTACAATGTAAAAGTAGCCCGAGGGCTGTTTGCAGTGATAGATTTAATTAAGTCCTAGTACGTGATGACTCTTTCCATCAAAAATCAATTCCACTTAACCCTTGTTGAGTAGTCAAGCCAATGACTGATTGGTAAAGGTCGTACATCTATAGCTATTTGATTGGTTGCACCATCGGCTTATGGTGGCCATACACTATAAAAGGTAATTGCGATTGTTACACCAACTGATACTTTGATATGCAATGTTAATTGTATGTAGATGTACCATACATATTGTTGGACGATGAATGTCTAATGTCGTCTATTGTGAGGTTACATTACATTTATATTTAATTGGAACCTCAGAAAATACTACAATCATTGAACCAATTGACTTCCCCAATCATAATTACAATTGTTTTTACGATCCAATATCGCATTATCAGTCGAGAAAACGCACATTTTTGGGCCAATGAATTTAAAATGTCTACTTGCATGTTGGATTGATCGGAATATCGGCCCAGTGTACGGGCAACTTTAGGCAGGGTACAGACAAGCAGATTTTGTGGCCAAACTGACAGATACTGTCTGTTTATTGGTTGGTTGGGATGGAAAATCTGCACTGATTTCGTAGGCAACAGTGACCCATGTCGGTAGCCCGTTCCCCTGGATTGGTAAATCACCGTCAAACTGTCTATTGTGGTAACATTTTGCTGCGACAGTGATTCGTCCTGGCTGACTGTTTGCTAGCAGCAAATGGTCGGTTGGGACAAAATAAATTGCCTGTTTGTAACCAGCCTAAAGATCAGTAGAAAAGTTTAAAGCTAAATATTTCCTTGATAGACTTTAAGGGCTTGTTCACACTACACATGGACCAAGACAGACAGTGCGTGTTTTTCGTTTATTTTGTTCGGTCTAGGTCAGTTTTTCCCTATCTTTTTGCTAAAAACAGAAACCGTTTCTGGATTGAAGTGACCGAGTGTGAACGAGATTCCTAACCCAATCAGTACAGTGTTGGCACAGCCATGACTTTCCCATACGTGTAGTAATAATTTATATACTCTCAGATTTGTGGGAATACAAATAAACCTCCATTGGGGTACTGTGCAATAGAGATGGACTCGAACCCGAGTTCGAGCCGAACTATTCGAATTCAAATTTGGACTTCTCGAACTATCCCAGACACGGATTTTCGATATTTTCGGACTTTCGATAAATATCAAATGTTCGACCGTTGAATCCGCGAGTAAAGGGTCCATTAAAACCTATACGCGAGCATCGAATTCACGAGTAAAATGTACATGGTATCTAGGCACAAAAGCGAGCATCGAATCCGCGAGTAAAGTGTCCATTAAAACCTATACGCGAGCGTCGAATCCGCGAGTAAAATGTCCATGGTATCTAGGCGCGAACATCAAATCTACGAGTAAAGTGTCCATTAAAGCCTATACGCGAGCATCGAATCCGCGAATAAAATGTACATGGTATCTAGGCGCGAACATCGAATCTACGAGTAAAGTGTCCATTAAAGCCTATACGCGAGCATCGAATTCACGAGTAAAATGTCCATGGTATCTAGGCGCAAAAGCGAGCATCAAATCCGCGAGTAAAGTGTCCATTAAAACCTATACGCGAGTATCGAATCTACGAGTAAAGTGTCCATTAAAACCTATACGCGAGTATCGAATCCGCAAGTAAAATGTCCATGGTATCTAGGCGCGAACATTGAATATACAAGTAAAGTGTCCATTAAAGCCTATACGCGAGCATCGAATCCGTGAGTAAAATGTCCATGGTATCTAGGCGCGAACATCGAATCTACGAGTAAAGTGTCCATTAAAGCCTATACGTGAGCATCGAATAAGTTACCATTAATATTTTATTTGTATTTCATTAGAACTTTTCAAACTATTTGACTCTCATTGACTTAAATGGGTCCGTTTTCGAACTTTCTAACTTTCTATATAGTTCGAAAGATCGAAAACGGACCGAACTTTCGAAAGTTCGCCCATCTCTACTGTGCAATGAGCCTAGATGCACTGTGGTTCAATCTTTGCCATATTTAGGATGCCATCAGGGAGATTCAATAAACGTTCTTATCGTTTAAAATGGTGCTAATTTAGCCCCAACCAATCAGATCTTATTTAACATTTGAAAGCTAACATCTGATTGGTTGGGGCAAAGTTAGCACCATTTTAAACGATAAGAACTTTTATTGAATAACCCTGCATATGCTTTCTTCTTTCCTCAGTCAGTCTTGCTGATGTCAGCAAAATGTGTAGAGAGTTCTTATCAGCCATTTCACATGTGTAGTGTGTATTCCACCCCTGCTGCCTTGTAATATCTACAGAAGTTACCTTATTAGATATGCTAGGACATCCCATATACAGTACAGCAACTCTACTCAAGTAGGATTTTATATACCGTACATCCAATTTTAGATGAAAGAAATAATATACTGTGAAGTATTTAAGAGATGATGCACCCCCTTTTGTGTATTATATATAATGGATGAATGTATCCCATTCTGTAAAGAACATTAGAAGTCACATCACCAAGGAGTTCCATGACCATATATGGGTCATGGAAGTCCCGGGTGACTTAATATCCTTATAATTTACAGTACATAATCCTCGAATAAAAAATATATAGCCCCCCAAATTTCAATCCAACAAATTTCATTACCAGCTCTCCAGCAGATTGCGGTGTCCATGCCCCATTATCTGCGTTGCGCTCCGTTTACACAATGCGTGCGAACACTATTTTTGCACCGATATTGTGAAAAAACATGCATCCTACGCCCCCCAAAATAGAAACGTTATTTTTACAGAGGTGTGGGGGATCCACTTTTGTTCCCATTCAAACATTTGTCACAATTGATATGACTTGCCAATTAGAGCCAGAAAGCAGTTGTACAGAAATTGGTTCTACCGCAGATTTAGTAACAATGCGGTGCTGTGTGTTCCGAACAGGGTAAAGTTTATTGTACTTAACACAAGTAAATAGTAAGATTCTGGAATCCAAATCCTATTTGCTTTCTGAGCTAAAGATTTAGGACAAACATTGTGAGAGCTCTTCTCATTTATAAGCCAAGGGGGCAAATGAGCAGGGAAGGAAAGTTCTGAGCACACCGCAAGCTCTGACATTGTATACCACTGCCTATAAGAGTGGGCTAAATATAAATCCTTCTAACTTTAGTATTGAATGTGCAACATTATATGTGTCAGCAGCTGGGAAGTGTCCTTTTTGTACTTTGTACTTCCTTAAAAAAAAAGCGCTGTGCTCAGAAGCAACTCCTGGTGCATTTCTACCGAGCATATCTATCTGTAGCATTGCAAAGGGGCACTCCCCTAGTTTGTCATCCAGTTTACCTTAAAGAAACTGCTTTGGATATGATCCTTATCATGCTCTTTGGAAGCTGCTGATGATAAGAGATAAGAGTCTGGGGTGGCTTATTATTGTACGATGGATTGCATCCAAGAATCATTTAGCTTTGACAGATCAGGACCTACATGCTGCTTGGGACACCTTCACAAGCGGGCAGCTTTAGGACCGCGCACCGTGGAACCCTTCCTAGTGGATTACCTGCGGAGGATTTCCCCAGACTCCAATTTACCACTTGAAAGTGTGAGAAATGAAAGAGGCTCAGCGTGATCATGTAAAGGATCAGGCTCTGGGAAAACAATAAAAACTTGCGAAGGAGAGATATGAATTTTTGTGCAAGACCTGTATGTAGCAGTTTTATCTGGTACAACCACATGGTGGGACCTTCCTAGAAAGGAGAATTCAGTCTCAAGTGCTCAACCCTGAGGATCTGCAGTTCCTAATACAGATCAGGTCTATCTTGTTTTTTTTCTCTCTCTTTATCTTTAACTTGCTTTCTTGTGCAGTTTATTTTAACCAGACACTGAAATGATCATCTCTGTATTCGCTGCTTCTACAAAGTGAAGATTTGTGGCTTTGTTATTGGTCTCGCTGGGATTGCTCATTCATTTCTTGGTTCTTGGCCGAGGCTTGGAAAATCGTCAGCGCAGAAGACGCCCTCTCGGGTTTTTTGCTGGAGAGGAAGTAACTACATCCCAGGCCTACCGTAGGACAGATTGACACTGTTCTGGCTACTTGATGATGGGTTAAGAGGAAAACATGGTGATTACACAGTTGGAACTTGAATTTTGCTATCATGGGAAGAAGCTTAGAGGTTTTAAATGTAAACTGACAAGATCGCCCAATGGTTTCCTCCCAGAGACCAACTTGTCTATCGCTATCCAGGTGTTTGTGCCTTTTCTATTGGCCGGACTGGGCATGGTGGCAGCTGGTCTGCTAATGGACCGTGTTCAAGTATGTACAGCTAAGTGAACTTAATTCCATTCGTTTATTAGCCATCTAAAGGCTATTGCAGCATCCGCTGAATTCTATTACTCTGTAACATCAACCTTCCTTTACAGGGTGCAATAACCGTGCGCTAGATTGATGCATATTGTCCTCGTGCCAAATCCAGCCAAGCCTGCGGTAATAGTGACCTTCCTCCTTATCAGAGCATCTGATTAATACATAAATTAGCCTCTGGAAAGCAAAGGAAATAGACCAAGGGTCGGCATAGCAGAATTCTTTCTGATTGTGTCTAAGATTATATACATAAATATGTATTTACGTATTTACTCTAATGGGTGTGTTAAGGATTAAAGGACAACTATACTGAATAGAAAAGTTAAATGGTTTTTTAATATATGGGAGGTTAAAGCTGCTATTATTGTGTTGTAATTTCTGAGAACGCCACCTGTCAAAAATCAGCTTTAGGGCTAGGCCACACTAACGCGTTTTTGCGGGTTTGCGCACGCAATTTTGGTTAAAATGGAAATCGCGGGAACGGAAAATTTCCTGCGATTTCCGATGCGATCGCGCATCCGTTTGTGTCTTGCGTGCACCGTTCTTTTAACTCAATGCGTTCATGGCCGCTATGTGATTTTAAAGGAGCGATTTTAAAGGAGCGATTTTAAAGGAGCGATCCGTATAATTTTATTTATATAGTGTACTTGGGTAGGCAGCGCTGTACATTATAAATACAGAGTATACTAACGGGGAGAAGTGCAATCCATTATACAGATACATTCAATTTACATAAAGTTTAATTTATTTAAATTGTCATTTATTACAGATACTAACAGTATTTTTTTTGAAATTTATAAATATAGCTCTTAATTTGAAGTAGAAAAATAAATCAGGTTTTCAGTTTAATTCATTTTACTATTTTATTTTTAGCCTTTTACCCACCTTTATTGGGTTTCACAGTACGACTGTGTTAAATGGCATATCCACCCCAAATCAAGAATCTGCCCATCTGTGTGTCTTGCCACACAAACTCCAACTGAATGAGACACCCCTGTAATCCCAACCTCTGCCCCAAGCAGTACGACCTAGAGCATGCACACAGGTGGCATGCATGGGGGAATCCAGTAAGACCCTTCAAGGCAGGTGGGCAGAGGAGGCTATAACTGGGAGTTGGGAATGGTACTTTCTATTTGGAGATTTTTGGGAGATTTGAGAGGAGCGGATGGAGTTTGTGTGGGCAGATAAAGGTGGTAGATTCTTGTTTGGATGTGGACATGCCCTTGAAGATGGGGACATTGTACAGCTTCAGTTCTGTCTTTTTGCATCTTGTTGCCAGTGTAGCTCGCATGGTGTGTGTTGATGATTTACTGCTTAATGCAATTCACATACCTGAGGACATCAAAAACATGGGAGCACCAGAATAGAATGTTAAATAGAGCTGAAGGAGAACAAAATTGAAAAATGTTTACTTTAATGGAAGATCTTGGATTGCAGCCGTAAACTTTCCAAAAATTAAGTTATTTATCTTGTATCTGATTGCTACTTCCACATGAGCAGCTGAAGTGAAATCCTGCCCTTTCACGGTCATTGCCTCAGCTGCAGGGGGAGCTAAAATGCGTAAATGTGTCACCTCCCTCTGCAAACCAGAGGACTATGGGAGAAAAATATGTCACTTGCCCTTGTAGGGGAGCTACAAAGTAACTTAAAGCAGAAATCCTGGGTGCTGAACTGCTGCCTTGACAAGTTTAGCTTTACTTTAAAGGGAATGTCCACCCCTTATGAAAAAATGTAATATATTATATATATAATAATTCTGCTCCCAGCCAGAGAAATCATACTTACAAGATTGCAATCTACTGCCGCTTCCTGTCTCTCCGCTCCCCCTCCACTGCATCTGCTCTGTTCTTTGTGTGTCCCCGAGCAGCTGCAGTGGAGGCTCGTCCGGTAAGTTATGGGGGGTTCTGCATAGTATATTACATTTTTTAATAAGGGGTGGACATTCCCTTTAAAAATAATCATTTATTTATGAGAAACATTTTTTTATTAATTTTTTTAAAGGACATGTCCACCCCCAAAACTACAATCTCCCCCACTGCTGGCCCCACTGTGTAGATCTTAAAAATCCTTACCTTACATCTCTGCTCCAAATGGTTCTCCTGCAATGTCTGTCTAAATTCCTAAAAAGTGAAGACCAGGAGCCAGGCAGAGAGTGAAATCATTTCCGCCTCTCCCACCCCTAATCGCTATAGCAGTTTGTACATGAAACTGAGAGGCAGCCAATCACAGACATGGCTTCCGGCAGTACAGAACGCCGGGGGAAAGATGCTGTGTAAGTAGAGTTTGGCTTTGTTTTTTTACAAACTACTATACTTTTTTAAAACATAATCTGGGTTATTTAATAAAAGTTCTTGAGCCTCATTTTGGAGTTAAAAGTGGTGCAAATCCTTTTTAAATACATTGCACCGGTTGCCTGGGGGTCTTTTGTGAAACCAGTGCAGCTAGTGCAATTATGGAGTTAAACTTGCGCTAACCTATTTAATATAGGCTAGCACAATTTTAACCCCTATTTTTTGCACAGCACATGTGGGTAAATCAGGCCCCTTATCGTTAAAAATGGTGCTAATTTTGCCCAAACCAATCAGATCTTATTTAACATTTGAAAGCTAACATCTGATTAGTTGGGGCAAAATTAGCACCATTTTTAACGATAAGAACTTTTATTGCATCTCCCAGACTGTAACTTAGGGGCATATTTATAAAGGTTCGTTAACTTTTCGCGGCCGTTTTCGCGGACATTAACGCATAAATCGCGTTTACCGCGATTTATAAAAGTCCGAAAACGGCCGCGAAAAGTTAACGAAGCGTTAACCTTTCGCGGCGATACTTACCTGTTACCGCCGCTTCTATTTATAAAGCGGCGGTACTGGTTTCGCTCGGCTAGTATCGGCTGTTTTACTTCGCCACCTTTGTCCATTAAAGCCTATACGCGAGCATCGAATCCGTGAGTAAAATGTACATGGTATCTAGGCACGAACATCGAATCTACGAGTGAAGTGTCCATTAAAGCCTATACGCGAGCATCGAATCCGTGAGTAAAATGTACATGGTATCTAGGCACGAACATCGAATCTACGAGTGAAGTGTCCATTAAAGCCTATACGCGAGCATCGAATCCGTGAGTAAAATGTACATGGCTTAATCTTAGGCGGAAATCGAATCTACAAGTAAGTGTCCATTAACACCTATACGCGAGCATCGAATCCGTGAGTAAAATGTACATGGTATCTAGGCACGAACATCGAATCTACGAGTGAAGTGTCCATTAAAGCCTATACGCGAGCATCGAATCCGCGAGTAAAATGTACATGGTATCTAGGCGCGAACATCGAATCTACAAGTAAAGTGTCCATTAAAGCCTATACGCGAGCATCGAATCCGCGAGTAAAATGTCCATGGTATCTAGGCACGAACATCGAATCTACAAGTAAAGTGTCCATTAAAGCCTATACGCGAGCATCGAATCCGCGAGTAAAATGTACATGGTATCTAGGCGCGAACGAGCTTGAAAGTAGCGCGAGTGAGAGTAAAATAGATTTTTGGAATGTCCTGAATATTGGAACATGTTCCCCAGACCATTTCCCAGGTCCCACAGCCATTTACATTAAGTTTCCATTGATATTTTAATTGTATTTCATTAGAACTTTTCAAACTATTTCACTCCCATTGACTTTAATGGGTCCGTTAATGGGTCTGGGACTTTCCATATAGTTCGAAAGTTCGAAAATGGACCGAACTTTTGAAAGTTCGCCCATCTCTATTTAACATACTAATTATTCTGTAACACACTGTACATTCAGTTTAATACACATATGTAGGGTAACGGAGCCCTGTCAATCAATAAGTCTAAAAGTTGATATTTTCACCCTTGACGCGCATTGATTGAAAATGTATTTTAGTTCTATTTTAAGTCCATTATCTGGTCTTAAATTGTGGAGTTAAAAGTGCTGCAGATCCTTTATTAAATAGATCGCGCCGTTTGCACGGGGGTCTTTTGTGAAACTGGTGCAGCCAGTGCAATTATGGAGTTAAACTTGCGCTAACCTATTCAATATTGGTTAGTACGAGTTTAACCCTAGTTTTAGCACAGCACGTCTGGGTAAATCAGGCCCCATGTTCCTAGGATAGAGAAGGCGGCGCCTTCAACACATGATTCATTTTTTACACAGCAATCCAAACAAATTGGCAAGTAGAATGTTCCAAACATTTTGGAAAACTAACCACAGATCTGCCTGAAATCCTTCTATTTCTTCAGGTAATCCAGCCACACTGGGCGGCGTTGAGATAAGGGCTCGGTGTTGACTGTACCATTATTTCTGTTTTACCATAATTGTTTTTTACCCATCGGTCTAGTTAGGAATAGAAGACTAAACCCTGTTCCGTGCACGTCCAAAACCACAGAACAAGATAAATGAGATGCCCTGACGTGTGTCGTGTTTTCTCCCCTCTCTCGATGACTTAGTCATTGACTTTGAAAGACATTTCTGGTGCAATATGATTACCTTGTGTCGTGTCGCTGAGCCCTTGAAACATGTTGTGTGTGAAACCTCATTAAATATTTTCTTCTCGCTACAGAATGTAAATGAATAAAAATAAACAATCAAACTCTATATATGTGAAATCATTCGAACAGCATTTTATCTTTAACTGTGTAAGAAATCATGATCCTTTACATATATTAATGTCAAATGTTTATATCATTTAATATGCCAAGATTCTATTTATAATGTACATTGGGCAATACAATAGAGATAGACGCCATTCTCTCACCTGGTCAGTCATGGTAGACCATACATCTATGGAAGGCCGGATACTGCATTCCCATGATAATTAGTTCATACACAGGTGTAAATTAAGGTTGGTTCCTGTACTGGGCACATCAGTAGGATATGAACAGTAGGTCAGCCAGTTTGTATGTGCATACTGTGTATCACAGTGACGTCTTGTCTGTGGGAATAAGGAGAAAGACACCTGTCCATGTTTTACTGGGGAAGGATTAGATGGGAAATTGGATATAAACTGGGGTAAAAGCCAGTAAAGGAGAAGCTCTCTTGGAGTAGAGAGTGTCTCTTTTAGATTAGAAGGGGAGAATCTTGGAGAATCCTTTTGGACTTCAGGGCACTCTCTTTGGACTAGGAGAAGCCTACTTGGACTATTGAGAGACTGAGGACACAGACTGGAGATTGGACATGGTGGATGCCATACCAGAAGGATGTCGTGGGATCTGATGGATACAGGACAACAGCAAGGCTAACATTGTATACATTCTGTGGTAACTAATGTAGTCTACATGTAATCATGTGTCATGTATATATTGTAATATAGTGTGTATGTTTTAGGTTTAAATAATCTTTGTTTGTTTTATTGTAACGGTAACTTGACTAAGTAAACTATATTCATTTTTCATACATGTATCAACCATGTGTGGTTTCTTGGCTTTCCAACCCCAAGAGAACGGTATACAGATTTATATAATTATACCTAATAAATATAGAGATAGAAATCTTCCATCTGTATGTGTTGATATTGCTTGACCTTGGTAGTTCTAAGATAAAGTTATCTCTGGGGGAATGAAACGTGATAATTAATACTCTGTATAAATATCTTTTCTACTGGCTAGAAGGTTCTAGAACTTTTCGTTCTGTGCTCGGGCTTAGCTACGTATTCCACACGACAAATCAATATTCCGAGCAGACATTGCAGTGATTGGTGCAGAGGGCGAGAGATGCTCTCAGTGTTGTACGGATCTGCGGTTCATTTTTATTTTCCATTTTATGTGTATTAAATAGTGTTTGTGAAGTGGCCTTTTGAGGGCTAGAAAACACATCTTTCAAAGCTTCCGGATAGAAACATAATTCAGATTTATCTGTCCCCTTATCATCTGGCAAAGCTTGTTCTGCATTGATGATGGCGCTGGCTTGTGCTCAAGGAAAAGTTCTTTTCCCTTCTGAGGAACTGGAGCTTCGGTTTTAAAGTACAAGATTAGGAGAGATTTACTAATATTTCTCTGATCGTTTCCTGGTATTAAAATGTCCCTTGGCTGTTTTTTTTCTGCATGATAAGTGATGTCTGTAATGAGAAATAAGGATCATTGTTAACAATATACAAATATATACCAATATATTAATGGGCCATATAATAAACCCTCTGGTGCATTGTTCACTAATAGATCAGAGGACACAGGGATTCCTGTATGTTTAAATTAAAGGACACATCACCTCCTCCTCTTCTTCCACCCATTAAAAGTACCCAGTGTGATATTAACCTCTAAGTCCTCACCCTAGGAACTTTACCTATCAGCTGTTATACTTACAGTACATAAAGTTTTCCTCGCTGCTCTGGCACTATTCCGGGTTGTCTCCGCAGTCAACTATGTAGCCAATGGGAAGACAGGCTGTACAAAGAAGCCAGATCTCGGACTGTAAATGAGAGTAGCTGAGAGCTGACCAGAGTAGCTGTGCATGCCAGGAACCTTGACAAGGACAAGGAAGCAGCAGGCATACGGAGGACACACAGACAACTCCTACTCTTTACTTTTTGGAACTTTGGAGAAGCTCTGCAAGAGAACCATAAGATAAGTGTAAATGAATGAGTTCATTTGAGAACTAGACAGGGATGTTTAGAATGGAAAGTGCAACATCATGGTGGTGAACTCAATAGGGTAATAGGGAAAGTTGTCAACTACTAAAACACACCAGGATGGGACATACAGTAGAAAGTTAGTAAATATAAAACTAAAAAATAAAAACCAAAGAGATGAATAGCAGAATGAAGAAGACGCTTCTACTAGTCTTCCTCTGTATGTATATTCTGTATATATTCTCTCTCCTCTGTATGTATATTCTGTATATATACTCTCTCCTCTGTATGTATATTCTGTATATATACTCTCTCCTCTGTATGAATATTCTGTATATATACTCTCTCCTCTGTATGTCTATTCTGTATCTATACTCTCTCCTCTGTATGTATATTCTGTATCTATTCTCTCTCCTCTGTATGTCTATTCTGTATATATACTCTCTCCTCTGTATGTATATTCTGTATCTATACACTCTCCTCTGTATGTCTATTCTGTATCTATACTCTCTCCTCTGTATGTATATTCTGTATCTATACACTCTCCTCTGTATGTCTATTCTGTATATATACTCTCTCCTCTGTATGTATATTCTGTATCTATTCTCTCTCCTCTGTATGTCTATTCTGTATATATTCTCTCTCCTCTGTATGTATATTCTGTATATATACTCTCTCCTCTGTATGTATATTCTGTATATATACTCTCTCCACTGTATGTCTATTCTGTATCTATACTCTCTCCTCTGTATGTATATTCTGTATCTATTCTCTCTCCTCTGTATGTCTATTCTGTATATATACTCTCTCCTCTGTATTTAATACAGGAAAGCCTAGAACACCAGCATCCCCCAACCTCTTTCCTCTTTTTTAAAAAAACGTATTTTTACAGTGGAGTTGTCCTTTAATAAGTTGCAAGGGGGGGGTTGATATCCAGAGGAGACATGGGTAATGGTAACCCCCTGAAACGTTGAGGGGTTTTGGACTAGTATGGTAAAACTGTTCACATGTTGAACTGATGGAGAAGTTGACCCCTGGACGACCTTTAAACTAACCTTGTACGCCCTTCAATCTGGAAGTAAATATATTAATTATCTGATTATTCCGACAAACAACTCAAATCAAAGTCTAAGCGTTTCTTTTCCTGGAGGTGATATGTTGCTTTACATATTTATCAACATGAAGAATAACATTTGGCATGTTCATTATGATATAAGTTGTCAACGAAAGTCACATTTAAAATAGACCTTTTGGAATTATAATTTTAAAACACACACATAATGTATTAGGCCTGTCACATATGGTTACACACACAACACACTGGCTTTCTTGGACTGCTTGGTAGAAGTCAGGGAGAATGGTAAACTGGAAGTAGGTTTACAGAAAACCAACACACACAGATCAGTATTTGATGTTTGACTCCCACCACCCTTTAGATCACAAGCTGGGGGTCATCAGAACCCTGCAACACAGAGCCGAGAACATCCCCACTAGCACAGAGCTGAGAACATCCCCACTAGCACAGAGCTGAGAACATCCCCACTAGCACAGAGCTGAGAACATCCCCACTAACACAGAGCTGAGAACATCCCCACTACACAGAGCCGAGAACATCCCCACTAGCACAGAGCTGAGAACATCCCCACTAGCACAGAGCCGAGAACATCCCCACTAGCCACAGAGCCGAGAACATCCCCACTAGCCACAGAGCTGAGAACCTCCCCACTAGCACAGAGCGGAGAACACACTAACAAACTCCCACTACACAGAGCTGAGAACATCCCCACTAACACAGAGCTGAGAACATCCCACTAGCACAGAGCCGAGAACATCCCCACTAGCACAGAGCGAGAACATCCCCACTAGCACAGAGCCGAGAACATCCCCACTAGCACAGAGCCGGAGAACATCCCCACTAACCAGAGCTGAGAACATCCCCACTAAACAAACAGAGGGAGAAACATCCCCACTAGCACAGAGCCGAGAACATCCCCACTAGCACAGAGCTGAGAACATCCCCACTAGCACAGAGCCGAGAACATCCCCACTAACACAGAGCCGAGAACATCCCCACTAGCACAGAGGCGAAGGCTAAAGAAATGAAACATCTCAGAGGAGCCCTTAAAACTTGTGGATATCCAGACTGGGCCTTTGTCAAAAGAAGTAGAAAGAAAGAAAAGAACATGAATACCAACAGTGAAGGGGAAAAGCAAGACAGGAGAAAGAACATGGTCATCCCATATGTAGCAGGGGTCTTCGAGAAATTAACAAGAATTTTCAAAAAACACCGTATCCCTGTCTGCTTTAAACCGAACAACACACTGAGGCAGCAATTGGTGCATCCGAAAGACCCAATACCGAAACACAAGAAAAGCGACATCATATACGCAGTGCAGTGCAGTGAAGAGTGACATCATATACGCAGTGCAGTAAAGAGTAACATCATATTCGTCGTGCAGTGAAGAGTGACTTCATATACACAGTGCAGTGCAGTAAAGAGCGACATCATATATGCAGTGCAGTGCAGTGAAGAATGCTCTGATTTGTATGTGGGGGAGACCAAACAGCAACTGCATCAACGTATGGCCTAGCACAGAAGAGCCAATTCCTCGGGTCAGGACTCAGCCGTGTACCTGCATCTTAAGGATAAAGGACATACCTTTGAAGATTGTAATGTTAACATATTGGCAAAGGAATGTGACTGGTTCAAGAGAGGTGTTAAGGAGGCCATTTATGTGAAAATAAAAAAACCAAGCCTAAATAAAGGTGGGGGGGTTCGACACCAACTGTCTGCCATGTACAATGCTCTTTTGACACCTTACTCTGGGCGTTCCTATAACACCTCTTAGCCACTATCCAATCACGCTCTTAACACCTGGCTGTGATATGCTAATTGGGATTTTCCAGGGTACATAATTGCCACAGATTCTTGTACTAGTCATTCTGAATTGAGAAAGCCAGTCGGATGACTAGCGAAACGTCTTCAAGAACTAAACTTCAAGTCCAGTTGATCTAATTGAATACAACAGAAATCATCTACTTTCGATAAAAATCGAAAATTCTAAAAATTCGGGTTCCGAGAAATTCAGGAGTTACGAAAGTTTTGTTGGGACTTCAAAACCCTCAGATTCGATTCGAAACTGGGTTCTAATCGAACCCACATTACATCTCTAGTGTGGACACAGCTACTGTAAATAAGGCAGCAAAGCTAAGACAAGGGGAACTGCAATTCTCTGTTTAGCAATGTGTGTGATTCTGTGTGATTCTCTGGGGGGTTTTAAGGCTCTTAACAAGGCTCTACATTTTATTTAAGTATTGAAATTAATATCCCTAATGTTTAATGATGCTGTGAACACTGTGTTTTCACTTTCTGTGCAGTTTTACTGATTATTATAACAAGGGTATGTAGAGTGCTAATTAGATCTAAAAAACAAGTCACTCAATTACCAGGCCAGGGTTATAGAAGAAAGAAAATCTGAACAGACTTACATTCATTATAAAAACATGATATTTAACAAGATTATTTTGTTATAATAGAGCAAGTACCAGCCTCATGGACAATCACTTTCAGGGAGATTCAATAAAAGTTCTTATCATTACAAATGGTGCTAATTTTGCCCCAACCAATCAGATATTATTTAACATTTGAAAGCTAACATCTGATTGGTTGGTGCAAAATTAGCACCATTTTTTATGATATGAACTTGTATTGAATAACCCTGATAGTGTAATAACACAACATATTATCCATTGGACAGAATATTTAGCAAAGGCATTTGACATGTCAGGAAATATAAAGATCAACTAATAGATTGGAATTATGTTATCTCTTTCTTTGTGAATTCCAAAACTAACAAACAAAAAAAACAAATGCCTTATTTTAAAATATGACAAAATGTTAATGGTTAAACACTACTGTGTCT
The DNA here is from genome assembly GCA_019447015.1 of Hymenochirus boettgeri. Classification (NCBI taxonomy): domain Eukaryota; kingdom Metazoa; phylum Chordata; class Amphibia; order Anura; family Pipidae; genus Hymenochirus; species Hymenochirus boettgeri. The sequence goes on along the minus strand of CM033477.1, from coordinate 163,801,878 downwards.
CTGAAGACACATTTCTAAGGATTATTTTAATTGCATATGAAGTTGTGACTTTCGTCTTTGTGAAGTGAGCTGCTTTCTAAATGTAGGATCCCACTGAGCACTTATTTTCATCATACATTCGATTGATATAATAAATCTTTCTCTACATTATTTAGATACACTTAGTAACCTGGACACAGATTGGCTAGAGCATAAAATGGGTTTTTGCAGAATCCAAATGTCAGTATGATTAGGATCATGTCTAAAAAATCTGGGGAAAGTATTATGTCAAGCCAAATGGCCTTCAAGGAGAATTAAACTAAAGAAAATTCTTGCCTCCACAACCTTCTTAGCATGGGAAACTCATTTGCCTCTTTTGCCAGTAACTTGTACCTTCATAATAGGTTTTGCACATGTGTGATCTCAACCCCCACCTCTTAACCCCAGTAATGCGTGAATATATTAAATCAAAATCGCAGGCTGGGAGGTGTAGAGAGCTTGACTGGGATTCACTGATTTGCACATACCCAGTAGCAATGTTGCAGTGTGAAGTTCTCTGACTTTCCCTGACATCTTTAGCGATATTATCTTCTTAAAGGGGAAGTGTATCTTCTTAAATAGTAATATTGGAGAATTAGATGCCAGCCCTCCTGCTGCATAAATGTTATAGAATATGTATCCCTTTTCAGCCCTTTTATAAGGTACACGCATTAGTGATGCATTCCACAAAGCTGCGCTGTATTCAGGTTCACCTTCTTTAACCCCCCCCCCCCGCGCACGTACCATATGTTAATTGTAGAAGTGTACCATAGGAATGGTGGGTGGTTTGACATAAACATACCCTCTAACATTCCCTTTTAAATAGCTACACTGTTGAAATATGCATTGCATTGAGCTGTGCTCAGGTTCACTTCATTATCCTCCAACATTACCTTTAAATAGGGACAGCATTAAGAAATGCATTGCACAGAACTGTGCTGAGATCAGGGTCACTATATTATCATTTACCTGCACCACATTCCTTCTTTAGGTTTGCCTATTAAAGCGGAATGTTGGAAGGTATGTATACATGTTCCTATCCTTCAACCTGGTTTGCCAGATCATCGGATTTAATAGGGACACACTTAATAAAAGTAATAAGCAGGGGTGCTGCTCCTTTTGCGCTCTTCCGGGAGATTTTCCATGGGCATGTCAACTCTGGATAAATCTCCCTGATAGCCTTTTTGCAGCAGAATTGCCCACAAAAATAAAGGGTTAACAGGTGGTTGCTTCATAAATTCAAATGAAAAGAGTTAACAGCATCACCCTACTCTGCTTGAGCACAGTCTTCCAAGCCAGCTAATCATATCCATTGATCTATCTGATGATTGGCTGAGAGCTGATGACAAGTGGGTACACTGGGGTCAACTGTTACATTCAGCTTAGCATAAGGGTGATGCGGATACAAACACAAGTAGCCTAGTTAGCATGGATGTTTTGCATCTGGGACCATCAAGTAGAGATAATACTAAAAAGCAACAGTTACAAATTATTTTTACACTAAGAGGCTGAATTCAGATGTGAGAGACAAATGGTTTTACTAAGTGATAATAAAATAATCTGTGGAGCTGCCTTTATATTTGAAGGATGTTTACACTGACATCTTTAAGGAAAATACAATTGAATAATGGTTAGTGTTCATCTATTGTCATTTTTTGGGTTACAGGCAATGCCTTACCAGGAATGGTTGCCCCCAGGACTTCAAGTACAAAGTATTGGTGCTGAGGCTGAATTTAACCAAAGAAGCCAGAAACCTTCAAACAGCAAAAAGGGCAAAGTAGAACAGTCAGATACTCCAAAGTTGATAACAGAGAAGAACAAGAAGATCAAAGTCAGGAGCATAGCTAAAGGACAAGCACAGATATTAATTATATCAGGGGGTTAAACACTAATAAATACACTATGAGCAAGAGACTTAGGAAACACAACATTAAACAACAAACAGTAGTCACAGTAAAGGCAGAAGACTGAAGTTATTGGCCAATCAAATAATTCAAATCCAAAATGCAGGGGAGAGCTACTTAAAATGTCTCCTCAAGTTGTTCTGCAGCATCTTCCACCAGCGGGCATAGAGAGAAGAAGACACACATACACACAAACAGGCGGAAACTCTGGACAACTGACAGAAAAATGTGAAACAGCACCTTGGACGGACACTGGAAGGAGATGGAGAGACACAAGCCTGTATGGCAGAATAAGGCACAGAGAAGTACTTAACACTAGACAGTTTCCATCTAATGTTTGTCTAGACTCTGATAGCAAAATATCCTTCTAAATTCCATAAAGTGGACAGAGAGACCATCATATTTGGTTAAATATTCTTCTTTAAATTATTGTTTTTCTATCAAAATAATATCAATATAAATATAAATAAATATATATACATACAGTATTTGTCTAAATTCTATTTTTCTCTTGATGAAATATTCTAGCAATTCTTCCTTTCTTTTTGTATTGAAGTTGCAGTATACTCTACCTTTAAGTACTGGGTGTAAATATAACTGTCACATCTAAAGCCTTGTGGAAATAGAATAAAATACAATGTTTTTGTGATTCTCTGTACATGAAGGTGAAAGAAGCGTACTAGACAGGGCAGTCTATAAACCACATTGACAGAAAAAGGCTGCAGGTTTGTAGGAAGGTTCATTATATCGCAACACCAACTATAAAAAACAGAATTTCATTGTGTTTGTGGTTCTCTCTGACAATGGCGATGTAAAATGTAGGAATTATCAAGCTGCAAAGGGCCCGTGACAGATTTTATTGTGCTTTAAACGTTATGAGGTTTGATTTTCCAGTAATCTGCAAAAATTATCCCCAAGACCCCAAACCAGATCATCAGGATTTCTTTAGATACGGTTTATCTTAAAGCATTTTGATTTTAGTATAAACTGAATTAATTACAAAATGTGTTTTGTGTGGGATGTTAGTTCCAAACATTCTATTTCTAAATATTTCTAAATATCATTCTGTTTCTTTTAAATAAAATAAACATTTTAAAAAACAAAGTACTTAAAATACTCCAAGTCCACTTCACTCTACCTATTAGAATTTATTTCCATCCTGCAGTAGACAGAGGCTAAAATCTTCCGTTAAATAAAAGTTCTAAGCTACAGGAGAACAATTTGCAACCCAGAAAACAAAACAACATTGTAATTTGGAAAGTTTGGAAAGAAACCACCACTTATTCATTTATATGATCCAGACTACATTTTAATTTTCCAGAATTTAATATTTTTAAGGTTTCTTACCTTTTTTTCTGGCATAGGTTGACATAAGCAGATTGCCATCTGTCCTGGGCAACGACATCTTAACGTCTCCTTTCTACTGCTCTGCTCTGCCCAATTCCTAAAGAAGGGTGTCACTACATTGAAGCACAAATAAGGCAGCAAAATTTTATTTTATCTTTTCCAAACATTAATATTTTTATTCTGATCTTCTTTATTTTTTTGGTTAATCAGTTGCCTATTCACAATATGTGGTTTCAACATTTCCTCCTTTGTATGTCTCTGTCTAGCACCATGGATATTATCAATATGATCAACTCATTTGTCATTTTGTCATACGTCCATCTAGTCCAACCTTTATACCCTACCCATAATGTCTGTATAACAGTTACATAGTAACATAGTATTGGAGGTTGTATAAAGACATATACGTCCATCTAGTCCAACCTTTATACCCTACCCATAATGCCTGTCTAACAGTTACATTGTAACATAGTATTGGAGGTTGTATAAAGAAATACGTCCATCTAATCCAAACTTTATACCCCACCCATAATGTCTGTATAACAATTACATAGTAACATAGTATTGGAGGTTGTATAAAGACACACCTCCATCTAGTCCAACCTTTATACCTTACCCATAATGCCTGTCTAACAGTTACATAGTGACATAGTATTGGAGGTTGTTTAAAGACACACCTCCATCTAGTCCAACCATTATACCTTACCCATAATGCCTGTCTAACAGTTACATAGTAACATAGTATTGGAGGTTGTATAAAGACATACGGTTTACCCTTCAGTTCCCTCTGTTCCTCGTTACTTCTGTTAACCCTTCATTTCCCTCTGTTACACCCCTCTTACTCTGATTACCCCTTCAATTCCCTCTGTTACCCTCTGTACTACTACTCTGGTTCCCCTTCCTTTCCCCTTGTTACCCTCTGTTACTCTTTCCCTTCCTTTCACCTCTGTTTCCCTCTGTTACTCTGTTACCCTTCATTTCCGTCTGTTACCCTCTGTTCACTTACTCTGTTACCCTCAGTTCCCCCTCGTTACCCTCTGTTACTTACTACTGTTACCTTCATTTCCCTCTGTTACTTCCATTTCCTCTCTCCCCCTCTATTTCCCTTGTTAACCAGTCTTTTACTCTGTCCATATACCATGGGTCCGGGGTAGATAATGTCCCATAGACAATATATCCAGATGGTAAATTTCCCATTATTCATTGCTCCGTCTGGTTTCAGTTATAATTCTATCACATGGTACATAGACCGGTAAGACAATCAGTACACTTGATGGAGGCAGCGAGCGGGGAACATACTATCACAATATTTTGCTCTACTGCTGGGCCTACATTGTCATTGCTGGTCAGGCTAGTATTTGATGTTTTTGTGGTCCGATGCGACCGACGTGGTTCCGGACACAAATGAATCTTAAGCTTGGAAAACCGTGACCGGTCGCGTGCTTCCTCTATGGACTGTAACGCTCAGTTTCAGCTATTTTTGCCGTGACCGACAGTTCCTTCCTCCTTTGCCCACCAATTTGGTCAGGAGGAGATCATGGGATCATTCACAACCCTGGTATACAATCACCCATGATTGCTGCGGGGTTGGCACCTCTAGATGGTAATAACTACATCACTGTCTAGAACGCCTGGAACAAGCTTATAGACTCAACAGTGGGGTATGTAACCAATGGTACCCTAAGCATGGAGACGCACATGTGTGGTTTTTCAAAGGGCCCGTATTGACAGTCAAATTGCACCTGTCCCCCATCTACAGGGAAAACCCATGGTAACTGTCTACTAGCTGCATCCCCATCAGCTTCATATGCCCCAGCAAAGACCAATAGTACCTGGGCAGCTTTCTCTAACCATTATTAATACAGAGGATCGTGAACCAAACCAAACGTGGTTCCGAAGCCAAATTTTATGCTCCGTGTTACTTGAAATATTGCGGATTCTGACTTTTTTTCGGATTTGTTCCGATAACTGTTTTTCGATGATTTTGCTAAAAAAAAAATCAAACTACCAACTTTCTTAGAAATCCAAAAATACTAATCTGAATTTCCAGAATCGCGCGGTTACCACCTGGAGTTGGTGTTGAAGATTTGGGATTGACACGTGTTCCCCAAACCATGTCCGTGTCCCGGAGCATTCACAGTAAGTGACTATCGCTATTTTACACCGCAGAAAACAGCGGAATTTCACCTCCTCAATGGGTCCGATTGCCGGGATTAACGAATATTTGGATTCTTTCATGAAATTCCGGGAATCTCGGATTAATTTATAAAGTTTTTACACGATTGACCGCTCGCCGCCCGATAGAACAAATCCGCAGAGTTCGCTGCCCCGATTGTCACGTTCCGCAAAGATATCAGAGCCCCAACCCTGGACATTGTTTCTATGATACCCGACAGAGGTAGGGAGAATCTGATATAAAAACAGACCTTACTCCTTCTTCCAAGTTAATGGCCTCCTTCTAAAGTTATTTGGTTTGGGGTGTCTCTACAACGCTCAGGAGATGAATGCTTTGGAAACTGCGTCTGGATTCAGTGATCTATGTCTGTTTGGGGCTTCATGGGAAGTGAATGTGCCAGACTGGTGATGATTGGTTGCAAATAAAGAGCGATTGGTTTACCAAAAGTCTATTCCCACCCTGTCAAGTGAGATCTTACTGATATCTTGCGTTCCCCAGGCAGGGTCAGTTTACCACACGGACTCAGCTCATGGGAGTTTGGCTATACGTTCCTTGTCCAGTAAACACAAACCTTGCCTCGAAACACAAAAGGAAATGATGCCAAACCCGTGCAAGGGCGTAATTACAACCAAAATGTTATCATTCTTGTCCAGGTACAAACCACAATCCATGAAACACCCTGGAAGTTTTTAGCCCATACTGCCGGCTTAGGGAGAATGTCTGAGTTAAATCCCTTGAGTGTATCAGGGCATCTGAGTCAAATCTTTAGGTATAACGCAACGCCATGAGGTGGCGTGGCTTCCTGTGTGGACAGGCGAAACAACTTGGTAATTCAAACTATACAAGGGGGTGGGGCAAGTAGCCCCAGTATATAGAGAGATAGCAGCCTAGATACTATAATATATATAGATAGATAATAGATAGAAGATGAAGATAGATAATCATATTAGAGAGCATCGCTCGATCGCTCGCTCATAGATAGGATCGCTCGATAGCTCGCTAGATCCTGCTACTCCTAGCTCGATCGATCCGCGCTCGCTCGCTCTACGCTCGCTCGCTACCGCTCCTCGCTCGCTCATCGCCTCGCATAGCTTCGTCGGCTCGCTCCTCGCTCCATGTCGCTCTCTGCTCGCTCACTCCGCTCGCTCGCTCCTCGCATCGCTCGGCTCCCTCGCCTCGCTCGCTCCCTCGTCCCCTCCTCGCTCGCTCGCTCTCTCCTACGCGCGCTCGCTCGCTCGCTCCCTAGCTCGCTCGCTCCTCGCTCGCTCGCTCGCTCGCTCTCAGCTGGCGCTGCTCGCTCTCGCTCGCTCGCTCGACTGCCTGCTCGTTCCTCTCTCGCTCGCTCGCTCGCTCGCTCGCTCGCTCGCTCCTCGCGCCTGCCCCCTCCCTTCTGTTCGCCCCTCGCTTCCCGCTTGCTTCGCTCGCTCTCTCCTCCCTCTTGCGCCCGCCCGCTCGCCCTCGCTCCTTCGCGGCTCGCCTCGCTCGCCTCGTCCCGCTCGCTCCTCCTTGCCGCCCGCTCCTCCTCGCTCGCTCGCTCGCTCGTCGCTCGCTGCTCGCTCCTCCCCCTCTGCTTCCCGCTCGCTCGCTCGTCCCTCGCTCGCTTAACCGCTCCTCGCTGCTCGCCGTCGCTCGCTCGCCTCGCTGCCCGCTCGCTCTCGCTTCCCGCTCGCTCGCTCAGCTCGCTCGCTCGCTGCTCGCTCGCTACCTCGCGCGCTCCGCTCGCGCGCTTTCTCCTCGCTCCGCTCGCTCGCCTGCTCCCTCGCTATCTGGGGTCGCGTTGCTCCTTGCTCGCTCGCTGCTGCTCCATCGTCGCGTCGCTTCCCCGCTCCTCGCTCGCTCGCTCGCTGCGCCTGCTCCCCTCCCTTCTGTTACCCTCCTTCCCGCTCGCTCGCTCGCTCGCTCGTCGCTCCTCGTCGCCTCGCTAGCCTCTGCTCCTCGCTCGCTCGCTCGCTCTCGCTCTCGCTCTCTCCTCGCTCGATCGCTCTCTCGCTTCCTCCTAGATCCCCCCGCCCTGCTACACTCACTTCTTTCCCCAGCTTCCCGCTCCTCGCCTCGCTACCCCGCTAGATAGCTCGCGCGCTCGCTCGCTCGCTATCTCGCTCGCTAGCTGCGCGCCGGCTCGCTCGCTCGCTCGTCTTTCTCCACCTCCTTCTGTTCCCCGCCCTGGTCCCAGCGGGCCCACCTGGTTTCCGTTGGCCTTCCCTCCCCTCTTCTGTCCTCTCGGAGTGTCCCCGCTGGCTTCCCCCCTCCCTCAATCGCCACGCCCCATGTCCTTTCCTCCCCCTTCTCTTCCCCCCGCGGCGCCGCCTGCGCCAATGTCTCCTCTGCCTCATGCGCGTGTAGTTTTGGGCCCGGCCCCGCCGGCCTGGTCTCCCCCGCGCCGGCGGCGCTCCTGCGCACGGGCCGCCGGTGTTGGGGCGGCCGCACGTCGCCATTGGGCCTGGGGTTGCATTGCCACACCGCCCTCGAGTTTGGGACACTGGTGGTCCTCCCGATGGTGGCCACCTCCCCCTTCCCCGCCCCCCCTGGCTTCCCCCGGTTTGCGCGGCTGCCGTCGTGGGCGTTGGCCGGCCGACCCCTGCCCCCCGGTGCGAATCCCCGTACCCACCCGGTGTCTGGAGGGTGGGGCACTTCCCCGCCTGGGGCAAGGTTGGGCTCTGTCCCTGGGCCCGCCAGCTTTCTACCCTCCGCTATACGGCCGTGCGCTCGCCCACGTCCCCGCATCGCTGCGGCCGCCGGTGGGCCGAGCGCCCCGACAATAACCATCCGCGATCGTCTAGGGGGCGGGCCGTACTTTAGCAAGAACCTGTCTCTGGTTTTGCCCAGAACTTTCACGTTTTCTCAGTCCATCACCATATCATATTTGCTTGGGCGAGGGAGTTTGATGAAGGTAATGAAGGATCCGATTAGTCAACACACTTTTAGTAAGGTCAGTAGCATGGCCCCAACATAAAATAAACCGTCCCGACATGATGGTGGAATCCTTTATGCCTACGAGTCATTATCCGCAACGTACCACATTGCTCCTATGGCGCGCAGACCATCGCGGTCTCATTTCTGGTCTGAGCGTTCATAATGAGTTTAATGAACACGAGATCATCGGGCTGTTTGTATCTCTGGGGCCTAATGGGTGGCCAAGGACCTCAGGCAGTTCCAGTAGGATCAAATAGTTAGGTTATTACGGTCCACAATACAATATGTGTGGATATATGAACACGGCTTCTGTCCTTGATGAGTAAGGAAGTCCTGTGGGGGGAACTGATCATTTGTTACAGAATAGACCTTGGAATATGTTAGCAATCCTGTTGCTTCAGCCTCTTGGACCATATCATAGGTTGATATAAGGGGATCATGGCTCCCTACAGTGTAATAGTATAAGGGATAATGCCCCTTACAGTGTAATAATAAGGGATACTGTTCCCTTTACAGTGTAATATATAAGGGATCTGTTTCCCCTTACAGGTAATATAATAAGGGATAATGTTCCCCTTACAGTGGTAATATTAAATGGATAATGTGATCCCTCACAGTGTAATATAGAAGGTATAAGTTCCCACTTACAGTGTATCTATAAGGGATAACGTTCCCCTTACAGTGTAATATATAAGATAATGTTCACCCTTACAGTGTAAATATATACGGGATAATGTTCCCCTTACATGTAATATTATAAGGGATAATGTTCCCCTTACAGTGTATATATAAGGGTACGTTCCCCCTACTTGTATATATAGGATAATTTCCCCTTACAGTGTAAATCTATAAGGATAATGTTCCCTTTACAGTGTAAATATATAAGGATAACGTTCCCCTTCACAGTGTACTATATAAGGGATAATGGTTCCCCTTACATTTAATATATAAGGGCTAATGTTCCCCTACGTGTAAGATATATAAGAATAATGTTCCCCTTACAGTGTAATATATAAGGATAAGTGCCCCTTACAGTGTAATAATAATGATAAATGTTCCATTACAGTGTAAATATAAGGATATGTTTCCCCTTACAGTTTAATATAAAGGATAATTTTCCCCTTACAGTGTAATTATTAAGGATCATGTTCACTCCCCCCCATTAGATCATCCTGTATCACATACACAGAGTCAGTAGATTATAGTAGATACGTAGATACATAGTATCATCCTGTATCACATAAACAGAGTCAGTAGATTATAGTTGATACTTAGATACATAGTATCATCTGTATCTATATACAGAGTCAGTAGATTAGAGTTGATACGTAGATACATAGTATCACCTGTATCACATTAACAGAGTCAGTAGATTATAGTAGATACGTGAACATAGTATCATCTGTATCTCATATACAGAGTCAGTAGATTAAGTCGATTAAAGTAGATACGTAGATACATAGTAGCATCCTGTATCACATATACAGAGTCAGTATATTATAGTAGATACATAGATACATAGTATCATCCTGTTATCACATATACAGAGTCAGTAGATATAGTTGATACATAGTGGTAGTGTTAGTTTCTCTGTATCTCATATACAGAGTCAGAAGATTATAGAAGATACTTAGAACATAGTATCATCCTGTATCTTATTACAGAGTCAGTAGATTATATAGTACGTAGATACATAGTATCATCCTGTACACATATACAGAGTCAGTATATTATGTAGATACGTAATACATAGTATCATCCTGTATACATATACAGAGTCAGTATATTATAGTAGATACGATGATACATAGTATCCTCCTGTATCACATATACAGAGTCAGTAGATTATAGTAGATACTTAGATACAATAGTATCATCCTGTATCATATACAGAGTCAGAGATTATAGTAGATCATTCTGTATCCATATACAGAGTCAGTAGATATAGTAGAACAAAAGATTGACATAGGATCACTTCCTGTATCTATATACAGAGGCAGTAGATTTAATAGTGTATCATCCTGTATCTTCATATACAGAGTCAGTAGATTATAGTAGATACGTAGATACATAGTATCATCCTGTATCACATATACAGAGTCAGTAGATTATAGTAGATACGTAGATACATCCTGTATCTCATATACAGAGTCACTATGGGAAAAAGTCTCAAACTGTCCGACGTTGACATGGTACAAGATTATTTGTATTCATGACAGGCAAGGGAACTGTCATTTAAACCTCAGCCTAAACTTTATGTTTGGCCAAAACTAATGAGGCGCTGAATCCAGAAGGCATCGGTGTCACTTAGTTTACTGGGCTACTAGACTCTGATAAGCCCCCACATACATTGTGTATATGTGTGTGTGTGTGTGTGTGTATGTGTGTGTGTATGTGTGTGTGTGTATATTTATAGCTCCCCAGAGTATAGCATGAAATAAAGCCTTCTTATAACAGAAGGTACCTCATAGCCTCATGTTATTGTAATAGCATTGACCTAATAATCTAACACAAAACATTTCTCATTCCCAGGTTACCTGGAGAAATTATTTTATCCTTTATATACTCTTTCATACAGATCTAATAGAAAAACTTGCTTCAGAGCACTTTTTAATAACTGCTTTTTATTTCAGTATTAAATCCTTGGTATACCTGCCTGGATTTACCACTAAGCAAAAAGCTAGTGAGCACCTTCATCCCATCCATTAATAGCGGCTGCCAATTCAAATTGTTCTAGCCAATCAGTCCACTCCCTAGTTACCCCATGAAATGGATCAGGTTTAAAAATAGGTTTGGCAATTGGGCCTGGTAGTAGCTATATATACAAAATAAACGGGTAAAACTACTTTGCTCATTTACACGCTTACTGATTGTTTTTTACACATTCAATGATAGCTCAGCTAATAGGAAGGGTTTAAGGTTATAACTCTCTCTCTGAGGTTAATTGGTTCCCTTGGAAGGGGTCATATCAAATAAATAGACCAGCAGGCATGGAATCTGCAAAGGAAACCTCACTTTCATAAATATGTCAATTTTTCTATTGCTATAGACTGTCCTACATTGCTTGCATCTATGCTGAAAGCTCATGTCTGATCTCACAGTTTGTATATCCATTCACAATAGGTACAGGTGTCCATCCACATAAGGACTGGAAGAAATAGGAGCACCAAGACAAAGGAGAACATACAAACTCCTCGAGTTATAGGGATTAAATCCATATCTCAGAACTGGTGACATTCATTATAACCACTGGGACACTGCACTGCCCAGTAAAAACCTTTTATCAATAAAGTTCTGGGGTGTCTACATATAAGAACATTTTTATGTCTACCTCTAAGATGGGTATAGGTAACTGAGATCATTGATTTGCCCTGAAAGTTATAAAGAGGTTTGTACAGAAGCAGACATTGCCAGTCACCGTATTGGCAGTTGGAAGCTTTTTTTATATTCAGATAGCATGAACAATGTCTTCTATCTAAACACCACCTTACAGACCAGTTACTTTAGATATTGTGTTCCAGTTCCCTTGCCTTGTTCCTGGATATCAAGGAAAAACACACATATCACGATTGGAGTAGTGTAAGAACTCTAACAACCCATCAGGTATTGCAATCTGCAAAGATGCATTTTATTTTAGATCCACACACAACATGTTTTGGGCAGCAAGGCCCTACAATAAATTGCATCTTTGTTAATTACAATACCTGATGGGTTGTTACAGTTCTTAGACTACTCCAATCGTGATTAAAGATGGGATCTGGGTCCGACACAAACCCGAAACTCCTCAGTTCCGAAATCCGAATGATATGTCCGGATTGTCCGGATTTTGAGACTTCGGGACAAATTTTCGATAATTTTCGAATGTCCGCAGCTATTTTGGATGAATTTAGAAAATAGCATCAGAGGTTTAAAAATCCCCGAAAATACGATTGGAAACTCGAAAATGGTCCCCGATCGTATTTTTGAGAATTTTCGAACGTTCAAGGCTATTTTTCAAAAATTATCAAAAAAATAATAACTCCATATATAAAAATTATCGAAAATTCGTTCCAGCTTCGGATTTTCAAATGTATAGTTTTATTTTTGTTTCCAAACTTCCAAACTGACAAACTTTTACTGAAATTCATGAGTACGAACCAAACTTAAGTAAGTCCGGTTATCTCTACTAACGGGATATTAGGATAATCATTGTCCCCATTCTGGCAGCTGGCATGTGACTGCTGACATCACAACCAATGATTGACAGCTGCTTTACATGATGTCTCCTCTGCACATTCTCAAACAGTGGGAGGAGGCAATTACCTTTGCCTGAAAAAACTACATGTAAAATAAACTGGGAAAAATAGCAGGTGGGATTGTGGGAAGATAATGATTCCTTAAAACATTAGGATATTGTGATTTATTCAGATATTAGGACAAAAAGATAAACAATATTGACTGATACAGCAGGAATCTGAACCTGTGTATTAACACTATGTAGAAGTTCATTATATGGAGAATTTCTGTATTAATATCTGTTGTAGAACTGTTACATTATAATAATAAAATCCTTGTATTTGCCAAGTAATAATATTGGTTGAGTATAAACTTGTATCCAGGGAATTATTTGCTAATGTAATTTTATGTTCATTTCTTTACCCAAATACAAATACTGAAATATTCCCAATTGTTACAAGCGTCTTATTAAAACAATTCATCATTCCGTTTAATGATTCACTGTTAAAGAAAACAAGGAAAACATCAGCTATCCTTTATAAACAGCGAGGAATTTGTTTATTTGTTGTGGAACCTTTTTAATCTCAATAAAAAAATATTAGCTATCATGTAAACGTTTGATCATGTTAACGTAATTGAAATGAGCCCTATTTCACAACTGTGGGTCTCGTTCATTCCCGACGTTGACACATTAACTGACACATTTTACTCAATTGTATCCGAACCACTTTGCTATGTCTAATCTGTATTTCTACAAGTCATTCCCAGTCCTTTAACTGGTAAGATTCAGTCATTCGTTTGGCAATACGGACAGTTTTGATGGAGGGAATAATGGCTGGCAAGCTGTCCATTCTGCGGTGTCTAAGTATCAGATAACATCAACTGTAAACACGCGAGTCGTGTCAATATAAAGACTAGAAGAACGATTTGATAAACACATCGACCTTTAACGTTTCCTACAGACTGATCTACATATTGTGTATTCAGTTTCAGATAAACATCAAGATGAAACGCTCCATAAAGAAAGTTATTTTCCTAACATGAGAAAGAAAGAAAGAAAGAAAGGTAGAAAGAAAGAAGGAAAGAAGGAAAGGACTAGTTGGATGTATGTCTTTATACAACCTTCAATACTATGTTACTATGTAACTGTTATACAGACATTATGGGTAGGGTATAAAGATTGGACTAGATGGACGTATGTCTTTATACAACCTCCAATACTATGTTACTATGTAACTGTTATACAGACATTATGCGTAGGGTATAAAGGTTGGACTAGATGGACGTATGTCTTTATACAACCTCCAATACTATGTTACTATGTAACTGTTATACAGACATTATGGGTAGGGTATGGTAAATCCTTTTCCCCAGTACAGTGGGATGTTAAATACCTATAGCCATGTTAGACAGGTAATAACAGATTTCTCATCTCTCTCTATATATATATCTATATGGTCTGCTATATAGAGATTGTTTTTTGTTACTAGATGTTGTCAGTGATAAGATTTCAGTTATTAGCGTCCCGGTAGCTTTGATATTTATCTTATAATCGGAATTTATTGTTTCATAAAATTGAGTTTGTGCAAATTGTCGTCTCTGTAAATGTTTTGTCAAAATGGTCCCAGGATAGGAAAATGTCTTCTCAAATTTCCTTATCTCCTAGAAATGTGTCTGCCCTTACCCTCTGTTACCATCTTTTACCCTGTTACCCTCTGCTTCTCTTTGTTACTCTGTTACCCTTCATTTCCCTCTGTTACCCTCTGTTACTCTACATACGTCCATCTAAGTCCACCTTTTATACCCTACCCATATGTCTGTTATAAAACAGTTACATAGTACATAGTATTGGAAAGTTGTATATAGACATCGGCCCCTCTAGTCCCAACCTTTAATACCGCTCCCTAAATGCTAATTCAGTTACATAGTAACAGTTTTGAGGTTGGTATAAAGACATACGCTCCATCTATCCAACCTTATACCCTAAACCCATAATGTTCTGTATAATAGTTACATAGTAACATAGTTATGAGGTTGATAAATACATTCGTCCATCTAGTCCAACCTTTATACCCTACCCATAATGTCTGTCTAACAGTTACATTTAACATAGTATTGGAGGTTGTATAAAGAATACGTCCATCTAATCCAAACTTTATACCCCACCATCTGTTCGTATAACAATTACATAGTAACATGTATGGGAGTTGTATAAAGACACACCTCCATCTAGTCCAACCTTATACCTTACCCAGAATGCCTGTCTAACAGTTACTAGTAACATAGTATTGAGGTTGTTATAAAGACATATACGTCCATCTAGTCCAACCTTTAAACCCTACCCATAATGTCGTAAAACAGTTACATAGTAACATAGTTATTGGAAGTTGTAATAGACATACGGCCATCTAGTCCAACCTTTATACCCTACCCATAATGTCTATAACAGTTACATAGTAACATAGTATTGGAGGTTGTATAAAGACATACGTCCATCTAGTCCAAACTTTATACCCTACCCATAATGTCTGTATAATAGTTACATAGTAACATAGTTATTGAGGTTGAATAAAGACATTCGTCCATCTAGTCCAACCTTTATACCCTACCCATAATGTCTGTCTAACAGTTACATTGTAACATAGTATTGGAGGTTGTTAGACATACGTCCATCTAATCCAAACTTTATACCCCACCCATAATGTCTGTATAACAATTACATAGTAACATGGTATTGGGGTTGTATAAAGACACACCCTCCATCTAGTCCAACCTTTATACCTTACCCATAATGCCTGTCTAACAGTTTACTAGTAACATAGTATTGGGTTGTATAAGACATACGTCCACTAGTCCAACCTTTATACCCTACCCATAATGTCTGTATAACAGTTACATAGTAACATAGTATTGGAAGTTGTATATAGACATACGGCCATCTAGTCCAACCTTTATACCCTACCCATAATGTCTATATAACAGTACATAGTAACATAGTATTGGAGGTTGTATAAAGACATACGTCCATCTAGTACCACCTTTATACCCTACCCTAATGTCTGTATAATAGTTACATAGTAACATAGTTATTGAGGTTGAATAAAGACATTCGTCCATCTAGTCCAACCTTTATACCCTACCCATAATGTCTGTCTAACAGTTACATTGTAACATAGTATTGGAGGTTGTATAAAGACATACGTCCATCTAATCCAAACTTTATACCCCACCCATAATGTCTGTATAACAGTACATAGTAACATGGTATTGGAGGTTGTATAAGACACACCTCCATCTAGTCCAACCTTTATACCTTACCCATATGCCTGTCTAACAGTTACATAGTGACAATAGTATTGAAGGTTGTTAGACACACCTCCATCTAGTCAACCCATTTACCTTACCCCATAATGCCTGTCTAACAGTTACATAGTAACATAGTATTGGAGGTTGTATAAGACATACGTCCATCTAGTCCCACCTTTATACCCTACCCATAATGGTCCTGTATAACATTAATATAACATAGTATTGGAGGTTGTATAAAGACATACGTCCATCTAGTCCAACTTTTTATACCCTACCCATAATGTCTATATAACAGTTACATAGTACATAGTATTGGAGGTTGTATAAAGACATACGTCCATCTATCCAACCTTTATACCCTACCCATAATGTCTATATAACAGTTACATGTAAAATATTATTGGAGGTTGTATAAAGACATACGTCCATCTAGTCCAACTTTTATACCCTACCCATATGTCTGTATAACAGTTACATAGTAACATAGTATTGGAGGTTGTATAAAGACATACGTCCATCTAGTCCAACCTTTACCACCCTACCCATAAGTCTGTATAAACAGTTACATAGTAACATAGTATTGGAGGTTGTAAAGACATACGTCCATCTAGTCCAACCTTCTTTATACCCTACCCAATAATGTACTGTTAACAGTTACATAGTAACATAGTATTGAAGGTTGTATAAGACATACGTCCATCTAGTCCAACTTTAACCCTACCCATAATGCCTGTCTAACAGTTACATAGTAACATAGTATTCGAGGTTTATATAAAGACATACGTCCATCTAGTCCAACCTTTATACCATACCATAATGTCTGTATAAAGTTACATAGTAACATAGTATTGGAGGATTATAAAGACATACGTCCATCTGTCACCTTATACCCTACCCATAATGTCGTGATAACAGTTACATAGTAACATAGTATTGGAGGTTGTATAAAGACATAGTCCATTCTAGTCCACTTT
The DNA here is from genome assembly GCA_019447015.1 of Hymenochirus boettgeri. Classification (NCBI taxonomy): domain Eukaryota; kingdom Metazoa; phylum Chordata; class Amphibia; order Anura; family Pipidae; genus Hymenochirus; species Hymenochirus boettgeri. Next base: position 163,785,022 of record CM033477.1, on the reverse strand, counting down.
TATACCTAACCCATAATGTCTGTATAACAGTTAATAGTAATAGTATTGGAGGTTGTATAAAGACACATGTCCATCTAGTCCACACCTTTATACCCTACCATACATGTCTGTATAAACAGTTACATATAACATAAGATTGGAGGTTGTAATAAAGAACGTAGTCCATCTAGTCCAACCTTTATACCCTACCCATAATGTCTGTATAACAGTACATAGTAACATTGTATTGAAGGTTGTATAAAGACATACGTCCATCTAGTCCCAACTTTATACCCACCATAATGTTTCGTAAACAGTACATAGTAACATAGTATTGGAGGTTGTGATAAAGACTACGTCCATCAGTCCAATCTTTATACACTAACCCATAATGTCTGTATAACAGTTACATAGTAACATAGTATTGAAGGTTGTATAAAGACATACATCCAACTAGTCCTTTCCTTCTTCTTCTCTTTTCTTTTCTTTCTACCTTTCTTTCTTTCTTTTTCTCATGTTAGGAAATAACTTTCTTTATGAGCTTTATATGATGTTTATCTGAAACTGAATACACAATAGTAGATCAGTCTGTAGGAAACGTTAAAGGCGATGTGTTTATCAAATCGTTCTTTCAGTCTTATATTGACACGACTCGCGTGTTACAGTTGATGTTATCTGATACTTAGACACCGCAGAAGGACAGCTTGCAGCCATTAGTCCCTCCATCAAAATCAAGTCCGTATTTGCCAAACGAAATGACTGAATCTTACCAGTTAAAGGACTGGGAATGACTTGTAGAAATACAGATTAGACATAGCAAAGTGGTTCGGATACAATGAGTAAAATGTGTCAGTTAATGTGTCAACGTCGGGAATGAACGAGACCCACAGTTGTGAAATAGGCTCATTTCAATTACGTTAACATGATCAAACGTGTACATGATAGCTAATATTTTTTTATGAGATTAAAAAGGTTCCACAACAAATAAACAAATTCCTCGCTGTTTTATAAGGATGCTGATGTTTTCTTTTTTCTTTAACAGTGAATCATTAAACGGAATGATGAATTGTTTTAATAAGACGCTGTAACAATTGGGAATTTTCAGTATTTGTATTTGGGTAAAGAAATGATAATAATACATTAGCAAAAATTCCCTGATACAAGTTTATACTCAACCAATATTATACTTGGCCAAATACAAGGATTTATTATTATAAGTAACAGTTTACAAAGATATTAAACAGAATTCTCCATATAATGAACTTCTACATAGTGTTAATTACACAGGTTCAGATTCCTGCTGTATCAGTCAATATGTTTATCTTTTTGTCCTAATATCTGAATAAATCACAATATCCAATGTTTAAGGAATCATTATCTTCCCACAATCCCACCTGCTATTTTCCCAGTTTATTTTACATGTAGTTTTTTCAGCAAAGGTAATTGCCATCCTCCCACTGTTTGAGAATGTGCAGAGGAGACATCTGTAAAGCAGCTGTCAATCATTGGTTGGATGTCAGCAGTCCATGCCACTGCCAGAATGGGGACAATGATTATCCTAATATCCCGTTAGTAGAGATAACCGGACTTTACTTAAGTTGGTTCGTACTCATGAATTTCATAAAAGTTTGTCAGTTTGGAAGTTTGGAAACAAAAAATAAAACTATACATTTGAAAATCGAAGCTGGAACGAAATTTTCGATAATTTTTATATATGGAGTTATTATTTTTTTGATAATTTTTTGAAAAAAATGCCTTGAACGTTCGAAAATTCTCAAAAATACGATCGGGGACCATTTTCGAGTTCCAATCGTATTTTCGGGGATTTTTAAACCTCTGATGCTTTTTCTAAATTCATCCAAATAGCTGCGGACATTCGAAAAATTATCGAAAAATTTGGTCCCACGAAGTCTCAAAATCCGGACAATCGGACATATCATTCGGATTTCGGAACTGACGGAGTTTCGGGTTTGTGTCGGACCAGATCCCATCTTAATCACGATTGGAGTAGTCTAGAACTGTAACAACCCATCAGGTATTGTAATTAACAAAGATGCAATTATTGTAGGGCCTTGCTGCCCAAACAACTGTTGTGTGGATCTAAAATAAAATGCATCTTTGCAGATGCAATACCTGATGGTGTTTAGAGTTCTTACACTACTCCAATCGTGATATGTGTGTTTTTCTTGAATCCAGAACAAGGCAAGGGAACTGAACACAATATCTAAAGTAACTGGTCTGTAAGGTGGTTGTAGATAGAAGACATTGTTCATGCTATCTGAATATAAAAAAAGCTTCCAACTGCCAATCGGTGACTGGCAATGTTGCTTCTGTACAAACCTCTTTATAACTTCAGGGCAAAATCATGATCTCAGTTACCTATACCCATCTTAGAGGTAGACTAAAATGTTCTATATGTAGACACCCAGAACTTTATTGATAAAAGGTTTTACTGGGCAGTGCAGTGTCCAGTGGTTATAATGAATGTCACCGTTCTGAGATATGGATTTAATCCCTATACTCGAGGAGTTGTATGTTCTCCTTGTCTTGGTGCTCCTATTTTCTTCCAGTCCTTATGTGGATGGACACCTGTACCGATTGTGAATGGATATACAAACTGTGAGATCAGACATGAGCTTCAGCATAGATGCAAGCAATGTAGGACAGTCTATAGCATAGAAAAAATTGACATATTTATGAAAGTGAGGTTTCCTTTGCAGATTCCTGCTGCTAGGTCTATTTATTTGATATGGACCCTCCAAGGGAACCATTAACTTCAGAGAGAGAGTTAAACCTTTATAACCCTTCCTATTAGCGTGATACTTATTGAATGGTGTAAAAAAACAATGCAGTAGCGTGTAAAGAGCAAAGAGTTTACCCGTTTATTGTATATATAGCTACTCCAGCCCAATTGCCAAACCTATTTTAAACCTGATCCATTTCACTGGGGTAACTAGGGTGGACTGTGCTAGAACAATTGAATTGGCAGCCGCTATTAATGGATGGGATGAAGGTGCTCACTAGCTTTTTGCTTAGTGGTAAATCCAGGCAGGTATACCAAGGATTTAAATATGAAATAAAAAGCAGTTTAAAAAGTGCTCTGAGCAAGTTTTTCTATTATCTGTATGAAAGAGTAATATAAGGATAAATATTTCTCCAGGTAACCTGGGAATGAGAAATGTTTTGTGTTAGATTATTAGGTCAATGCTATTACAATAACCATGAGGCTATGAGTACCTTTCTGTTATAGAAGGCTTTATTTCATGCTATACTCTGGGGAGCTTAATAATATACACACCCACCACATACACACACACATACCACCACAACACACACACATATACACATGTATGTGGGGGCTGATCAGAGTCAGTAGCCCATTAAACTAAGTGATCCCGATGCGCCTTCTGGGATTCACGCCTCATTAGTTTGGCCAACCAAAAATTAAAAAAAAAAAAAGTTGTTTTTTAGGCTGAGGTTTTAAATGACAGTTCCCTTGCCTGTCATGCAACAAATATCTGTACCATGTCAACGTCGGCAGTTTTTGAGACTTTTTCCCATAGTGACTCTGTATATGAGATACGGATATTATCTACGTAGCATCTACGATAACGACTGCACTCTGTATATGTTATACGGATGATACTATGTATCTTACGTATCTAACTATAATTCTACTGTACGTCTGTATATGAGTACAGGATGATACTATCTATCTAACGGACGTCTGTATATGAGATATCCATGAGGATCTATCATCGTTGTTCTACATAATCTACTTACTCTGTATATGAGGATACAGATGATACTACTATAATCTCTGACTCGTGTATGAGATACAGGATGATACTATGTTCTAGTATCCTACTATAATCTACTGACTCTGTATATGTTGATACAGGAGGATACTAGGTATCTACGATCTACTATAAATACTGACTCTGTTATGTGATACAGGCTGATACTATGTATCCTACGTATCTACTATAATATACTGACTGACTGTATCTGTGATACAGGATGATACTATATATCTACTGACTATCTACTATCATCTACCGACTCTGTAAAAAGAGATCACAGGATGATACTATGTATCGGTAGTATCTTCTATCATCTTCTGCTCTTATATGAGATCAGGAGAAACTACAATCATGTATCAACTATAAGGTCTCTGACTCTGTATATGTGTGATACAGGCTGATACTATGTATCTATGTATCTACTATCATATACTGACTCTGTAATATGTGATACAGGATTGATACTATGTATCTCGTATCTACTTTAATCTTACTGACTGGTCTGTTTATACATGAGATACGGATGATACTGTAATGTATCTAACGGAGCTGTTTTTTGGTGGTGTGGACGCACTGACTTGGTTTTGTGGGGGTTAGGGGGAGACAGGAGGCGACTAGGGAGCTACGTGTGGGCAACATCGAGAGCAGCGCGGTGACGCGGGAGAGGAGAGACAGGGTGGCTGGGGACGAGGGAGCCGAGGAGCGAGGTGGGCGGGGGTGGTCAGGTTGTTGGGACGGACGCGGGTGGTGTGTGGTGTGGGGGGAGACGTGTAAGGGATACAGGGGTTATCGACGGATCTACGATATATCGTTCTGAGGGCGGGGGCTGTTGTGGAGGGGGAGACCGGGGGTTAGACTAGGTGCGGGTAGCGGCGCGAAATACGATCGTACGGGACCTGGAAAGAAGGAGACAGGGGAGACGATGGGAGCTAAGGAGCTGCGAGCCTCTTGGCGGACGCGGTGGAGTGAGAAGAGGTTTTGAGAGCAGGGAGGGGAGAGGCGAACCAGCTACGAGAAGGGAGCCAACGAGACGAGTCGAGGTGCGGAGGAACGGGGGGGCGGGGATAGGGCTCACTAGGTGGACGTGTGTGGTCGTGGAGTGTGGGACGGGGATGGGAGGTGGCGGGACGAAGCGACGAGTTCCGGTGCTGACGGCGGAGGATGGTGGGATAGGGGACAATCAAGGGGGTTGGGGTAACGCCGCAGCAGGGGATGTCGGGGGAACGAGAAGCGACTGACGGGGGGGCGGATAGGTATGATGAGCAGTTGTCGGGCCAAGGAGCGATCGCGGAATCGAGGAGGGGGGTTCTTGGCGTTAACCGGCCGGGTCCGAGGCGGGCACCCACTCCCCGGCGCAAAAAAAAAAACGAGGGGGAGACAGGTGGGGTCGTGCAAGGATAGTGTCGCAACAAAAAAAGATTGAGCGGGGGGGGGCATTGAGACGGAGAACAAAGTGAAAATAGTGGGGAAGCGAGGGCAGGGGGAACAAACAAAACACCGTGCATTGAGTACATGCAAAGGAAAAGATGAATAGGTATAAACAGACGGGTTGACACCGACGAGCAGCTACTAGTAACTATCTAAGAAAGTGGGTGATCTTAAAAACAGGGATAAGGTAGAAGGAGAGGGGGTCGTGGGCCAGTCAGCAGATGGGGGTGGATAAAGGGATAGTGGGATGGGGGGGGGTGGTGACATTGTGTGGGGTGAGTTCGGCGGGTATGGAAGGTCCAGAGGGGGGTGGTCTCAGCGGGGATCGCTGGGTGTTAAAACATTTGGAGGAAGGAAGTGGTAGGGGGCGAATTAGGATTCTTTAAGTGTCGTAGGGGGTCGGGCAGCGATCTTCGTTGAAGTCCTGGGATTTCACTTCATGTATATGGGGGAGAGGGCGGGCAGTCGTAGGGGGAGACTTGCTAAGCGGGGTCTAAGGGGGGTGGGGGATCGGGGGCCCCGAGAGGGGGGGGGGGGACGGGTGCGGATGGGCAGATCTAGCTCAACCTTACGGAGATATTTTGATGGCAATTTTAGAGAAGACGCGACGAAAGGCTGTAGAGAGTCAGGGTGAGTTTCTTGCTCGGAAGACAGTAAGGTGGGGTGGGGGGGGAGGAGTCACGTGGGGGAAGAATGGGTGCTGAATAGGTGGCCCATTGGAGTGCCCATAACTTGAAGACAAAAGACACAAGGTGACAGGCGAATGGGGGAGGTGTCTGTGATCGTGGAAACAGGGAACAGGGAAAAAGGAAAACGGGGGGTGGGTGAAGAGTTGACGGGTCAGCAAATCGGGGCGAGAATGTACAAGGGTGGGACACAAGGGGGGGGAGCGTGGGAATAGAGGGAAGAGAAAACAAAATAAAGACGGGGGGGCCAGAAGGGGTGGGGTAGTGTAGGGGGTACAAGCGGAGACCTTGACAATACCATACCACACGGAGGAAGAAGGGGCCAAAAAGCACAATAACATTGACAATGGCCCACGAATGCGAAAGAAACAACACCGAAAGCAGAGATGGAGGGAAACAAGTAGAGGACAAAAAGTTGACCACAACGTAGGGAGAGGCTGAAATCACAGGGGCAACATGCGCACCAAAGGGGAGGGGGGGCCGGGTGACTGTGTGTGAATCCCGGGGGGCGGTTCCCCTTTAAACGACTACTTTTGGGATTCCAGTTGCTGTCCGGCCTTTCAAAAACAAAAACCCGCTAACAAAAAGACCAGGACAGGTGGTTTGTGGAGCTCTGGGCAGCGAACAATAGGCCAGTGGCCCGCGCCCCAAACGGCACCGGGGGGGCCGGGGGTGGTTTCCCGGGGGTCTTGGTGCACAAACCCCGGGGGGTGTCGGGGCTAACATTGTGGGAGGAGTCGAACCACAGTGGGTCAAGCCCATGTGGGAAGGGGCGGTGCCGGGGGAAGGGCCCTAACGTCGTTATGAGAAGAAAAGGCCCAGACGTCTCCCCTTTTAAGAAATTACTAAAACAGAAAAAAAAAAAAGAGGAAAAAACCGTCCATGTTTGGATCCGAGTACCGTGGCTCCTTTACTACCTTACGAGTTGTAGGAGGTCCACCACTATCCTTCCAGGACGCTGTGGAATCCATAACATACATTCAATTGGATAACACCCCACGATTGACAGCCGGCTTAAGAAAACAAGGAAGAAAAAGGGATAAAATATAGTTAGACTGAAAAACAAAAGACCAGTACCGGGTGTTTGGGGCTCAAAAAGCGGGTTTCACCGTGGGCCTGTTAACCGTACAAAGGTTCACTGGCATCCAACAAGTTTACCCGTTTAAACCCTTCAACAAGGGGGGAGAGGGATGTTTGATACCACGTTCCGGTGCCCCACATCCTTCAAAACAGATAACACATTAGGCTCAGATAATGGTGTGGGGGGATACCCAGTTCCCCTTTAACCCTAACATAGTTGGACGGCACGTTTTGTCCATAATCAACGAGCCGCGGACAACCATGTATATTAGTAAAATACTAGCAAGGGGTGGGGTCGTGGGTGGGGGTGATTATACGAATAATCCCAAGCACTGTTAAAACACCCCTACTGGATAAAAAAACAGTGGGGGGGGTGATACAGACACGGAGTGGGGAGGGGCAGTTCCCCCCTTTTGAAACCGATCTGGACGGGGGGGAGACACAAAATTGTTTAATCGCCACAATGTTCCCTTCCCCTTGAACCTTACATGTTTGGATACCGACATTCCCCTTTAACCCTAACATTTTGGACGCCACAGTTCACCACCTTCACCCTAACACTGTTTGGATACCACTTTCCCCTTTAAATTAACCCTACAAACATGTGGGGTTTTTGATAACCACAGTTTCCCCTTTAACAAACCCTACCATAATTTGGACTCCACAGTTCCCTTTAACCGTAACATGTTGGATACTACGTTCCCCGTTGAACCTTACATGTTTGGGATCCACAGGTTTCCCTTTAAAACCGTAACATTTTTGATACCACGTAGTTTCCCCTTTAACCCTAACTATTTGGACTCCCCATTTTCCCCTTTAAATACCGTAACCTGTTGTTGGAATACCACAGTTCACCTTCAACCCTAACTTTTGATACCCAGTTCCCTTTAACCCTAACATCGTTTTGATCTGAATACCCCAGTCCCTTTAACCCTCAAAATATTTGACTCCCAGTTCCCCTTTAAACCTAACATGTTGGATACCGACAGTTCCTCCCCTTGACCTACAGTGTTTGGATACCAGCACAGTTCCCCTTTACACCTAACGATGTTTTTGATACCCAGTTCCCCTTTAAAAAACCAAACAAAACCGTAACATGTTTGAATACCACAGTTTCCTCCTTTTAACTGGAATAAAACACTAACAACCCTAACATGTTTGGACTCCCACAGTTCCCTTTAACCCTAACATGTTTTTTATACCACAGTTCCCCTTTGGGCCCCTCGCCACGCAACCAAACGCAGGACATGTTTTGGATGTACCACAGATAAATACGCCCGGGGGGTAATGGAACACACACCCCCACACACTAGGGAAACCCCTAACAGTTTTGATACCACATTTCCCCTTTAATCTATCACAGGTGTTTTAGGCTCCGGACATTTCCCCTTTAAAAACCGCACATGTTTTGAATACCACACATTTCCCCTTTAAACCTCACATGTTTTTGGGATGCCCCGCAAGGGGCAGAGTAGGATCAAGGCTAAAGATAACAACTGTATCCTCAAGCAGATGCCCGTTGTATGGATACTCTACGCAGTGTATGTTGACGGTAATAGGCTTGGGGGTTCTCAACACCCGAGGTGGAAAATTCTTGGTTGCCTTTTTTGTCCGACTCAGGCGAAGGGGGGTCATGGCAACGGCGATCGAGTGTGTTTGTTTTTGGACCAGGAACAATGATTTTCCGTTTCAATTCCAGATAAGGGTCATGTGTGGAATTTGCTTTGATGTTTCTGTTCCCTCTACTGTCTACTCGCTGCCCCAATCTATCACATTTCCACCCCGCGTCTGACCTTTTCAGATGATTCTTCCTTATTGAATTTCGGGTGTCTGTCTCTCTCTGAGATTCTATAAAGAACGTATCTTCAGTTTAACTAGACAAGTGATAATCTTTTTTATTTTCATTGTTTATCACGAATAACAAAAGTCAAGAACAAACTCCGCTAATGTTTTTCCCCTGGCTATTTGGTTAAATTGAAGTTATTATGCCCCAAGATACCAAGGCTGTTTCATCCTAACTTTTTTGGAGGATTTTAAGGTGTAAGTGGAATTTTAAAACCTACCCCCAACATAGACATCTAAAACAGGTGTTAGACCTCCAGCAAGACCAAGAAGTACAGATGATACACACCTCCTCAGAACCCTCACACTCATCCCCCCGCTAACCCTCGGCAACAACACCAAGCCCACGAATTTAAAAATGAATTGATTGTTGTTTATTAAACATGCATGCACTGCCATCAAATGTGAGCCAGGTTGGTCTTAGGAGCTGCTCAGAATGAAGGAAGCCTCTCTAACCTTCTCCAGTAATTCACAAATTCTGTTAACAAACACGGTGCTTGCTAAAACATTCCATAAAGCCTGAACGATGATCCTTCGCTTTACAGAAGAACCACTTCTTCTCTCTCGCTCATGTTCCCATACATTATCGTAAGCGATGAATACCTTCCCGAACGAACGTGGCATCCTGGTTAAACCAATTCGAACGCTCTGATCTACGACTAAAATGACCTGTAAAGAGTCCATTGACGGGCACCTGGGTTGGGACGATCTCACGACCACAGCAAAGAGGCAATCCTCCAAATAGAGATGTCCGAACTTTCAAAAAATGCCCGTCCGCGCGGGTCCGCGGATTTTCAACAAAAATCCGAAATTCGAAAATCCGCGAGCGGACCCGTTTAAAAAACCATATTAAAATGAAGTTTCGGCAAAATCCTCCATTAAAGTGGTCTAATAGCCTTGTAACGTACACTAACCACTCAGGTGACCTGGGTAATGGCCTTAGAACCACGTATAATTGCCAGCAATACCTTAAAAGACAGTCCGCTATGCGGACTTTAAAAAATAAAAAACGGTAATTTTTCAAAAACAAGCTCTTTTGTAACTAGATAGCTTGCCATTAGAGCCCTAATTTGGATCTACGTTGGCGATTGGGCTTGGATTCGTATTCGTGTGAAAATTCTCTTAAAGAATAATACCAACTTACTCATTTTAACGAGATACTCGTATTACGTGAATCCTCGTATTACGAGTTTCGGTTTTTCTGTATCCCCGCAATACAAGTAGTCCTCGTAATTACTGGAGATCCCGTTTTTTCGAAGATTTTTTTCGATAAAAACAAAACATCCGCAGTTTCCGGAATTTCGGAAGTCCGAAGTCCCGACTAATCTGCCGTTCGCGGACGGGAGAATCCGACCGGCCATGATCCGTGTTTCGCGTTCCGCGAACCAGTCCACTCCTACTCCAACAATAGATTTCCTAGTGTTATGCATCCATGTGCCCCTGACACATCATCCAAAATTTGTGGTTTTTATTTTGAGCGCAACTAGCAAATCATCATCCGTGACTCCGTTCCATCTTAATCCTAACGGTTCACTCACCTGACCTTGCTATTTTCCTGGAGAAATATCTTAGAACTACTACCCAGTTCAATACATTTCATGAATTGAAGCTGTTTATTATTTGTCATGTAAACTTTCTATGCAATAAAATACTTTTGATGTCTCGTACTTCCGTACAGGAAAAGTCAAGACGTAACCAAGGACATTGACTGTAGTTGGTTCTTCAGATGACTTACCACTTGCTGTGTTCCTCCCACCTCGACCCCCCCCGCTCACCTTTTGCTTTGTTCTTTGTGCAGGGCTCTGTACTGGACAACCGATGTTGTGAGCGAAATTCACTTTACGCTTGTCTAAGGTCATAGTGAGCGTATATTTGGTGGGTTCTGCTTTCTGTGTTTGCGGCACATTTTATCTTGAATATCTGCATTACGCAAAGAGAACACAATCTCCTATGTTTCTTTTCTTCCCATTACATTGCTACAACATTTGCTTGCCTGTCCCACCCAAACCTCCATCACACAATATGCTGATGTGAGATTTTATCCTTTTTTTTTTCCGTGTCAGCCTTCCAGAACTGCAGAAGACATAGAAGAGGTAACCCCATCTGCCAGAGCTGTGTGTTCGTCTCTTAACAAACTGGATCCGTAAGACAAGGGGATTAAGACAATATGGAGCATTTTGCCCCTTGAACAAATCTTTGTGCTATTCCTATTGTCTACTACACAGCACACCACCAAACATGCCTGTGGTCAAAGGATGATCTTTTCTCCCATTAATGAATTAATCGGACCAATGAAGTACAGTAAGGAATTCACCAGCTCGTACTGTTAGGGGTAACACACAGCAGGGCGGTTTTTATAAGACAATACAATGGTACAACGTAACTGAGTCGGGCTCGGTAATGTAATAGGTAACACAGCAGGGGTCTTTATAACGTACAATATCCCATAGGTAACATTACGATTCGGGCTGGATGGAGGTTAATAGGTAACACGCATGGGGTTTTATCAGACAATACAATCAGGTACAGTACAATCGGGGGGCTCGGTATGGTTAATAGGTAACACAGCGGGGGTCTTTACTACTGCCATACAATATGGTACAGTAACAGATCGGAGGCTCGGTTGTATATAGGTAACACAGCATGGGGTGTTTTATGAGACAATCACCATAGGACCAGTACTATCCGGGGCTCGAGTAATGGGTTAATAGGTAAACACAGTCGGGTGGTTTAATAGGCAACAATAAGGTACAGATAGACAGAATACAGGCCTCTGTATGTTCATGGTTACACACGGGGGTGTTTAATAGACAATAACATAAGGTACATGATAAGACAATCAGGGCTCGGTAATCGTTAAATCGGGAACACACGAGGGTAAGTGTGTTATACGGCAATCCAATTACGCAGTAATCAGGATCAGGGGCTCGGTCACTGTTAATAGGTACCACGCAGGGGGTGTTTATAAGACATACAATAAGGTACAAGCTACAGACAGGGCTCGGCTACATGTTATATGGTACAAAAAAACAGCAGGGGGTCTTTAAGACATTACAATGGTTCAGTAACGATCCGGGGCCGGTAATGTTAATAGGTAACATCTGTTTGTATTCAATTAGTATCAACGGACTTGAAATGTAGTTCTTGAAAGACGTTTCGCTAGTCATATCCGCTGGCTTTTCCTCCAATTCAGAATGACTTGTACAGAATCCTTTGGCAATTATGTACCGCTGGAAAATCCCATTATAGCATATCAACAGCCACGGTGTTAGGGGTGATTTAATAGTGGCTAGAGTGTTATATAGGAAAAACGGCCCGAGTAAGGTGTTAAACATCATTGTACATGTCAGACAGTACAAATGCTTTTTTAACACCTTACCTCTGGGCGTTCCTATAACACTCTTAGCCACATCTATCACACACTTACCACCTGGCTGTATAGTGCTAATTGGGGATTTTTCAGGTGTACAAATTGCCACATATTCTTGTACAGTCATTCTGAATTGAGAAGCCAGTCCGGATGACTTGCGAAATTCTTCAAGAACTACATTTCAAGTCCAAGTTGATCTAATTGAATACAACATGATATACATGGACCTGGATGGGAATGAGAACCTCCACAAGCATGTTAATAGTGTACACACAAGGCAGGGGGTGTTGTATCAGGACATACAATAGGATACAGTAGATCACTGGTCATGTTATAAACGGTACCCGGCAGCGTGTAATAGACAATGACATGGTAGTAACGATCATGGTGGATGTTGAGGATGTACACAGCAGGGAGTGTGTTTTAGAAATCATAGGTATAAACAGATTTCGTGGGTGGTCCCATACGGTGTTTATAGTGTACAGCAAGAGTACTAGGGGGTGTTCGAGACCATTACATATAAGAGGTGTAAGATAGATACTACGGGTTGCATCGGTAAGTACTAGAACCACCGTAGGGCTTTATAACATACAAGTAGGTCAATGTACAAGCGCGGGCCTCGGTAGTGTTACTAGGTGGGGACAAAACAAGCAGCGGGGTGTTTTAATACATACAATAGTCTACGATGGTACACCGGGTGGTGATCTTATAACAGGTGTTTATAACATGACATAGCGAATCGGCTCGGTATAGTTAATAGGTAACACAGCAGGGGTTTTTAATAACATACAATAGGTACAGTACATGCTCGTATAGACAGAGGCTGTCGATGCTCCGACGTACAACTCGGGGCTCGAATTTAATAGGTAACCACCGCAAGGGGTGTTTAATAATAGACAATACATAGGTACCGTACAAGATCGGGGCTCGAGTGTTATAGGTCCACGGCCAGGGGTTGCTCTTTAGGAGACAATCAAGTATACAGTAACAGATCGAGGACTCCGGTACGTTCATAGGGTAACACGGCGGGGGTGTTTAAAGACATACAATAGGTAACCAAGTCGAATCAGGTCTTGGTATCGTTAATAAGGTCACGCAGGGGTGTTTTAACAGAACAATACAATGTACGTACAGTATCAAGGGCTCGTATTTTTAATAGTAACCCGCCAGGGGGGTGTTTTTAACAGAACGACAATAGGTACAGTACAGATCGGGGCTCGGTATGTTATAGGTACACAGCAGGGGGTTTATAAGCACCATACCATAGGTACAGTCAGATCGGGGGCTCGAGTAATGTTAATAGTCACACGGCAGGGGTGGTTTATAAAGACAAAACAAATAGTACAGTACAGATCGGCGGCGGCGGTATATGTTAATAGTAACACGGCAGGGGTGTTTTAATAAGGACAATACAATAGGTACAGTACAGATGCAGGTCTCGGTCATGTTTAATAGGTAACACGCAGGGGTGTTTCTAAGACCATACATAGGTACAGTTACAGATCAGGGCTCGTTAATTTGTTAATATGTAACACAGCCAGGGGGTGTTTATAAGACATACAATATGTACACAGTACAATCGGGGCTCGGTAATGTTATAGTTAACACGATCGGGGTGTTTATAAGGACCAATACGGTACAGTACAGATCGGGGGCTCGTACATGTTTTATCAGGTAACACCCGCAGGGGGGGGTTTATATAAGACATACATAGGGTACCAGTATACAGAAAAGCCAGGGCTCGGTAATGTTAATAGGTAACTACAGCAGGGGGTGTGTTATAAGACAAACAATCGGTACCTTACAGATCGGGGCTGCGGTCATGTTAATAGGTCAACACAGCACGGGGTTGTTTATAAGACAATCAATAGGTCAGTACCGATCGGGCTTCGGGTAATGTTTAATCGGTACACCAGCAAGGGGGTGTTTATAAGACAACTACAAGAGGTACGTACATATCGGGCTCGTGTAAAATGTTATAGGTACACGGCAAGAGGGTTGTTTTCCAAAGACAATACATAGGTACAGTCACAGATCAGGTCTCGGTATGTTAATAGTTAACACAGCAGGTGGTGTTTATACAGACAAGATACAATAGGTTCAGTACACGATCAGTGCTCGGTAATGTATTAATAGGTAACACGCAGGGGTGTTTTATAAGACATAACCAAATAGGTACAGTACAGACAGGTGCTCGGTAAATTTAATGGTAACCCAGAGGGGTGTTTTAAGACAATACAATAGGTTCAAGTACAGATCAGTCTCGTAATGTTAATAGGTACACAGCATGGGGGGTCTTTCTAAGACATACAATAGGTCAGTAACAGATCGGGGCTCGTTAATGTTTTTAGGTAACCAAGCCAGGGGGTGTTTATATAAGAACAATACAATGGTTACAACCAGATCGGGGCCTCGGTAATGTTTAATATGTACCACAGCAGGTGGGTGTTTAATAGACATACAAATACGGTACAGTAAACAGATTCAGGGGCCTCGTGTAATTGTTTAATAGGTAACAGCAGGGGTTGTTTTATAGACACCAATACGGTACGGCTTAACGATCAGGCGGCTCGTTATTTTATAGGTAACACAGCAGGGGATGTTTATCTAGACAATACATAGGTACATACAGATCAGTGGCCCCCCCCTCGGTATGTTAAAGGTCACACAGCCGTGGGATGTTATAAGACAATATCCAATAGGTACAGTAAAGTCATGCTTCGGTACGTGTTATAGGTAATCACGAGGGGGGGGTTTTATAAGCAATACAATAGGTACAGTAACGATCAGGTCTCCGGATGTTATATGGGTAACACAGCAGGGGGTGTTTATAAGACAATACATAAGGTCAGTACAAGATCAGGTCTCGGTAATGTTACATATAACACGCAGGGGTGTGTTTATAGACAATACCAATAGTACCGACAGTCATCAGGGCTCGGTATGTGTAATAGGAAACACAATCAGGGGGTGTTTATACTAGACCATCCATAGGTACAGTCAGATCCAGGGCTCGGTACTGTATAAATAGCCGGAACCAGCAGGGGGTGTTTATAAGACAACCTACAATAGTACAGTACATATCAGGGCTCGGTAATGTTATGGTACAACCCGCAGGGGGGTCTTTATAAGAAAACTACATGTACGTACAGATCAGACTCGGTAATGTTAATAGGTAACACCGCAGGGGGTGTTTATAAGACATACATAGGATAGTACAGATCATGGGGCCGGTAATGTTATATAGTCCAGCATGGGGGGTCCTTTATTTAAACAATACAATAGGTACACCGTACAAGATCGGGGAGCTCGGTAATGTTAATAGGTACACAGCAAGGGGTGTGTATTATAAGACAATCACCAATGTACAGTACAGATCTGGGCTCCGTCAATGTTAATATGTAACACAGCAGGGGGTGTTTTAAGACAATACAATAGTACAGTACAGATTCGGGGGCTCGGTAATGTTACATAGGTACACACAGGGGGTCTTTATAAGACAAATTACCAATAGGTACACAGTTACAGATCGGGCTCGGTAATGTATAGGTAACACCGGGGGTTGTTAAAGACATACATAGGTACAGATAGATAGGGCTCGGTAATGTTAAGAGGTAACACCAGCAAGGGTGGTGTTTATAAGACAATACGAATAGGTACAGGACAGATCGGGCTTCGTAATGTTATATGTAACACACAGGGGGTGTTTATAAGAACAATACATAGGTGACACGTACAGATTCAAGGGCTCGGTAATGTTATATGTCAACCCAGCAGGGGGGTTCTTTATAAGACAATACAATAGTAACAGTACAGAGTCGCGGCTCGGTACATGTTAAAGGTAACACCGCGGGGGGTTGTGTTAATAATGACAACTACAATGTACATACCGATCAGGGGCTCGGTATGTTAAAGGTAACATAGCAGGGGGTGTTTATAGACACATACAATGGTACAGTACAGATCATGGCAGCTCGGTAAGTTAAATAGGTAAACCAGCAGGGGTGTCCTTATAGACATACAATAGTACACGTACGTCAGGGCTCGTAGTCTTATGTAACACAGCAGGGGGGGTCTTATATAAGACCAACTCATGGTACATACTGATCGGGGCTCGTACATGTTAATAGTGTAACCAGCAGTGGGTGTTTTCTAAGCAAATACGATAGGTAAACAACGAGCAGTCGGTGCCTCGGTAATGTTTAATTAAGTTAACTATCAGCAGGGGGTCCTCTTATAAGACATACAATAGGTTACATGTCAGATCGGGGCTCGGTATGGATTTAGGTAACAATAGCAGGGGGTGTTTATAAGACATACACATAGGTACAGTACGATCGGGGCTCGGTAATGTTTATAAGTAACACGGCAGGGGGGTTTTATAGAACATCAATAGGTATCAGGGTAGGGTAGGCGTATTAGATCATCCTGTATCAATACACAGAGTCAGTAGATTATAGTAGATACGTAGATACATAGTATCATCCTGTATCACATAAACAGAGTCAGTAGATTATAGTTGATACTTAGATACATAGTATCATCTGTATCTATATACAGAGTCAGTAGATTAAGTTGATACGTAGATACATAGTATCACCTGTATCAATTACAGCAGAGTCAGTAGATTATAGTAGATACGTGATACATCAGTATCATTCTGTATCTCATATACAGAGTCGAGATTAGTACGATTAAAGTAGATACGTAAGATACATAGTAGCATCCCTGTATACACAATATACAGAGTCAGTATATTATAGTAGATACGTAGATACATAGTATCATCCTGTATCACATATACAGAGTCAGGTGATGATACAGGATGATACTAGTGTAATCTACGTATGACTATATAATATACTGACTCTGTATATGTGATACAGGATGATACTATGTATCTACGTATCTACTATAATCTACTGACTCTGTAAATAAGATACAGGATGATACTATGTATCTAAGTATCTTCTATAATCTTCTGACTCTGTATATGAGATACAGGATGAAACTACACATCTATGTATCAACTATAATCTACTGACTCTGTATATGTGATACAGGATGATACTATGTATCTATGTATCTACTATAATATACTGACTCTGTATATGTGATACAGGATGATACTATGTATCTACGTATCTACTTTAATCTACTGACTCTGTATATGAGATACAGGATGATACTATGTATCTACGTATCTACTATAATCTACTGACTCTGTATATGTGATACAGGATGATACTATGTATCTACGTATCAACTATAATCTACTGACTCTGTATATGAGATACAGGATGATACTATGTATCTAAGTATCTACTATAATCTACTGACTCTGTTTATGTGATACAGGATGATACTATGTATCTACGTATCTACTATAATCTACTGACTCTGTGTATGTGATACAGGATGATACTATGTATCTACGTATCTACTATAATCTACTGACTCTGTAAATAAGATACAGGATGATACTATGTATCTAGATCTTCTATAAATTCTCTGACTCTGTATATGAGATACAGGATGATAAACTACACATCTATGTTACACTATAATCTACTTAACTGATATATGAGATCAGGATGATACTATGTATCTACGTATCTACTATAATCTTCGACTCTGTATTAGATACAGGATGAAACTACACATCTATGTATCAACTATAATCTACTGACTCTGTATATGAGATTTGGACGGATCTTTCGGAATCGAGGGGTTCTGTGTCGGATCCGGGTCCGATTCGGACCCAGATCCCATCTCTAAATGTAACTGGAGAAAATAATTCTCAATAAAGGGGCTCATTGACCACACACAACACTTCTTATTTTCATCATTTGGTAAAAAGTACATTTTGACCTGGACTGATTTTTTTTTTTAACATGGAATAGAATTGCCCAATTCATCAGATACATTGTAGGGGTTTCAATTTTATTCATGGTCACTTCAATAACTTTTATCTTCTTTTAACATTTGTATTAAATGGAGATTTTATGGAAAATATTATAATTCAATTATTCTTCTGACAGAGCGATCGTCAATATTTAATATAAGATTTCACTTCATTTCATGGATAGAAATAATCGTAACATTTCTACATGATTCTAAAGGTTATTCCTCGTGTGAAAGACTTTTATCTGTATTTAACAATATTCTCAAGGCTTACAGAATTACATTTTTATGAAATGTTA
Source organism: Hymenochirus boettgeri (assembly GCA_019447015.1). NCBI lineage: Eukaryota > Metazoa > Chordata > Amphibia > Anura > Pipidae > Hymenochirus > Hymenochirus boettgeri. The sequence goes on along the minus strand of CM033477.1, from coordinate 163,766,631 downwards.
CAATGGTTGGAAACTCAGAGGCTTCATTTTTCTTTCGACACCATTAGTCCATCTTTTAAAGCAAAACGTTTACATTCTGAAATGGAATTTTTCTTTGAGTCTTAACACTGTATTTACAGGGTTCTCTTTGACTTGTAAAATTCCAAATGAGATTTATATTGAGAAATACAAACGCTAAATGTTTTTATGAACAATAAACTTACAATACACAAAACACATTTATGAGTCTAACACTAAGCAATTACAATTCCTTTGCTAATTAGGAGCATAAACCAGAGGGAGAAACCTGGACACACAGCAAACACATTAGATTAGAAGGCTAGGATACCACAGTTCCCCTTTAACCGTAACATGTTTGGATACCACAGTTCCCCTTTAACCGTAACATGTTTGGATACCACAGTTCCCCTTTAACCCTAACATGTTTGGATACCACAGTTCCCCTTTAACTGTAACATGTTTGGACTCCACAGTTTCCCTTTAACCCTAACATGTTTGGATACCACAGTTCCCCTTTAACCGTAACATGTTTGGATACCACAGTTTCCCTTTAACCTTAACATGTTTGGAGACCCACAGTTTCCCTTTAACCTTAACATGTTTGGATACCACAGTTCCCCTTTAACCGTAACATGTTTGGATACCACAGTTCCCCTTGAACCTTAACATGTTTGGATACCACAGTTTCCCTTTAACCTTAACATGTTTGGATACCACAGTTCCCCTTTAACCGTAACATGTTTGGATACCACAGTTCCCCTTTAACCCTAACATGTTTGGACGCACAGTTTCCCTTCACCCAACATGTTTGGATACTACAGTTCCCCTTTAACCCTAACATGTTTTGATACCACAGTTCCCCTTTAACCCTAACATGTTTTGATACCACAGTTCCCCTTGAACCTTAACATGTTTGGATACCACAGTTCCCCTTAACCCTAACATGTTTGGACCGCCACAGTTCACCTTCACCCTAACATGTTGGTAACCACATTTCCCCTTGAACCCTAACATGTTTTGATACCACAGTTCCCCTTTTCCAAAACCCCTAACATATTTGGACTCACAGTCCCCTTTAAAGCGTAAACATGTTTGGATACCACAGTTCCCCGTTGAACCTTAACATGTTTTGGATACCCAGTTCCCATTTAACCGTAACATGTTTTGATACCACAGTTCCCCTTTAACCCAACATATTTGGACTCCACAGTTCCCTTAAAAAAACCGTAACATGTTTGGAGGCTACCACAGTTCACCTTCAACCCTAACATGTTTGGATACCAAAGTTCCCCTTTAACCCCTAACATGTTTTGATACACAGTTCCCCTTTAAACCCTAACATATTTGGACTCCACGTTCCCTTTAACCCTAACATGTGGATTACCACAGTTCCCCTTGAACCTAACATGTTTGGATACCACAGTTCCCCTTTAAACCCTAACATGTTTGATACCACAGTTCCCCTTTAAAACCGTAACATGTTTTGAGTATACCACAGTTCCCCTTTCTCCTAACATGTTGTGGAATCTCCACAGTTTCCCTTTAAACCCTAACATGTTTTGATAACCAAGTCCTTCCCTAACTTTTGTAAAGTTCCCAGTCCCGTGGATTACACATCCCCTACCATAACATGTTTTGATACCACCACATTTCCCCTTTAAATTTACATTTAGACCACGTCCTTAATGACCTCCTAAGTTGACCTAACCACATCGTACAATTCCCCTTTATAACCCACATGTTGGATGCCCCCATCCAAACATGTATCTCCAAGTTGTATGGAAATACATCTATCAGTGTCTGTGCGGTAATGGGTGATTATCAGACACCCCTAGGGGAAATTCTTGGTTGCCTGTTTTTCCGAATCATATGAACGGGCGATCGGGTGTGTTTGTTTGTGGAACACCGGTTGATTGTTCCTTCATTCCTATGTCATGGTGGAAAAATTTGCTTTTTGATGTTTCTGGGACACCTCTACTGGTCTATCGCGGCCCCAATCTATCACATTTTCCACCCGCGTTGACCTTTCAGTGATTCTTCTCTATTCGATTCTGTCTTCTCTCTGATTCTATAAAGTAATTATTTCATTTTTTTAACTAGACAAGTGATCTTTTTATTTTCATTGTTATTCAAGTAAAAAAGTTACAGAAAACAAATTATTTTATCCCCTGGCTAATGGTGGTTAATTGAATATAGCCCCATACCAAAGTTTTTCATCCTAACTTTTTGGGATTTAAGGTGGTAAGGAATTTGAAAAACCCCAATAATAGACATTCTAAAGGTTAGCCCTCAGACAGACATAGATTAATGTAAAAACACTTCAAGACCTCAAACTCAATACACAAGCACTGCACGAAGTTGATAAAATGAATGATATTGTTTTATAAACAGCATGCACTGCAATCAAATGTGAGTCCAGGTTGGGTTGACATGAGGGAGCTGGCTCAGATAGAAATCACCTGATAGAAACCTCCAGTATTTTCACATACCAAATCTGTTACACGGTGCTGCGTAAAAAATTCCATAATAGCTGAACGCAGGATCGTTGCTTTAACAGAAGAACCACTTCTCTTCTTCGCTATGGTTCCCAACATTATAGTAAAGCGAATGACCTTCCACGAACAGGAACGTCATCTGGGTTAAATACCAATTCGACCACATGTCTCTGAATTCACTAAATGACTGTAAAAGAGTCCATGGAAGGGCCTGTGGGGTTGGGAATCCAACGCGACCAGACGAAGTCGCAAGAATCCCCAATAGAGACTTTCCGAACTGTTAAAAATCCGCCGTCACGCGCGAGGATCGTCGGATTTTTCAAAAAAATCGAAAATTCGAAATCGCGCAGCGGACCCGTTAAAACATTAAAATGAAAGTATTCGGCAAACTCCGCATTCAAAAGTGGTCTTAATAAGCCTTGGGTTAAGTACACTTAACCACTAGGGACCTGGGTCATGGCCTTTAGAACACGATAAAAGCCAACACATACCTATAAAAGTTACAGTCCGCAGCCGTGACTTTAAAAAAACGGTATTTTTCAAAATAACAAAGTTTTGTAACGTATGATGCTGGTCCATTAGAGCTAATTTGGATCTGTAGAGGCAGATGGTGAACGGCTTCGTATGTGAAGAAGTCTCTCGAATATCATTGTATACTCAAATAACTCGTTAATAATGAATCTCGTAATTCGGTGTCCGATTACATTTCGGTTTTCTGTATTCCCGCAAGTACGAGATCCTCAGTAATACTGAGATACCGCGTATTTTTCGAAGAGTTTTCGATAAAAACAACAATCCGCAGTTCGAATTCGGAGTCCGAAAGTCCAGAATATCTCGTTCGCGGAGGAGAAATCCGCCGGCGGAGAATCTGTATCGCGTGGTCGTCAGCAGCGACTCTATATCCAAACATAGATTTCCTAGTGTTTCACCTTGCCCCTGAACACATCATCAAAAATTGTGTGGGTTTATTGTATGCGACTAGCAAATCAATCAGTGTTTAACCCATCGTATCCTAACCAGGTCACTCACCTTGAGATTGCTATTATCTGAGAAATATCTTAGAACGTATACCCAGTCAATACATTTCATGAATGGAAGCTGGTATATTATTTATTTCATGTAAACTTTCTAATGCAATTAATAAACTTTATGTGTTCGTAGCTTCGAAAGTGAACGATCGGACGTCCAAATATGTAGGGATTACCTTTGGGTAGTTCAGGACTCTTCCACTCTGCTGTGTTCCTCCACCCTACACCCCCCGCTCCACTTTTGCTTGTTCTGTGTGGCAGGACATCTGTACTGGGTAGAACCGATAGATTGTGAGCGAAGGAGTTCACTTACCTTTGGCTAAGTCTCAGTAGGAGGTATGTTTGGTGGTTCTGCTTCTGTGTTGCGGACCATTTTATCTTGTATCTGCATTACCAAAGAGAACACACAATCTCCTTGTTTCTTCCAGTTACTTGCTCACACCAATTTGCTTTGCCTGTCCAAACCTCCATCACAATATGCTGATGTGAGATTTTTCTTTTCTCCGTGTCGCCTTCAGAACTGCAGAAAAGACATAGAAAGGGTAACACCCATTCTGCCAGAGTGTGTGTTCGTCTCTTACAAACTGGATACGTAACAATGGGATTAGAGACAATAGAGATTGCCCCTTGACAAATCTTTGTGCTATTCCTATTGTCCTACCACAGCCACACACCAAAGATAGCCTTAGGGGTCAGAGATGGATCTTTTCTCCATTAATGAAATCAGGGACCAATAAGTACAGTACAGGATCAGGCTCGGTAATGTTTGGGTAACACAGCAGGGCGTGTTTTATAAGACAATTACAATAGGTACAGTAACTGCATGGGACTCGGTAATGTTAATAGGTAACCACAGCAGGGGCTTACTCTTATAAGTACAAACATAGGTTACATACAGATATGCGGGCTCGAATGTGAGTAATAGGTAACACAGCATGGGGGTTTTATATCGACAATACAATACGGTTACAGTGACAGATCGGGGCTCGTAATGTTAATAGGTAACACAGCAGGGGGTGTCTTTATATGGCAATACAATAGTACAGTAACAGATAGTGGCTCGGTAAGTAATAGGTAACACAGCAGTGGGGTGTTTTATAAGCACAATCACATAGGTACTCTCTATCGGGGCTCGAGTAATGGGGGTTAATAGGTAAACACAGGCGGGTGGTGTTTTATAAGGCAACATAGGTACAGTACAGATACAGGGCCCGTCATGTTAATAGGCTAACACACGGGGGGTGTTTATAAGGACAATACAATAGTCACATACGATCAGGGCTCGGTAAGGTTAATAGGAGAACAGAACGGGGGTGTTTATAGCAATTACACATAGGTTCAGTACAGATCAGGGCTCGGGTTCAATGTTAATAGGTAACACAGCAGGGGGTTGCCGTTTATAAGACAACTACAATAGGTACAGACAGCATCAGGGATCGGTAATGTTAATAGGTAACAAAGAAACAGGCGGGTTCTTTTAAGACATTACAATAGGTACAGTACAGATCCGGGCTCGGTAATGTTAATATGGTACCATTTGTTTGTATTCAATTAGATCAACGGACGTTGAAATGTAGTTACTTGAAGACGTTTCGCTAGTCAATCCGCTGGCTTTCCTCAATTAGAAATGATTGTACAAGAATCCTGTGGCAATTATGTACACCTGGAAAAATCCCAATTAGCATACAACAGCCAGGTGTTAAGGGGTGATTTAGATAGTGGCCTAAGAGTGTGTTATAGGAAACGCCCGAGTAAAGGTGTTAAAACCATCTGTACATGGCACCAGTACAAATGCGTTTTTAACACCGTTATCTGGGCGTTCCATATAACACCTCTTAGCCACTATCTATCAGACACCCTTAACACCTGGCTGTGATATGCTAATGGGGATTTGTTCAGGTACTAATTGCCACATATTCTTGACAAGTCATTCTGAATTGAGAAGCCAGTTCGGATTGACTAGTCGAAAATGTCTTCAAGAACTAATTTCAAGTCCAGTTGATTATTGATACAAACATTTATACTGACTGGATGGGAATGAGAACTCGTCACAAGCCATGTTTAATAGATTACAACAGAAGGGGGTGTTTATAGACATACAATAGGATACAGACGACAAAAGGCTCGGTATGGTAATACAATTAGAACACGGTGGATGACACAGCAGGGGGTGTGGTAAGAATACAAGAGTCAGTAACACATCTGCTGGATGAATGGTATCCCATTACACAGGGGGTTTGTATATTAAGAAGAAAAGGTAACGTAGGTAGGGACTTAGTTAGAGGTGTTAATGATAGGATATACTACAGGTGTGGAGGGTACACGTAGCTTTATAGGAACAATACCATAGGTTACAAGTCGATGCAGGGTCTCCGGTAATGTTAATCAGGTAAACGCAGGGGGAGTACGAGTCGGGTGTTTATAGTACAATACAATAGTACAGTACAACGATCGGGGCTCACCGGGTGTCTGGGTAATCGCAGGTTAACTGGTTGTTTTAAGACAATGACAATAGGTACAGTACGATCCGGGGCTCGGTACAGTTTAATAGGTAAACACAGCAGGGGTGTACATTAGTCAGTACAGGACCGATATAGTACACAGCTGTGTAAAGCAATCTCTAGTACAGATCGGGGGGCTCGGTAATGTTAATAGGGTAACACAGCAGGGGTGTGTTTATAAAGACAATCCACATAGGTACGTACAGATCGGGGCGCGTCGTAAAGGTTATATAGGTAACACGGCAGGTCGGGTGCTTATAAGACAATACATAGATACAGTACAGATCCAGGGACTCGGTATGTTAATAGGTAACAGGCGGGGGTGTTTTATAGACATACAATAGGTACAGTACCGATCAGGTCTTGGTAATGTTAAATAGGTACCAGGGCGCAGGGGGTGTTTATAACCAAACAATAGGTACAGTACAGATCAGGCTCGGGTATGTTAATAGGGTAACACACGCAGGGACGGGTGTTTATAAACGAATCACAATAGGTACAGTACAGACGGGGCTCGTAGGTAATGTTAATAGGATAACACAGCAGGGGTGTTTTAAGACAATACAATAGGTACAGTACAGATCGGGGCACGGTCAATTGTTAATATGGTACACACGGCAGGGGTTTTATAAGACAAGACAATAGGTACAGTACAGACGGGGTCCGGTAATTTAATAGGTAACACGAAGGGGTGTGTTTATAAGACAATACAATAGGTACGTACAGATCAGGTCTCGGTTACATGTTAATAGGTACACAGCAGGGGTGGTTTTATAAGACCATACAATAGGTACAGTACGATCAGGGCTCCGTTAAGGTTTTAAAGTACACAGCCAGGGGGGTGTTTATAAGACACAATACAAATAGGTACAGTACAATCGGGGGGCGGGCTCGGTATGTTAATAGTAACACGCCGGGGTGTTTATAAGACAAATCAAATAGTACGTACAGATCGGGTCTCGGTAATGTTCTAACGTAACACGCAGGGGGTTTGTTTATAAAGACAATACAATAGTACAGTACAGATCAGGGCCGGTGGTAATGTATATAGGTAACAACAGCAGGGGGTTGTTTTATAAGACAATACAATAGTCGGTACAGTACAGATCGGGGCCTCGGTATGTTATAGGTGGTAACACACAGAGACAGGGGTGTGTTTATAAGACCAATCAATAGGTACAAGTCCAGATCGGGCTTCGGCTAATGTTAATAGGTACACACAGGAGGGGGTGTTTATAAGACACAACAAGGGTAAAGTACAGATCGGGGCTCGTGTAAAATGTTAATAGGAATACCACGGCAGCGGGTGTTTTCAAGCAATACAATAGGTTAACAGTCACAGATAGGTCTCGTGGTAAGTGTTAATAGGTAACACAGCAGTGGGTTGTTAAAGACAATACAAATAGGTACAGGAAGATCGGGCTCGGTAAATGTTAATAGGTACACAGCAGGGTAGGTGTCCGGTGTTTATAAGACAATAACAATAGGTACAGTACAGACAGGGCTTCGGTAATGTTAATGGTAACACAGCAGGGGGTGTTTTAAGACAATACCAATAGGTCAGTACAAGATCAGGTCTCGTAATGTTAATAGGTACCACAGACAGGGGGTCTTTACTAAGACAACAATGGTCAGTACAGATCGGGGGCTCGTTAATGTTAATTACGGTAACACAAGAGGGGTGTGTTTATTAAGACAATACAATAGGTACAAGTACCAGCATCGGGCTCGGTAGTATGTTAATAGGGAAACACGCAGGGGGTTGTTTATATAGACCATACAATAGGTACAGTACAGATCAGGGGCTCGGTACATGCTTATAGGTACAAAGCCTGGACAGGGGTGGTGTTTTAAGACTACCCATAGGTAGTACGATCAGGGCTCGGTAATTTAATAGGTAACACAGCAGGGTGTTTATAGAACAATACATAGGTACAGTACAGATCAGGCTCGGTAATGTTAATAGAGTACCACAGCAGCTGGGGATGTTTATAGACAATACATAGGTACAGTTTTACAGATCAGGTCTCGCGTAGTTATATAGGTCAAACACAGCAGGGGGTGTTTATAAGCAATACAATAGGTACAGTACAGATTCAGGTCTCCGATGTTAATAGGGTAACACAGCAGGGGTTGTTATAGAGACAATACAATAAGGTACAGTACAGATCAGGTCTCGGTTAATGTTAATAGGTAAACCAACAGCAGGGGTGTTTATAGACAATACAATAGTAAGTAAGATCAGGGCTCGGTATGTTAAGTAGGAAACACAGCAGGGGGTCGTTATTAGACCAATACATAGGTACAAGTACAGAATCAGGGCTCGGTATGTAATAGAATAGAGGAAACCCAGCAGGGGGGTTGTTTATAAGACAATACAATAGACAGGAATATCAGGGCTCGTAATTAATAGGAACAAGCAGTGGGGTCTTTATAAGACAAATACAATAGGTACAGTACAATCGGCAACTCGTAATGTTATAGGTAACCACCGCGGGGGTGTTTAAGACATACATAGGATCAGTACCAGATCAGGCACGGTAATGTTATTATCCCAGCATGGGGGTCTTTATTAAAACAAACAATAGGTACAGTAAGATAGGGGAGGCTCGGGTAATGTTAATAGGTAACATCAGCAGGGGGTTTTTAAGACAGATCACAATAGGTACAGTACAGATCGGGGCTCGGTGAATGTTAATAGTAACCCAAGGGGGTGTTTATAAGACAATACAATAGGTACAGTAAGACGGGGGCTCGGGTAATGTTAATAGGGAACACAGCAGGGGTGCTTTATAAAAGACATACAATAGGTAACAGTTACAGATCGGGCTCGGTAATGTTAATGGGTAACACAGCAGGGGCGGTGTTATAAGACATAACATAGGTTACAGTACAGATCAGGGCTCGGTATGTTTAGAAGGTACACAGGCAAGGGTGGTTTATAAGACAAATACCGAATAGGTACAGTACAGATCGGGGCCGGTAACTGTTAATAGTGTAACACAGACGGGGGTGTTTATAAGACATACAATAGGTACACGTAACAAGATTCAAGGGCTCGGTAATGTTAATAGGGTAACAGCAGGGGTTCTGATAAGACAAGTACAATAGTACAGTACAGATCAGGGCTCGGTATAGTTAATAGGTACACACCGCAGGGGGAGTGTTTCAATAAGACATACAATACGGTACAGTACGATCACAAGGGGGCTCGGTTGTTATAGGAGGTAACCATAGCAGGGGGTGGTATTATACGGACAATTTAACAATAGGTACAAGTACAGATCAGTGGCTCGGTAATGTTAAATAGGAACACAGCAGGGGTTCCTTATAAGACACATACAATAGGTACAGTACAGAATCGGGCTCGTAATGTTATAGTGTAACACAGCAGGGGGCTTTTATAAGACATACTCGGTACAGTTACATGAGCGGGGCTCGTGTAACTGTTCATAGGTAAACCAGCAGGGGGCGTGTTTTTAAGCATACAATAGGACAGTACAATGCGGGGGCTCGAATGTTTAATGGGTAACAACTAGTCAGGGGGTCCTTTATAAGACATCCAATAGGTTAATTCAGATCAGGGGACTCGGTAACTGTAATAGGTACAAGCAGGGGGGGTTTATAAGACATACAATAGGTACAGTACGATCGGGGCTCGGTAATGTTATATCTACACGGCAGGGGGGGTTATAAGGACAATACAATACGGGTACAGTACAGATAGGGGCTCGGAATGTTATAGGTAACACAGCAGGGGTCTTTATAAGACAATACAATAGGTACAGTACAATCGGGCTCTGGTAATGTTAATAGGTAACATAGCAGGGGGTGTTTATAAGGGACAATTACAATGAGCGTAAAGTACAGATCGGGGCTCGGTAATGTTAATAGGTAATGCAGGGGGTGTTTAAGGGACAAATACAAAGGTACAGTACAGATCAGGCGCTCCGTAATGGTAATAGTCTAACACTAGCGGGGTTGTGTTTATAGACAATACAATAGGTACAGTTACCAGATCGGGGCTCGGTGTAATGGTTAAAGGTAAACATAGCAGGGGGTGTTATAAGACAATACAATAGGTACAGTTACAGATCAGGGCTCGGGAGGTATGTTAAAGGTAACACAAGCATGGGGTCTGTTTAAAGACAAATACCATAGGTAAGTAAGATCGGGCTCGGTGGTACTGTTAATAGGTAAACATAGCAGGGGCGTTATAAGACAATACAATAGGGAAAGTATAAGCTCGGGGTATCGGTTAATGTTAATAGGTAACACAGCAGGGGGTTGTTTATAATACAATACCATAGGTACGTTAAACCGACGGGCTCGGTAATGTTAATAGGTAACAACAGCAGGGGGGGGGTGTTTATAAGGCAATATACAATAGGCCTACTGTACAGATCAGGGCTCCGGTAATGTTAATAGGTAACATAGCAGGGGGTGTTTATAAAGACAATTACAATAGGTACCAGTACAGATCAGGGCGCAGGTAATGTAATAGGTAACACAGCAGGGGTCTTTACAGACAATACCAATAGGTAACCGTACAGATGGGGCTCCCCGGTAATGTTAATAGGTAACACAGCAGGGGGTGTTTATAAGACAATACAAAGGTACATTACTGATCAGGGCTCGAGGTAATGTTAATAGGTCACACAGCAGGGGGTGGGGTTATAAGACAATACAATAGGTACAGTACAGATCAGGGTCTGGGAATGTTAATAGGTACACAGCAGGGGGTGTTATAAGAACAATACATAGGTTACAGTAAGATTCAGGGCTAGGTGGGAATGTTAATAGGTAACCCACGCAGGGCGGTGTTTATAAGACCCAATAAAATAGGTACAGTACAGATCGGGGCTCGGTAATGTTAATAGGGTAACACAGCAGGGGGTTTGTTTATAGACAATACAATATGTACAGTACAGATCGGGGCTAGGTAATGAATATGTAACCACACAGGGGGTGGTGTTTATAAGACAAGTACATATGTACAGTACAGAGCGGGGCTCTGGTAATTGTTAATAGGTAACACAGCAGGGGGTTGTTGATAAGACCAAACAATAGGTTACAGTACAGATCGGGGCTCGGTTAAGGGTAATAGCGTAACACAGCAGGGGTTTTTTGTGGGGTGTTGTTTATAAGACAATCAATAGGTACAGTAAAGCTCGGGGCTCGGAAGTTAATAGTAACACGGCAGGGGGTTGCTAAAGACAAATACCACATAGGTACAGTTACAGATCAGGGGCTCGGTAATGTTAATAGGTAAACACGGCAGGGGGTTGTTTATAAGAAAACCCCCCAAAAAAGTAACAATAGGGTACAGTACAGATCAGGTCTTGGTAATGTTAATAGGTAAAACGGCAGGGCCCAGGGGGTGTTATAAGACAAGACAAAGGTACAGTTACCAGTACAGCTCAGGGCTCGGTAATGTAATAGGTAACACAGCAGGGGTTGTTAGCAAGACAATACAATAGGTTACAGTACAGATAGGGGCTCGGTAATGTTATAGGTTAACACAGCAGGGGGGGTGTATAAGACAATACAATAAGGACAGTACAGATCGGGGCTCGGTCATGTTAATAGGTAAACACGGCCAGGGGGGTTTAGGTTTATAAGACAATTACAATAGGGACAGTGACCGATCGGGGGCTCCGGTAATGTTAATAGGTAACACGGCAGGGGGTGTTTAGAAGACAATACAATAGGTACAGTACAGATCAGGGTCTCGGTAAGGTAATGTTTAATAGGTAAAACAGCAGGGGCGGTTTATAAGACAATTACAATAGGTATACAGTAAAGATCAGGCTGATCGGTAATTTAATGTTAATAGGTAAACACAGAGGGGTTGTTTATAAGACCAATACAATAGGTTTACAGTACAGATCAGGCTCGGTAATGTAAGAGGAACACAGCAGGGGGGTGTTATATAGGACAAACAATAGGTTACAGTACAGATCGGGGCTCTGGTTAATGTAATAGGTAAAACACCGCAGGGCGGTGTTTATAAGACAATACAATAGTTTACAGTACAGGATCGGGGCCGTACTTTACTAGGTAACACAGCCGGGGGTGTTATAAGACCAATACAAATAGGTACAGTAACAGACTTACGGGTCGGAATGTTAATAGGTAACACAGCAGGGGGTGTTGTTTTATAAGAAAATACAATAGGTACAGTACACAGATCAGGGCTCGGTAATGTTAAATACGGTGACACAGCAGGGGGTTGTTTTGTTATAAGACAATTAACAATAGGTACAGAAAGATAAGGGGGATCGCGTGGTAATGTTAATAGGTACACAGCAGGGGGTGGTTGTTTTATAAGACAATACAATAGGTACAGTTACAGATCGGGGCTCTGGTAATGTTAATAGGTTAACACAGGCGGGGGTGTTTATAAGACAATACACGAGGGACAGTACAGATCGGGGCTGTCATGTTAATAGTGTAAAAAAACAGAGGGGGTGTTATAAGGACAATACAATAGGTCCAGTACAGATCGGAGACGCTCGGGTAATGTTACTAGGTAACACGGGCAGGGGGTGTTTCTAAGGACAATCCAATAGGTACGTACAGAGAATCAGGTATCTGTGGTAATGTTTAATAGGTAAACACAGCAGGTGTTGTTATAAGACAATACAATAGGTACAGTACAGATCAAGGGCTCCAGGTTAGGTAAGTTAATAGGTAACACAGCAGGGGGTTGTCTATAAGACAATACAATAGGTACATTAAGATTCAGGCTCGGTAATGTAATAGGTAACACCGCAGGGGAGGGGTTTATAAGACAATACAATAGGTTACAGTACAGATCAGGTCTCGGGGAATTTTTAATAGGTAAAAACACGCAGGGTCTTTATAAGACAAATACAATAGGTGACAGTTACAGATCGGGTCCTCGGTTACATGTTTAAGAGTTAATAGGTAAAACACAGCCAGGGGTTGTTTATAAGACAATACACTAGGTACAGTACAGATCGGGCTCGCGGTAATGTTAATAGGTAACACAAAGCAGGGGGGGTGTTTATAAGAAATACAATAGGTACAGTACAGATCGGGGCTCGGGTAATGTTAATAGGTAAACCACAGCAGGGGTTTTATAAGACAATACAAATGGTACAGTACGATCCGGGCTTCGGTAAGTTAATAGATAACACAAGGGGGGTTATAGACTAATAACAATAGGTACAGTACAGATTAGGGCTCGGTAATGTTAATAGGTAACCACAGGGGGGGCCCAAAAGGGGATGTTTAAAGACAATACAATAGGTAGGTAACAGTACAGATCAAGGTCTCGGTAATGTAATAGGTAACACAGCAGGGGGTTTTGTTTATAAGACAATACAATAGGTTACAGTACAGATCAGGTCTCGGTTAATGTTAATAGGTAACACAGCAGGGGGTTGGTTTATAAGACCATTACAATGGTAAAGTACAGATCAGGTCTCGTAATGTTAATAGGTAACACAGCAGGGGGTGTTATAAGACAATACAATCAGGTACAGTACAGATCAGGGCTCGGTAATGTTATAGGAAACACGCAGGGGGTGTTGGATAAGACAATACAATAGGTACAGGACAGATCAGGCTCTGGTAATGTTAATAGGAAACACGAAGGGGGGTTTATAAGACAATACAATAGGTACAGTAAGATCAGGGTCGGTCTGGGTGGTATAAATGTTAATAGTAACACAGCAGGGGGGTCTTTTATAGCCAATCACAAAGGTACAGTACAGATCAGGAATTCGGTAAGGTAAGAGGTAACACAGCAGGGGGTGGTGTTCTAAGACAAACAATAGGGCTACAGTACAGATCAGGGCTCGGTACTGTTAATAGTGTAACACGAGCCAGGGGGTCTGTATAAGACACTACAATGGACAGTACAGATCGGGCTCGGTAATGTTAATAGGAACACAAGCAGGGGTTGTTTATAGGACAATACAATAATAGGTACAGTACAGATCAGGGCTCGGTTAATGTTAATAGGTAACACAGCAGGGGGTGTTTATAAGACAATACATAGGTACAGTACAGATCGGGGCTACGCTCTTGAATGTAATAGGTAACACAGCAGGGGGTCTTTATAAGACCAAGACAATAGGTACAGTACAGTCGGGGCCCGGTGTACTGTTAATAGGTAACACAGCAGGGGGTGTTTATAAGCAATACAATAGGTACAGTCCCAGACAGGGCTCGGTAATGTTAATGGAAAAACAGCAGGGGGTGTGTATAAGGACATACCATAGGGTACAGTACAGATCGGGGCTCTCCGGTAATGTAATAGGTAACACAGAGGGGTTTGTTGTATAAAGCAATACAATAGGTACGTAAGATCGGGCTCGGTAATGTTACTAGGTAACACAGCAGGGGTCTTTATAAGACAATACATAGTGTACAGGGAAAGCTCAGGGCTCGGCTAATGTGTAATATGGTAACCACCGCAGGGGGGTTTTTGTCGTGTTTATAAGACAATACAAAGGTACAGCTACAGATCAGGGCTCGTAATGTTAATGGTAAACATTAGCAGGGGGTCAGGTGTTTACGCAAGAACAAATACAATAGTACAGTACCAGATTCAGGGCTCGGTAATGAAATAGGTAACACAGGCAGGGGGTCCTTAAAGACAATTACAGTAGGTACAGTTACAGATCAGGGCTCTGGTTAATGTTAATAGGTAACACAGCGGGGGTCTATAAGACAAACAAATAGGTGACAGTACTGATCGGGGCTCGGTATGTTAATAGGTGGTAACACAGCCGGGGGTGTTTATACGACAATAAAAAACAATAGGTACAGTACAGATTCGGGGCTCGGTAATGTTATAGGTAACCCAGCAGGGGTCTTTATCAGCCCCCAATAAATAGGTACAGTTCGCTAGGGCTCGGACGCTAATGTAATAGGTAACTAGCAGGGGGGGTTTATCCGGCCAATCCCATAGGTACAGTACAATCGGGGCTCGGTGGTAATGTTAATAGGTAACACGGCGGCGGGTCTGTTATAAGACCATACAAATAGGTTACAGTACAGATCGGGGGCTCGGTTAATTTAATAGGTTAACACAGCAGGGGTTCTTTATAAGGACAATACAATAGGTTACAGTACAGATCGGGCTCGGTAATTGTTTAATAGGAAACATAGCAGGGGGTTCTTTTTGTTAAAGGGACAATCAATAGGTACAGTACAGATAGCGGCGCTAGAGGTAATGTTAATAAGAAACATAGCAGGGGCGTGTTTATAAGACAATACCATAGGTAAGTACAGATCAGGGCTCGGTAATGTAATAGGTAAACACAGCAGGGGGGGTTATAAGACAATACAAAGGGTACAGTCACAGACGGGGCTCGGTAATGTTAATAGGTTAACATAGCAGGCGAGGTGGTTTTATAAGACAAACAATAGGTACAGTACAGATCAGGGCTCGGTAATGTTAATAGGTAACACAGCAGGGGGTGTTATAAGACAATCTACATATGGGACAGTACAGATCGGGGCGCGGTTTAATTGTTACTAGGTAACAAGCAGGGGGTCTTTATAAGACAATACAATGCGGTACAGACAGTCGGGGTCGGTAATGTTAATAGGTAACACAGCAGGGGTGTTTATATACAAACAATAGGTACGTACAGATCGGGGGCTGGTTATCCGGTATGTTAATAGTAACACAGCAGGGGTGTTTATAAGCAAGTTACAAGAGGTACAGTAAGATCCGGGCGGGTAGGTAATGTTAATAGGTAACACACGCAGGGGGTTGTTTTATAAGACAATACAAATAGGTCAGCACAGATCGGCTCGTATGTTAATAGGAACACAGCAGGGGGTGTTTATAAGACAATACAAAGGTACAGTACAGATCGGGGCTCAGGTAATGTTAATAGTTAAAACAGGGCAAGGGGGTTGTTATAAGACAATACAATAGGTTGACCGTACAGATCAGGCTCGGGTGGTAATGTTCATAGGTACCACAGCAGGGGGTGTTATAAGACAATAACAATAGTACAGTACAGATATCAGGGTCGGTAATGTCCGAATAGGTAACACAGCAGGGGGTTTCTTTATAATACCCAATACAATAGGTACAGGAGATCGGGGGCTCGGTAAGTTAATTAGGTAACAACAGGCAGGGAGGTGTTTATAAGACATTACAATAGGTACAGTACTGATCAGGGCTCGGTAATGTTATAATAGGTAAAAACACGCAGGGGGTGTTTATAAGACAATAACAATAGGTACAAGTACCAGATCAGCCCTCTTGGGGCTGGGGAAAATTAATTAGGTAAACACAGCCGGGGGTGTTTTTATAAGACAAGATCAACTAGTACATACAGATCAGGGCTCGTAATGTTAATAGGTAACACGCAGAGGGGGTTGTTTATAAGACAATACAATAGGTTACAGTACAGATCGGGGATCGGTATGGTAATGTTAATAGGGTAACACAGAAGGGGGGTTGGATGTTTATAGACCAATACAATAGGTTACAGTACAGATCGGGGTCGGTAATGTTAATAGGTAAAAAACAGCAGGGGGTGTTATAAGACAATAACAATAGGTACAGTACAGATCGGGGCTCGGTAATGTTAATAGGTAAACAAGAGGGGGTGGTGTTTTTTATAAGACCAGAACAATAGGTACCGTACAGATCGGGGGGCTCGGACTGTTAATAGGAACACAGGGCAGGGGGTGTTTTGTTGTTTATACGACAATACAATAGGTACAGTACAGATCGGGGCCTCGGTCATGTTAATAGCGGAACAAAGCAGGGGGGTGTTAGAAGACAATACAATAGTAAGTACAGATCGGGGCTCGGTAATGGTAATAGGTAACACAGCAGGGGGTTGGTATAAGACAATTACAATAGGTGACATAAGATCGGGGCTCGGCTATGTTAAAGGGTACACAGCAGGGGGTGTTATAAGACACTAAATAGGTACAGTACAGATCGGGGATCGGTAAGGTGGTAATGTTAATAGGTAACACAGCAGGGAGGTTGTTTATAAGACAATTACAATAGGGACAGTTACAGATCGGGGATCGGTAATGTAATAGGGACCACAGCAGGGGGCGTTATAGACAATACATGGTAAGTACAGATCGGGGCTCCGGTAATGATTAATAGGTAACACAGCAGGGGGTGTTTTTATAAGACAATACATAGGTACAGTACAGATCGGGGCTCGGTTAATGGTAATAGGTAAACAAGCAGGGGGTTGTTTATAAGACAATACAATAGGTACCGTTACAGATCGGGGCTCGGTAATGTGAATAGGTAAACACAAGAAGGGGGGTGTTTTATAAGGACCAAACAATAGGTAAGTACAGATCGGGGCCTCGGGTTTACTGTAATAGGGTAACCAGCAGGGGGTTGCTTATAGACAATACAATAGGTACGAGTACAAGAATCAGGAGCGGTAAGTTAATAGGTAACCGGCAGGGGGTGTTTATAAGACATACAATAGGTACAACAGATCAGGTCTCAGGTAATGTTAATAGGTAACAACAGCAGGGGTGGTTTATAAGACAATCCAATCGGTACAGTACAGATGGTGCTCTGGTAATGTTACTAGGTAACTGTCAGGGGGTGTTTATAAGAAAATACAATAGCGTACGTACAGCTCAGGGCCCTTAACATGTTTGGATACCACAGTTCCCCTTTAACCCTAACATGTTTTGATACCACAGTTCCCCTTTAACCGTAACATGTTTTGATACCACAGTTCCCCTTTAACCCTAACATGTTTGGACTCCACAGTTCCCTTTAACCCTAACATGTTTTGATACCACAGTTCCCCTTTAACCCTAACATGTTTGGATACCACAGTTCCCCTTTAACCCTAACATGTTTTGATACCACATTTCCCCTTTAATCTTAACATGTTTGGATACCACAGTTCCCCTTTAACCCTAACATGTTTAATTTTAAAACCCCCAATAATAGACATCTAAAAGGTTAGACCTCAGACAGACATAGAATTAATGTAAAACACTTCAAGACCTCACACTCAATACACAAGCACTCAAGCAATTTAGAAAAATGAATTGATATTGTTTATTAAACATGCAGGCACAATGCAATCAATGTGGAGCCAGTTGGGTTGAATGAGGAAGCTGGTTCAGAAACCTCCAGTAATTTCCACAAATTTCTGTTACACGGTGCTGCTTAAAACATTCCATAGCTGAGACGATGATCTTGCTTTACAGAAGAACCCACTTCTCTCTTGCTTGGTTCCCATACATTATAGTAAAGCGAATGACCTTCCAGAACAGGACTAGGCATCTGGTTAAACCAATTAAGACAAGAGTCATGGCTCACTAAATGACATGTAAGAGTCATTTGGTTGGGAATTCAGACGGAGGAATCCAACAATAGAGATGTCCGAACTTCATACTATGTATCTACGTATCTACTATAATCTACTGACTCTGTATATGAGATACAGGATGATACTACTATAATCTACTGACTCTGTATATGAGATACAGGAGGATACTATGCATCTTTGTATCTACTATAATCTACTGACTCTGTATATGAGATACAGAATGATACTACTATAATCTACTGACTCTGTATATGAGATACAGGATGATACTATGTATCTAAGTATCTACTATAATCTACTGACTCTGTATATGTGATACAGGAGGATACTATGTATCTACGTATCTACTATAATATACTGACTCTGTATATGAGATACAGGATGAAACTACACATCTATGTATCAACTATAATCTACTGACTCTGTATATGTGATACAGGATGATACTATGTGGCCCTGAGCTGTACGTACGCTATTGTATTTTCTTATAAACACCCCCTGACAGTTACCTAGTAACATTACCAGAGCACCATCTGTACTGTACCGATTGGATTGTCTTATAAACCACCCCTGCTGTTGTTACCTATTAACATTACCTGAGACCTGATCTGTTGTACCTATTGTATGTCTTATAAACACCCCCTGCCGGTTACCTATTAACTTACCGCTCCTGATTCTTGTACTCGTACCTATTGTATTGTCTATAAGCAACCCCCTGCTGGTTACCCTATTACAGTAAACCCGAGGCCCCGATCTGTACTTACCTATTGTTTGGTCCTTATAAAACACCCCCCTTCTTGTGTTTACCTATTCACATTACCGAGCCCCGATCTGTAACGGTACCTATTGTATTGTCTTATAAACAACCCCCTGCTTGTTTACCTATTACCATTAACCGAGCCCCGATCTGTACTGTACCTATGTATTGTCTTATAAAAACACCCCCTGCTGTGTTACCTATTAATCATTACCGGAGCCCCGATCTGTACTTACCATGTATTGTCTATAACGCCCCCTGCTGTGGTCCCTATTACATTACCGATCCCCGATCTGTAACTGTCCCTATTGTAATTGTCTTATAAACAACCTCCCTGCTGTGTTACCTATTAACATTACCACCTTACCGATCCCCGATCTGTACTGTACCTATTTAGTGTCTTATAACACCCCCTGCTGTGTACCCTTTAACATAGCCGAGCCCCGATCTTATGTCACCTATTGTAATTGTCTTATACCAACCCCCTGCTGTGTTACCTATTACCATTACCGAGCCCCGATCTGTACTTACTATTGTATTGTCTTCTAACACCCCCCTGCTTTGTTCCGCTATTAACATGACCGAGGCCCCGATCTGTACTGTACCTATTGTATTGTCGTATAAACAACAAAACACCCCCTGCCCTGTGTTCCTATTAACAGTCCGAGCCCCCCGATCTGTACGGTACCTATTGTTCTGGTCTTATAAAAAACACCACCCCCTCTTGTTTACCTATTAACATTACCGAGCCCCGATCTGTACTGTACCTATTGTTATTGTCTTATAACACCCCCTGCTGTTTTTTACCTATTAACATTACCGACCCCGATCTGTACTGTAACCTATTGTATTGGTCTATAAACATCCAACCCCCCTTCTGTGTTACCCTATTAACATTACCATACCGATCCCCGATCTGTACTGTAACCTATTGTATTGTCTTATAAACAACCCCCTCTGCGTGTTACCTATTAACATTACGAGCCCTGATCTGTATGTACTAGTTGATCTTGTCTTATAAAAACACCCCCGGCTGTGTTTACCTAATTAATTTTCCCCAGCCCCAAGAGGGCTGATCTGGTACTTGTACCTATTGTTATTGTCTTATAAACACCCCCTGCGTGTTTTTACCTATTATAACATTACCGAGCCCTGATCAGTACTGTACCTATTGTAATGTCTTATAAACACCTCCCTGCCTGTTGTTACCTAATTAACTTACCGAGCCCCCGATCTCCTGTACCTATTGTATTGGGTATTATAAAGAAACCCCCTGCTGTGTTACCTATTCGGACATTACCGACCCTGATATCTGTACTGTACTATTGTTATTGTCTTATAACACCCCCTGCTGTGGTACCTATGAACATTACCACCCGAGCCTGATCTGTACGGTCAACCTATTGTATTGTCTTATAACAACCCCCTTGCCCTGTTTTAACTATTAACATTACCTGAGCCCCGATCTGTACTGTACCTTTGTATTGTCTTATAAACACCCCCTGCTGTGTTCCTATTAACATACGAGCCGATCTGTGCTGACCTATTTGTATTGTCTTATAAAACAACCCCCTGCGTGTGTTACCTATTAACATTACCTACCCGCCCGGATCTTACTGTACCTCTTGTAACTTGCTTATAAACACCCCTGCTGTGTTACTATTAACATACCGGATAACCAGCCCCCGATCTGTACGTACCTATTGTTTGTATATAAACACCCCTGCTGTGTTACCTATTAACATTACCGACCCCGACTGTCTGTACCGCATTGTATTGTCTTATAAAGACCCCCTGCTTGTTACCTAGTAACAATTAAACCGCGCCCCGATCTGTACTGTCCCATATGTAGATTGTCTTATAACACCCCCTGCTGTGTTACCTATTAACATTACCGAGCCCTGATCTGTACTGTACCTATTGTTTGTCTTATAAAACCACCTCGCCTGCTATGTTAACCTATTAACATTACCGAGCCCCGTCTGTGACTGTACCCTTTGTATTGTCTTATAACCCCCCCTGCTGTGTTTACCTATTACATTACCGAGCCCTGATCTGTACTTACCTATGGTATTGTCTTATAAACACGCCCCTGCTATGTTTCTTATTAACATTACCTCTAGCGCCGCTATCTGTACTGTACCTATTGATTGTCCCTTTAACAAAAAGAACCCCCTGCTATGTTTCCTATTAAACAATTACCGAGCCCGATCTGTACTGTAACCTATTGTATTGTCCTTATAAAGAACCCCTGCTGTGTTAACCTATTAAATTAACCGAGCCCCCGATCTGTACTGTAACCTATTTGTATGGTCTTATAACAGACCCGCCGCCGTGTTACCTATTAACATTACCACCGAGCCCCGATTGTACTGTACCTATGGGATTGGCCGGATAAACCCCCCCTGCTAGTTACCTATTACATTAGCGTCCGAGCCCTAGCGAACTGTACCTATTTATTGGGGGCTGATAAAGACCCCTGCTGGGTTACCTATAACATTACCGAGCCCCGAATCTGTACTGTACCTATTGTTTTTTATTGTCGTATAAACACCCCCGGCTGTGTTACCACCTATTAACATACCGAGCCCCGATCAGTACTGTCACCTATTTGTTTGTCTTATAGACCCCCGCTGTGTTACCTATTAACATTAACCAGAGCCCTGATCTGTAACTGTACCTACTGTAATTGTCTTTAAGGACCCCCTGCCTGTGTTACCTATTTCATTACCGAGCCCTGAATCTGGTACTGTACTATTGTATTTGTTCTTGCGTAAACACCTGACCCCCTGCTAATGTTTACCATTAACATTACGAGCCCTGATCTGTAGCTGTACCTTTGTATTGTCTTATAAACACGACAAAAACCCCCCTGCGGTGGTTACCATATTACACATTAGCCGAGCCCTGAGCTTTCCCTGTACACTATGTATTGTCTTATAAAGACCCCTGCTGTGTTACCTAGTAACATTACCGAGCCCGATCTTACGTACCTATTGTATTGCTTTATACAACAAACCCCTCTGTGTTACCTATTACATTACCGGAGAGCCCCGATCTGTACTGTACCCTATGGTATGTCCTTATACACACCCCCTGCTGTTTTTCCATTAACATTACCGAGCCCTGTCTGGGACTGTACCTATTGTATTGCTTATAAACACCCCCTGCTGTGTTACCTATTAACAGTACACCGGGCCCCGACTGTACTGTACCTATTGTCTTGGTCTTATAAAGACCCCCTGCTGTGTTACCTATTACATTCAAGAGCGTAGCCCCGATCTGTACTGTACCTATGTATTGTCTTATAAACACCCCCTGCTGTGTTACCTATTAACATTAACCGAGCCCTGATCTGTACTGTACCTATTATTGTATTGTCCTATAAACAACCCCTGCTTGTGTTCCTATTAACATTACCGAGCCCGATCTGTACTGTCCATTGTAGTGTCTTATACAGACCCCCTGGCTCGTGTTACACTATTAACAGTACCGAGCCCTGATCTGTACTGTAGCCCTATTGTTTGTCTTAGAACACCACCCCCTGCTGTGTTACCTCTTACCTTACCGAATTCCTGATCTGTACTGTACCTTTGTGATTGGCTATAAAAGACCCCCCTGCTGTGTTACTATTAACATTTATACCACCCAGACCGACCCTGATCTTACTGTACCTATTGTATTGTCTTATAAACCCCCCTTCGTGTTTCCTATTAACATTACCAGAGCCTGATCTGTCCTGTACCTATTGTATTGTCTTATCCAACACCCCCTGCGTGTTTCCTATAACATTACCGAGCCCTGATCTGTACTGTACCTGATTGTATTGTCTTATAACACCCCCTGCTGTGTTACCTATTAACATTACGAGACCTGATCTGTACTTTACCATTGTAATGGTCTTATAAACCAACCCCCTGCTGTGTTACCTATTAACATTAACCGAGACCTGATCTGTACTGTAACCTATTGTATTGTCTTATAAACAAAACCCCCTGCTGTGTTACCTATTACATTACCGAGACCTTGATCTGTACTGTTACCTACCTATTGTATTGTCTTTAAACATCCCCTTTTGGGCCCCCCCTGTGGTTACCTATTAACATTACCGAGCCCTAATCTGTACTGTACCTATTGTTATTAGTCTATAACCCCCCTTGTGTTATCTATTAACTTACCGAAGCCCGGATCGTACTGTACCATTTGTATTGTCTTATAAAACCCCTGCTGTGGTTTACCTATTAACATTACCCGAGCCCCGATCTGTACTGTACCTATTGTATTTCTTATAAACACCCCCCCTGCTTTGTGTTACCTATTAACATTACCGCGAGCCCGATCTGTACTGTACCTAGTGTATTGTCTTATAAACAACCCCTGGCTGTGTTTTACCTATTAACTCTTAAACATGTAACCGAGGACCCGATCTGTAACTGTCACCTATTGTATTTGTCTTATAAAGACCCTGCGTGTTTTTACCTATTAAAAATTCCCCGAGACCTGATCTGTACTGTAACCTATTGTATTGTCTTATAAACCCCTCCCCTGCGGTGTTACCTATTACATTACCGAGCCTGAATCTTAATGTACCTATTGTATTGTCTTATAGACAACCCCCTGCTGTGTTACCTATTAACTTACCTAACCTGGAGCCCTTGATCTGTACTGTACCTATTGTATTGTCTTATAACAACACCTGCTGTGTTTACCTATTAAACATTACCACAGATACCTGATTCTCTGTACGTACCTATTGGATTGTCCTTAGAAACACCCCCTGCCCGTGTTACCTAGTAACATTACCCGAGCGTCTCCGATCTGTACTGGACCTATTGTATTGTCCTTATAACACCCCCTCTGTTTTTTTACACTATTAACATGACAGCCCCGATCTGTACTGTCCCTCGTGTATTGTCTTATAAACACCCCCGCCTGTGTTAACCTATTAACATTACCAGAGCCCCGATCTGTAACTGTACCTATTGTATTGTCTTATAAAACAACCACCCCCTGCTGTGTACCTATTAACATTACCACGCGATCCCCCTTATCTTTCTGTACCTATTGTTAATTGTCTTATAACAAAACAACCCCCTGCTGTGTCACCGTATTTAACATTACCGAGCCCTGATCTGTGTACTGTACCTATTGTATTTTCTTATAAAACAACACCCCCTGCTGTGTTACCTATTAACATTCCGACCCGTAAGTCTGTTACTGTACCTATTTGTATTGGTCTTATAACACCCCCGGCTGTGTTACCTAGTAAAGTACGGCCCCGATCCTGTACTGTAAACTATTGTATTGTCTTATAAACACCGCCCTGCGGTGTTTTACCTATTACATTAACCAGAGCCCCGATCTGTACTGTAACCTATTGTTTGTCCTATATAACACCCCCCTGCTGTGTTCCTCTTACATTACCGAGCCTGATCTGTACTGTAAACCTATTGTATTGGTCTTATAAACAACCCCTCTGTGTTTACCTATTAACATTAAATTACCGATCAGCCTGATCTTTACTGTATACCTATTGTAATTGTCTTATAAACCGCCCCTGCTGTTTTACCTATTAAACATTACCTTACCGAGACCCTGATCTGTACTGTACCTATTGTATTGTCTTCTAAACACCCCCTGCCGTGTTACCTATTAACATTACCGGAGCCCCCGATCGGTCACTGTCCCTATTGTAATTGTCTTATAAACCTAAACCCCCCTGGCCGTGTTTACCTATTAACATGACCGAGCCCCGATCTGTACTGTCCTTATTGTATTGTCTTATACACCCCCCCTGCTGTGTTAACCTATAACATTACCGAGCCCCTATCTGTACTGTAACCTATTGTATTGTCTTGCTAACAACCCCTGCTGTGTTACCTATTACATTACCGAGCCCTGAGCTGTACTGGTAACTGTACCTTTGTCTTGTCTTATAACACCCCCTGGGCCCTGCCGTTTTACCTATTAACATTACCAAGACCTGATCTGTACTGTACCCTATTGTTACTTTTTTGGGGGGTTTTCTTATAAACAACCCCCTGCCGTGTTTACCTATTAACATTACCGAGCCCCTGATCTGTAACTGTACCTATGTGGTATTTGTCTTTAGCAACCCCCTGCCGTGTTACTATTAACTTCCGAGCCCCGAGCTTTACTGTACCTATTGATTGTCTTATAAACAACACCCCACAAAAAACCCCTGCTGTGTTACGCTATTACCCTTAACCGAGCCCCGATCTGTACTGTAACCTATTGTTTGGTCTTATCAACAACCCCCTGCTGTGTTACCTATTAACAATTACCAGAGCCCCGCTCTGTACTGTACATATGTACTTGTCTTATAAACACCACCCCCTGTGTGGTTACATATTCATTACCTAGCCCCGATCTGTACTGTACATATTGTATTGTCTATAAACAAACCCCCTGCTGTGTTACCCTATTAACATTACCGAGCCCCGATCTGTACTGTACCTATTTTATTGGGTCTTATAAACACCGCCCTGCGTGGGTTACCTATTAACATTCCCACCTAGCCCTGAATCTTACTGTAACCTATGTATTGTTCTTATAACACCCCCTGCTGTGTACCTATTAACATTCCCAGACCCTGATCTGTACTGTACCTATTGTATTGTCTTATAACCCCACCCCCTGCTGTGTGACCTATTAACATTACCTCGAGCCCTGATCAGTAATGTACCTTTGTATTGTCTTATAAACACCCCCTGCTGTGTTACCTATTAACATTACCGGGGAGCCCCATCTGTACGGTTACCTATTGGTATTGTCTGTAAAGACCCCTGCTGTGTTACCTATTACATTACCTGCGCCCTGATCTGTACTGGTACCTATTGTAATTGTCTTTATAAACACCCCCTGCTATGTTACCTATTAACATTACCGGAGCCCTGATCTGTACAGTAGGCCTATTGTATATTGCCTTATAAACACCCCCCCCCTGCTGTTGTTACCTATTAACATTACCGAGCCCGTCGGTTTAACGTACCTATGGTATTGTATTATAAACAACCCCCTGCTGTGTTACCTATTAACATTAACCGATACCCCGAGCTTATACTTTCCCTATTGTATTGTCTTATAACGCCCCTGCTATGTTTACCTATTAACAGTACCACCGAGCCCGATCTTACTTACCTATGGTATTTGTCTTTAAACAGACCCCATGCTTGTGTTACCTTTAACATACCTCCCGAGCCCTGATCTGTAACTGTACCTATTGTATTGTCTTATAACACCCCCTGCTATGTTTACCTTTAACCATTACACCGAGCCCCGATCTGGTAACTGTACCTATTGTATTGTCTATAAACACAACCCCGCTAGTGTTAGACTATTACCATTACGGAGCGCCTGATCTGTACTGTACCTTTGTATTTGTCCCTTAAACACCCCCTGCATTACCTATTAACATTACCGAGCCCCGATCTGTACTTTACGCTCATTGTAATTGTCCCTTATAAACACCCCCTGCTATGTTACCTATTAACATTACCAGAGCCCGATTGTACTGTACCTATTGTATTGTCTTATAAAGACCCCTGCTGTGTTACCTATAACATTCCGAGCCCCTATCTGTACTGTACCCGTATTGTATTGTCCTTATAACGCCCCCTGCACGTGTGACCTATTAACCTTACCGAGCCCCGATCTGTACTTACCTATGTATTGTCTTATAAACCCCCCCTGCTATGTACCTATTAACAGTTACCAGATCCCCTGATCTGTACTTACCTATTGTATTTCTTATAAAGACCCCCTGCTATGTTACCTATTAACATTCCGACCCCGACTGTACTGTCCTATTGTATTGTCTTATCAACCGCCCCCTCCTGTGTTTACCTATGAACATTACCGAGCCCGCGCTCAGTACTGTACCCTGGTATTGTCTGATAAAGCCCCCTGCTGTGTTACCTCATTAACATTACGAGCCTGATTCTGTACTGTACCTATTGTATTGTCTTATAAGGACCCCCTGCTGTGTTCCCTATTATCATTACCGAGCCCTGATCTGTACTTGTACCTATTGTAAATTGTCTTATACCACCCCCTGCTATGGTTCCCCTAGTAACAGACCGAGCCCCCCTTGTGGGGATTCTGTACTGTACCTATTGTATTGTCTTAGAAACACATACCCCCTGCTGTGGTACCTATTAACATATACCGAGCCCTGATCTGTACTGTACCTATTGTCTTGTCTTATTCCAGACCCTGCTGTGTCCCTATTAACATACCCGAGCCATGAATCTTGTTACTGTAACCTATTGTATGTCTTATAAACCCCCCTCTGTGTTACCTATTAACATTACCGGCCCCATCTGTACTGTACCTATTGGTATTTGTCTTTAAACACCCCCTGCCTGTGGTACCTATAACATTACGAGCCCTGATCTGTAACTGTAACCTATTTATGTCTTATAACACCGCCCCCTGCTGTTTACCTATTAACATTACCCGACCCCGATCTGTACTGTAACCTATTGTATTGGTCTTTTATAAAGCCACCCCTGCTGTTTTCCCTATAACATTACCCCGAGCCCCGTCTTACTGTAACCCTATTGTATTGTCTTATAAACACCCCCTTTGGGTTACCTATTAACATTCACCGAGCCCCTATCTGTAACTGTACCTATATTGTCTTGTCTTAAAAACCCCCTGCTGATGTTACCTATTAACTTACCCGAGCCCTATCTTACTGTACCTATTGTTTGTCTTATAAAGACCCCCTGCTGTGTTAACCTATACATTACCCGAGCCCTGATCTGGTACTGTACCTATTGTATTGTCTTAAACCACCCCCTGCTGTGGTTACCTATAACATTACCGAGTCCCGATATGTACTGTACCTATTATTGTCTTATAAAACCCCCTGCCTGTGTTCCTATTAACTTCGAGCCCTATCTTTCCTGTCCTATTGTATTGTCTTATAACAACCCCCCTGCTGGTTTTTTTCCTATTAAACATTACCGAGCCCTATCTGTACTTGTACCTATGTCATTGGCTTTATAACGACCCCCCCTGCTGTGTTTCCTACTTACATTACCGAGCCCTGATCTTACGGTACCTATTGTATTTCCTTATAAACACCCCCTGCTTGTTGGTTTTTACCTATTAACATTACCGAGACCTGATCTGTACTGTACCTATTGTATTGTCCTATAACAAAACCCCTGCTGTGTTACCCCTATTAACATACCGAGACCTGAATCTGTACTGTACCTATTGTATTGTCTTTATAAAAACCCCCTGCTGTGTTTGACCTATTAACTTACGCGAGACCTGATTCTGTAAAACTGTACCTATTGTATTGTCTATAAACATCCCCTGCTGTGTTACTCTATTAACATTACCGAGCCTGATCTGGTACTGTACCTATTGTATTTTGTTCCTTATAAACACCCCCTGCTGTGTTACCCTATTAACTTACCGAGCCCTGATCCGTACTTACCTATGTATTGTCTTATCAACACCACCCCTGCCCCAGGCTTGTGTCCTATAAGCAGTACCGAGCCCTGATCTGTACTGTACCGTTGTAATGGTCTATAAACAACCGCCCTGCGTGTTTCCCTATTAACATACCTACCGAGCCCCGATGCTGGTACTGTACCTATTGATTGTGGCGTATAAACACCCCTCTGTGTTACCTATTAACATGAACCGAGCCCCCGATCTGTACTGTACCTATTGTTTTCTTATAAAGACCCCCTTCTGTGGTTACCTATTAACATTACCGAGACCTGATCTTGTACTGTACCTATTGGTATTGCTTATAAACACCCCCTGCTGTGTTACCTATTAACATTACCGAAGCCCTTCTGTACTGTACCTATTGTATTGTCTTATAAACACCGGGGATAAACACCCTACCCCCTGCTGTGGTACCTTTAACATTTACCGAGCCCTGAAATCTTCCTGTACCTATTTGTATTGTCTTTAACAACCCCACCTGCTGTGTTTACCTATTAACCTTACCACCCCGAGACCTATCTGTACTGTTAACCTATTGTATTGCTTTAGAAACCGCCGCCTGCCGTGTTTCCGATTAACATTACCGAGCCCCGATTGTAACTTTACCCTATTGTGTGTCTTATAAACACCCCCTCCTGTGTTACCTATTAACATTGCCGAGCCCCGATCTGTACTTGTTACCTAATTGTATTGGTCTTATAAAACACCCCTTCTCTGTTTTTACCACCTATTAAACATTACCGAGGCCCCGATCTGTACTGTACCACCTATTGATTGTCTTCTAAACAAACCCCCTGCTTTGTTACCTATTACATTACCACCGAGCCCTGATCTGGACTGTACCTATTGTATTGTCTTATAAACGAAACCCCCTGCTGTGGTTACCTAGTAACATTACCGAGCCCCATCTTGTACGTACCTAGTTTATTTGTCTTATAAACACCCCCGGCTGTGTTACCTATTAACATTACCAGAGCCCGCCCCCCCCGATCTGTACTGTACCTATTTGTAGTTGTGTCTTATAAAACACCCCCTCTGTGTTTACCTCTTAACCTTACCGGGTAGCCCTGATCTGTACTGTACTATTGTATTGTCTTATAAACCAACCCCCTGCTGTGTTACCTATTACTAACATTAACCGAGACCTGATCTGTACTGTACCTATTGTAATTGTCTTATAAACAACCCCTTACGGTTACTATTACATTACCGATCCCCGTCTTTACTTTACCTATTGTATTGTCTTATAAAAACCCCCTGCCGTGTTACCGACCTATTACAATTACCGTGGCCCCGATCTGTACTGTACCTATTGTATTGTCTTAAAACCACCCCCTGCTGTTTTCCTTAACATTAACCCTACCGAGCCCCGTCTGTACTGTAACCTATTGTATTGTCTTATAAACACCTCCCTGCTGTGTTCCCCTATTAACATTACCCCAAGAGCCTGATCTGTACTGTACCTATTGTTTGGTCTTAATAAACACCCCCTGCCCCTGGGCGTTTACCTATTTAACATACCAAGACCTGATCTGTACTGACCTATTGTATTGTCTATAAAAACACCCCCTGCCGTGTTACCTATTACATTATCCCGCTCCCTGGATCTGTACTGTACCTATTGTATTGTCTTATAAGCACCCGGGAGACCCCCTGCCGTGTTACCTATTAACCATTTACCGACGCGAGCCCCGATCTGTACTGTACCTATTGGATTGTCTTATAAACAAACCCCTGCTGTGTTTACCCTATTAACATTACCGAGCCCCATCTGTACTTTCCCATTGTATTGTCCTTATAAACACCCCCTGCTGTGTTTACCTATAACTTACCCGACCCCGATCGCTTACTGTACCTATTTGTATTGTCTTAATAAACAAACCCCCTGCTGTTTCCCTAGTAACATTAACCCGAGCCCCGATCTGTACTGTAAACTATTGTATTGTCTATAAACAAACACCACACACCCCCCTGCGTGTTACCTATTAACATACCGGGAGAGCCCCGATCTGTACTGTAACCTATGGTATTGTTCCTTATAAACAACCCCCTTCTGTGTTATCCGTAATTACATTACCAGAGCCCTGATCGTACTGTACCTATTTTTTCTTATAAACACACACCCCCTGTGCTGTGGGTTAATTACCTATTAACATTTCCCAGCACGATCTGTACTGTACCTATTGTATTGTCTTATCAACACCCCCTGCTGTGTTACCGTATTAACATTACCATACCGAGCCTGAATCAGTACTGTCCTATTGTATTGTCTTATAAACACCCCCTTCTGTGTTAATTTACCTATTAACATGGCTTTGTGAAAGTTTCTCATTCATCAGTTCTGGTATAAACTGTTTTGTATTCATATATCAACTGGACTTGAAATTATTCTTGGAAGACATTTTCGCTAGTCCCCAATCCGACTTGGCTTTCTCAATTCAGAATGACGTTGTCAAGAATCTGTGGCAATTAGTACCCCTGACAAATCCCATTAGCATATCACAGCCGGTGTTAAGGTTTGATTAGATAGTGGCTAAGAGGTGTTTTGGAACGCCCAGATACGGTGTTAAAACGCATTGTACTGTCGCCATGTACAGATGCTCTTTAGACACCTTCTCTGGGCGTTCCATAACACCTCTAGCCACTACCAATCACACCTCTTAACACCTGGTCTGTGATATGCTATTGGGATTTTCCAGGGTAACATAATTGCCACAATTTTGTACTTCATTCTTGAATTGAGAAAGAGCCAGTCGGATGACTAGCGACGTCTCAATAACTGAATTCTTCAGTCCATTGAATCTAATTAATACAACAGAATGTTACCATATTAACATTACCGAGCCCGATCTGACTGTACTATTGTATTGTCTTAGAAAGAACCCCCTGCTTTGTTACCTTTAACATTTACCGATCCCGATGCTTTCTGTAACCTATTGTATTGTCTTATAAACGGCAAACCCCCTGCTGTGTTACCTATTAACATTAACCACCGAGCCCTGATCTGTAACTGTACCTATTGTAAATTGCTTATCAAACACCCCCTTCTGTTTTTCCTATTAACCTTACCGAGGCCCTGATCGTCTGGAACCTATTGTATTGTCCTTATAAACAACCCCCCTGTGTTACCTATTAACATGACCGAGCCCTGTGATCTGTACTGTACCTATGTTTGGCCTTATAACAACACCACCCCCTGCTGTGTTACCTATTAACATTACCGGCCCCGATCAGGAGTACCGTTGTATTGTGCTTTAACCACCCCCTGCGTGTTACCTATTACTTACCGAGCCCTTATCTGTACTGTACTATTGTATTGGCATTATAAAGACCCCCTGCTGTGTTTACCTATTAACATTACCGAGCCCCGATCTTCACTGTAACCTATTGTATTGTCTTATAACACCCCCTGACTGTGTTACCTATTTACATTACGAGCCCCTATCTGTACTGTAACCTATTGTCTTGTCTTATAAGAGTAAAAGACCCCCTGCTGTGTTACCTATTAACATTACCGATCCCTCATACTGTACCTATTGTAATTTGTCTTATAAAACACCCCTTCTTGTTACCCAGTAACATTAACCTCCGAGCCCTGATCTGTATCTGTACTTATGGTCCCTGATTTAATAATGGAAAAGACCTTCTGACCCCTAAGGCTATCTTTGGTGTGGTGGCTGTGGTAGTACACTAGGAATAGCACACAGATTTGTCAATGGGCCAATCTCCTATTGTCTCTAATCCCTTGTACGTTATCCAGTTTTGTAAGAGACGAACACACACTCTGGCAGAAATGGTGTTACACTTTTCTAATGTCTTTTCTGGCAGTTCTTGAAGGCTGACACGGGAAACAGAAAAATCTCCACATCAGCATATTGTGATGGAGGTTGGACAGGCAAAGCAAATTGGTGCATACTGAGACACAGGAGATTGGTGGTTCTCTTTGCTAATGCGGATACAAGATAAATGTCCGCAACCAGAATGCAGAACCCCCATCTCCGTATAGACTTTAGCCAAAGGTAAGTGAATTCCTCGTCACTCTATCGGTTTCCCAGTACAGAATGTTCCCTGCACCAGAACAAGCACAATAAGGAACACCAGAGAAGATCCCTACAGTTCACAAGTTTGGACGATCCTCGTTTTCCTTTCCCTTACGATACACATATTTATTTTGCATTATAAGTTTACATGAAATAAATAATTACCAGCTCCATTCATGAAATGTATTGACTGGGTATCGTTCTAAGATATTTCTCAGATAATAGCCACTCAAGGTGAGTGCACCTTTTAGATGACGATTGGGTTAAAGCACTGATTTTGATTTGCTAGTTCGCATCAATAAACCCACACAATTTTTGATGATGTCAGGGGCAAAGGTGAACACTAGGAAATCTATTGTTTGGATATAGATGTCTGTTCTGCTGACCCGAACACCTGATTCCGCCGCGGATTTCTCCTTCCGCGAACGCAGATTATTCTGGACTTTCCGGACGTCCGAACTTCCGAACCTGCGGATTTTTTTACGAAAATTTCGAACATACGGGTATCTGCCGTATTACGAGGATCTACGATACTTGCGGGATACAGAAAACCGAAAGAATCCCCTCGTATTACGAGATTCACTTATTAACGAGTATTCTCGTAAACAATGAGTAATTCGTGTACTTTTCATACGAAGGCAATGCCCACATGATCCAATTACCATGGCCAGCATCATCGTTACAGAAACCTTGTATTTTGAAAAATACCGTTTTTTAAGTCACGGGCTAGCGGACTGTACTTTTTAGGTAGTGTTGGCTTTTATCGTGTTCTAAAGGCCATGACCCGGTCCCTGAGTGGTTAAGTGTACGTTAACCCAGGCTATTTAAGACCACTTTTTGAATGCGGAGTTTGCCCGAACTTTCATTTTAATCGTTTTAACGGGTCCCGCTCGCGATTGTCGAATTTTCGGATTTTTTTGAAAAATCCGCGTATCCTCGCGCTGACCGGATTTTTATTAAGTTCGGAACATCTCTATTGTTTGGATTCCTCCGTTGATTCCCAACCAAATGACTCTTACAGTGTCATTTAGTGATTCATGACTCTGGTCTTAATTGGTTTTTTAAACCAGATGCTAGTCCTGTTCTGGAAGGTCTGTCGCTTTACTATAATGTTGGGAACCAAGCAAGAAGAGAAGGTGGGTTCTGTCTGTAAAGCACGATCCTCGTCTCAGCTATGGAATTTTTTACGCAGCACCGTGTAACAGATTTGTGGAAAATACTTGAGGTTTCATCAGGTGATTTTCTATTCTGAGCCAGCTCCCTCATTCAACCCAACCTGGCTCACAATTGATTGCATTGTGCCTGCATGTTTTAAAACAATATCAATTCATTTTTTCAACTTGGCTTAGTGCTTGTGTATTGAGTTTGAGGTCTTGAAGTGTTTTTACATTAATCTATGTCTGTCTGAGGGCTAACCTTTAGAATGTCTATTATTGGGGTTTTTCAAATTCCTTACCACCTTAAATCCCAAAAAGTTAGGATGAAAAACTTTGGTATGGGGCTATATTCAATTAACCACCATTAGCCAGGGGATAAAATAATTTGTTTTCTGTAACTTTTTTACTTGAATAACAATGAAAATAAAAAGATCACTTGTCTAGTTAAAAAAATGAAATAATTACTTTATAGAATCAGAGAGAAGACAGAATCGAATAGAGAAGAATCACTGAAAGGTCAACGCGGGTGGAAAATGTGATAGATTGGGGCCGCGATAGACCAGTAGAGGTGTCCCAGAAACATCAAAAAGCAAATTTTTCCACCATGACATAGGAATGAAGGAAAATCACCGGTGGTCCACAAACAAACACACGCCGTCGCCCGTTCATATGCTTCGGAAAGGGAGGAAAAAAACAGGCGGAACCAAGAATTTCCCTAGGGTGTGCTGTCAATCAACCCATTACCGCACAGACACTGATAGATGTATTTCCATACAACTTGAGATACATGTTTGGATGGGGGCATCCAAACATGTACGGAGTTTATAAAAGGGGAATTTTGATCGATGTAGGTAGGTCAACTGTGGGTCATAACTAATGTGTCTCAAAGATTTAAAGGGGAAATGTGGTGGTGTATCAAAACATGTTATGGTCAAGTTGTAACACAGGGAACTTGGGACTTTACCAAATGTAGGGAAGGACTTGGTTATCAAAACATGTAGGGTTTAAAGGGAACTGTGGGTTCCCAACATGTTAGGAGTAAAGGGGAACTGTGGTATATCAAAACATGTTACGGTTTTTAAAGGGTAACGTGGTATCAAACATGTTAGGGTTTAAAGGGGAACTGTGGTATCCAAACATGTTAGGTTCAAGGGGAACTGTGGTAATCCACATGTTAGGGTTAAAGGGAACGTGGAGTCCAAATATGTTAGGGTTTAAAGGGGAACTGTGTATCAAAACATGTTAGGGGTTAAAGGGGAACTTTGGTATCCAAACATGTTAGGGTTGAAGGTGAACTGTGGTAGCCTCCAAACATGTTACGGTTTTTTTAAGGGAACTGTGGAGTCCAAATATGTTGGGTTAAAGGGGAACTGTGGTATCAAAACATGTTACGGTTAAATGGGAACTGGGTATCCAAAACATGTTAAGGTTCAACGGGGAACTGTGGTATCCAAACATGTTTACGGTTTAAAGGGGACTGTGAGTCCAAATATGTTAGGGGTTTTTAAAAGGGGAACTGTGGTATCAAAACATGTTAGGGTTAAGGGGAAATGTGGTTTCCAACATGTTAGGGTGAAGGTGAACTGTGGCGGTCCAAACATGTTAGGGTTTTAAAGGGGAACTGTGGTATCCAACATGTTAAGGTTCAAGGGGAACTGTGGTTATCAAAACATGTTAGGGTTAAAGGGGAACTGTGGTATCAAAACATGTTAGGGTTAAAGGGGAACTGTAGTATCCAAACATGTTGGGTGAAGGGAAACTGTGCGTCCAAACATGTTAGGGTTAAAGGGGAACTGTGGTATCCAAACATGTTACGAGTTAAAGGGAACTGTGGGTATCCAAACATGTTAAGGTTAAGAGGGAAACTGTGATCCAAACATGTTAAGGTTCAAGGGGACTGTGGTATCCAAACATGTTACGGTTTTAAAGAAGGGAACTGTGGGTATCCAAACATGTTAGGTTTAAAGGGAAACTGTGGGTCTCCAAACATGTTAAGTTAAAGGGAAGGACTGTGGTATCCAAACATGTTACGGTTAAAGGGGAACTGTGGTATCCAAACATGTTAGGGTTAAAGGGAAACTGTGGAGTCCAAACATGTTACAGTTAAAGGGGAACTGTGGTATCCAAACATGTTAGGGTTAAAGGGGAACTGTGGTATCCAAACATGTACGGTTAAAGGGGGAACTGTGGTATCCAACATGTTACGGTTAAAGGGGAACTGTGGTATCCTAGCCTTCTAATCTAATGTGTTTGCTGTGTGTCCAGGTTTCTCCCTCTGGTTTATGCTCCTAATTAGCAAAGGAATTGTAATTGCTTAGTGTTAGACTCATAAATGTGTTTTGTGTATTGTAAGTTTATTGTTCATAAAAACATTTAGCGTTTGTATTTCTCAATATTAAATCTCATTTGGAATTTTACAAGTCAAGAGAAACCCTGTAAATACAGTGTTAAGACTCAAAGAAAATTCCATTTCAGAATGTAAACGT
Source organism: Hymenochirus boettgeri (assembly GCA_019447015.1). Taxonomy (NCBI): domain Eukaryota; kingdom Metazoa; phylum Chordata; class Amphibia; order Anura; family Pipidae; genus Hymenochirus; species Hymenochirus boettgeri. The sequence goes on along the minus strand of CM033477.1, from coordinate 163,730,349 downwards.
TTTGCTTTAAAGATGGACTAATGGTGTCGAAAGAAAAATGAAGCCTCTGAGTTTCCAACCATTGTAACATTTCATAAAAATGTAATTCTGTAAGCGTTTGAGAATATTGTTAAATACAGATAAAAGTCTTTCACACGGGGAATAACCTTTAGAATCATGTAGAAATGTTACGATTATTTCTATATCCATAAATGAAGTGAAATCTTATATTAAATATTGACGATCGCTCTTGTCCAGAAAGAATTAATTGAATTATAATATTTTCCATAAAATCTCCATTTAATACAAATGTTAAAAGAAGATAAAAGTTATTGAAGTGACCATGAATAAAATGAAACCCTACAAATGTATCTGATGAATTGGGCAATTCTATTCCATGTTAAAAAAAAAAATCAGTCCAGGTCAAATGTACTTTTTACCAACTGATGAAAATAAATGTGTTGTGTGTGGTCAATGAGCCCCTTTATTGAGAATATTTTCTCCATTACATTTAGAGATGGACTCTGGCTCGAATCGGACCCGGATCCGACACAGAACCCCTCGTTCCGAAAGATCCGTCCAATCTCATATACAGAGTCAGTAGATTATAGTTGTATACATGATGTGTAGTTCATCCTGTATCTCATATACAGAGTCAGAAGATTATAGTAGATACGTAGATACATAGTATCATCCTGATCTCATATATCAGATGTTTAGTAGATTATAGTTTGTAACATAGATGTTGTAGTTTTCATCCTGTATCTCATATAACAGAGTCAGAAGTATTTATAGAATCGTATCCTTAGATACATAGTATCATCCTGTATCTTATTTACAGAGTCAGTGATTTAGATAGTAATACGTAGATACATAGTATCATATCCTTGTATCACATACACAGAGTCAGTAGATTATAGTAGATACTGTAGATACATAGTATCATCCTGTACCACATACACAGCAGTAGTCAGTAGATTATATTAGTATAACTAGATACATAGTACATCCTGTATCTCATATACAAGTCATAGATTAAGTTGATAGTAGAACATATCATCCTGTATCAAATATACAGAGTCAGTAGATTATAGTAGATACGTAGATACATAGTATCATCCTGTATCTCCATATACATAGTCGAGATTAACGGTAGATACGTAGATAATCTACTGACTCTGTATATGTGATACAGGATGATACTATGTATCTATGTATCTACTATAATATACTGACTCTGTATATGTGATACAGGATGATACTATGTATCTACGTATCTACTTTAATCTACTGACTCTGTATATGAGATACAGGATGATACTATGTATCT
>CM033477.1:163690585-163711382 GCA_019447015.1 Hymenochirus boettgeri | reverse complement strand
CCGCATTGCAAAACATTAGATTAACATTATACCGGATTCCTGGGGGGATTTTTATTGTTTACATTTCAATTAAGTAAAATACACAATTAATTTCTAAAAACCTGTTAAATAACATTTACGTAATGTGTATTAAGTTTAAGTTAAAGGACCAAAGTTTAACATTTGCAATTTAGTTGATCCTGTCACTAGGGATGGCCGGTTTACGGATTCGAACCCCGGATCTGCCGCGGATTTATCCCGTTCGCGAACGGCGAATTTTTCTGAAATACATATTTTCGAAATTTTCTAAATTACGAGGATTTCTCATATTTTTCATTTTAATGGGTCCTCTCACGGATTTTCGAATTTTCGAATGTTTTTTGAAAATTCGTGATCCTGGAGCGGACCGGATTTGCGAAGTTCGGACATCTCTACCTGTCACAGACAACTAAACCAAGTAACCCACTGTAGGTCAGTAGAAAACACATTTTTATAGAATTTGATCTATCAGGATATTCCATCTAGCTAGATCAGGAGAGACTCCAGCATCGATGGGTAATTCAACGCATGGAGTGAAACCCATGGATTTGTAGACTTTGTCCATAGTTTTTTTTTCATTTTGTTGTCCTTTAGTTCTAGCTCTAGTTTGGGAAGAGATATGAAAATAGAGCTTTCTGATTTAATATTGATCTCTAGTCCGACCCTGGACAGTTTCAATCACATCCCTAGCCTCAATGCATCCACACTTTGCATTCAGAAGGTCCCTAACACCTGGCTGTTATATGCTAATTGGGATTTTACAGGGTACATAATTGCCAACAGGTTCTTGTACAAGTCATTCTGAATTGAGAAAGCCAGTTGGATGACTAGCGATACGTCTTCAAGAACTAAACTTTAATGCCAGTTGATCTAACTGAATACAACATATATACCATGACCTGGATAAATAAGAACCTTCACAAGCATAAATGGTCAAAATAATAAAAATGTCAAATATTGCTGACTGAGATGCTGTGACATCAACAGCAAGCCCCTGGCTTGAGCATGCCCATTTGTATTTTTTTTTTTTTTTATTTTTTGCCCTGAACTTTTTTTCTTTACTGCACGTATAGGTATAATAGACATTTTACTTGCAGATGCGAATTTACTCACTTATAGGTATAATAGAATTTTATTTGCAGAATCGATATTTACTCACGTATAGGTTATAATGACAATTTTACTTGCGGATCGGTATTTACTCACGTAAGTATATGAACATTTTACTCTTTGCGGATATGAGTATTTACTCAACGTATAGGTATAATGAAACCATTTTTTACTTGCGATTCGATATTGTACCTACGTCCTATAGGTATGAATAAGTACATTAACTGCGGATTCGATAATTTACTCACGTATAGGATAATAGACATTTTACTTGCAGATTCGAATTACCACGTGTATAGGTTAATAACATTCGGGACCCATTTTACTCTTAAATAATGTACTATGCGATTCGATATTTACTCGCGAAGGTAGTCACATAGACATTTTACTGCGGCGGAATTCGATATACCGTATAGGTAATAGACATTTACTTGCAGATCTCGATATTACGATCGGTATAGGTATAATAGACCATTTTACTTGCGGGTATTCGTATGCCTCAGCGATAGGTATAATAGACATTTTACTCTGCCAGTTCGATATTTACTCGATGTATAGGTATAATAGACATTGTACTGTCGGATTCGAATTTACTCGGTATAGGTATAATAGACATTTAACTGCGGATTGCTATTTACTCGTGTACTAGGTATATAGACTTGTCTTGCTATAACGATTTCGTATTTATCTACAGCGTATAGGTATAATAGAGACACCCCCCACACACCATTTTTCACTTGTACGGATTCGATAGTTACTCATGGTAAGGTAGTATAGACATTTTATAGGCGGATCTCGATATTTTACTCCGTATAGTATAATTAGACATTTTACTTGCAGAATTCGATATTAGTCCGTTGTTATAGTATAATAGACATTGTTACTTGCGGATTCGATATTACTCACTTGGATTATACATTTACTCAAGGTATTATACTTGAAAGACATTTACTTCGGAGTCGATTATTTCTCATCACGTATAGGGTATCATAGACATTTTACTTGCAGATTCGATATTTCTACTTGTATAGGTATAATAGACATTTTCTTGCCGATTCGATATTTCCCCGATAGGCTATATAATAGACATGTTAACTATGCGGTCGTAGTTCGAAGGGTATAATTTTACTGTCAGATTCGAATTTACTATGTAAGGTTAAAATAGGACATTTTACTTGCAGATTCGATATTTACTCGTGTATAGGTATATATATTTATTCAGATTCATTTCGCGGATGTAAGCACCTTTTGCGGATTCGATATTTACTCACGTTTATCGGTATAATATAGACATTTTACTTGCAGATTCGATATTACTACGGTATAGGTATATAGACATTTGTTCTTGCAGATTCGATATTTACTCAAGTTAGGTTATAATAGACATTTTACTCGCGAGGATTAGATATTACTCACGTATAGGTATAATAGACATTTTACTCGGGATTCGATATTTACTCCGTATAGGAAAGTAGACATTTTACTTGCAGATTCGATATTTATTACTCGCGTATAGGTTAATGAGACATTTACGTGCGGATCGATATTTACTCGCGTATAGGATAATAGACATTTTTTTGCAGATTCGATATTACTCGCGTATAGGTATAATAGACATTTTACTTGCGGATTCGATATTTACTCCGTATAGGTAGAATAGACATTTTACTCGCGGATTCGAATTACTCACGTAAGGTATAATAGACATTTTACTTGCAGATTCGATATTTAACTCGTTCGTATAGGTATAATAGGGCATGTTTACTCTGGGGAATTCGATATTTACTCGCGTTAGAGTATATAGACCCATTTTACTTGGGATTCGATATTTATCGCGTCGTAGTATAATAGACATTGTACTGCGGATTCGATATTTACTCGGATAGGATAATATGACATTTAACTTGCGGATTCGATATTTACTCTCGTATAGGTATAATAAACATTACTTAGCGGATTCGATATTACTCCGTATAGAAATAGACATTTTACTTGCAGATTCGATATTTACTCTGTATAGGTATATATGACCATTTTACTTGAGATTCGATATTTCACTCCGGTATAGGTATAATAGACATTTACTTGCAGATTCGATATTTACTCAGTATAGGTATAATAGACATTCCTACTTCGCAGATTCGATATTTACCACGTATAGGTATAATAGACATTTACTTGCTGATGCGATATTTTACTACGTAAGGTAAATAGACATTTACTGGCAGATTCGATATTTACTGTGATAGGATAATAGACATTTTACTTGCAGATTCGATATTTACTCACGTATAGGTATAATAGACATTTACTTGCGGATTCGATATTTACTCACGTATGGTATAAGACATTTTACTGCAGATTCGATATACTCGTGTATAGGTATATAGACATTAGTGCAGATTCGATATTTACTACGTATAGGATAATAGACATTTTACTCGCGGATTCGATATTTACTCACGTATAGGTATAAAGACATTTTACTCGCGGATTCGATATTTACTCACGTATAGGTAAATAGACATTACTTGCAGATTCGATATTTTACTCGTCATAGGTATAATAGACATTTATTTGCAGATTCGATATTTATCACGTATAGGTATAATAGCATTTTACTTGCGGATTCGATATTTACTCAGTATTAGGTATAATAGACATTTTACTCGCGGATTCGATATTACTCAGCGTGATAGGTATAATAACATTTTACTTGCAGATTCGATTATTTGACTCGGTATAGGTATAATAGACATTTACTTGCGGATTCGATATTTACTCGCGTATAGGTATAATAGACATTTTACTTGGATCGATTTACTCGCGTATAGTGTATAATAGACATTTTACTTGCGGATTCGATATTACTCGCGTATAGGGTAAATAGACATTTACTTGCGGATTCGATATTACTCGCGTATAGGTATAATAGACATTTACTTGCGATCGATATTTACTCGGTATAGGTATAATAGACATTTTATATGCGATTCGATATTTATGCGTATAGATAATAGACATTTTACTGTGATTCGATAATTACTCGTGTATAGGTATAATAGACATTTATTGCGTGATTCGATATTACTCGATAGTTTATAGGTATAATAGACATTTTACTTGCAGATTCGATATTACTCACGAAGTAAATAACATTTTACTTGTAATCGTATTACTCATATAGGGTATAATAGACATTTTACTAGCGGATTCGATTTTATCTGTATAGGTATAATAACATTTTTACTTGCAGATCGATATTTACTCGTGTATAGAATATAGACATTTTACTTGCGGATGGTCGATATTTACTCACGTATAGGTATAATAGACATTTTCTGCGGATTCTATCTTTACTCACGTATATAGTATAATAGACATTTTACTTGCAGATTCGATATTACTCACGTATAGGTATAATAGAACATTTTACTTGCAGATTTCGATATTTACTCAGTTATGAGGTATAATAGACATTTTACTCGCGGATTCGATATTTACTCACGTGATAGGTATAATAGAAATTTTACTTGCAGATTCGATATTTACTCGTGTATAGTGAATAGACATTTACTTGTGAGATTCGTATTATCACGTATAGGTAATAGACATTTTACTCGCGGATTCGATATTTACTACACGTATAGGTATAATAGACTTTTACTGCGGATTCGATATTTACTGTGTATAGGTAAATAGACTTTTACTTGCAGATTCGATATTACTCACGTATAGTATAATAGACATTTTACTGGGTAGTCGATATTTACTCACGTATAGGTATATAGACATTTACTGCGGATCGATATTACTACGTATAGGTAAATAGGCATTTTATTGCGATTCGATATTACTCGCTGTATAGGATTAATAGACATTTTACTTGCGGATTCGAGTATTTACTCACGTATAGGTATAATAGACATTTTATTGCAGATTACGATATTTACTCACGTATAGGTATAATAGACATTTTACTTGCGATTCGATATTACTCACGTATAGTTATAATAGACTTTACTCGCGAGGATATTCGATACTTACTCACGTATAGGTATAATAGACATTTTACTTGCGATCGATCTTTACTGCGTATAGGTATAATAGACATTTTACTGTGGATTCGCATATTTACTCCGTATAGTATAATAGATTTTACTTGTGGATTCGTATTTACTCGCGTATGGTATAAGAGATTTTACTGCGGATCGTACTATTTACTAGTCATAGTATAATAGACATTGTAACTTGCGGATTCGTTCGAGATTACTCGCGATAGGTATAATAGACAGGTTACTGCGGATTCGATATTTACTACGTATATAGGTATACATAGACTATTTACTTCGCGGGACGAATTTCGTAGGCTCTGTATAGTAGAAATCAGACATTTTACTGCGGATTCGATATTTACTAGCGTAGTAGGTATAATAGACATTTTACTCGCGATTCGATATTTACTCGCGTATAGGTATAAAGAATTACTTGCGGATTCGATATTTACTCGGTTATAGGTAAATAGAACGTTTCACTTGCGGATGTCGATATTACTCGCGTAAGGTATAATAGACATTTTACTGTCGGATTCGATATCTTAACTCACGTATAGGTATAATAGACATGTTACTTGCGATCGATATTACTCACGTATAGGTATAAGAATTTACTGCAAGATTCGATATTTTACTACACGTATAGGTTCAATAGACATTACTGCAGATGGATATTTGCTAACGTATAGTAGTACTAGACATTGTCACTGCGGAATTCGATATTTACTCACGTTATAGGTTAATAAGCATTTTAGCTGGCGGATTCGATATTGACTGGTGTATAGGATAATAGACATTTTACTTGCAGATTCGCTGATTACTCACGTATAGGTATAATAGAAATTTTACTTGCAGATTCGAATTTTACTACGTATAGTATAATGACATTTTACGGACGATTGCGGATACTAGGAAGGTAAAAGCTACTGGATCGAGATTTACTCACGATAGGTATAATAGACATTTACTTCGCGGAGGATTCGATGAGTTCACTGCGAAGGCGTATACGCGTAAGTAATCAGACATTTGACTCGCGGATTCACGATATTTGACTTGCACGTGGATAGGATAATAGGACATTTTACTGCAGATATCGAGATTCTAACTCACAGTATAGGTATAATAGAGGAATTTTATTTGCAAGATCGATATTATACTCACGTATAGGGTATAATAGACATTTTACTTGCGGATTCGATATTTACCACGTATAGGTATAATAGACATTTACTAATACGCGGATTCGATATTACTCACGATAGGTATAATAGACATTTACTTGCAGATTGCGATATTTACTCGTGTATAGGTATAATACATTTACTTGGGATTCGATATTTACTAGCGTATAGGGTATAAGAGACATTTTACTTGTGGATTCGATCTTACTCGCGTATAGTTATAATAGAAATTGTTACTTGCGGATTCGATTTACTCGCGGATAGGTATAATAGACATTTACTCGCGGATTCGTATATTACTATGCGTTAGGTTAAATAGACATTTTACTTGCGGATTCGATATTACTCGTCGTAAGGCTATAATAGACATTGGTTACTAGCGGATTCGATAGTTACGCGGGTATAGGTATAATAGACATTTACTTGGGCAGATGTCGATATGGCTCGACGTATAGGTATAATAGACTTTTACTCGCGGATTCGATATAATCGTGCTCAGGTATAATAGACATTTACTAGCGGATTCGATATTACTCGCTATGAGGTGATAATAGCATTTATCGCTGGATGTCGATATTACTCGGTATAGGTAAAATGAATTTACTTGCGGGATTCGATATTTACTCGCGATAGGTATAAGAGACATTTTACTTGCTGATCGATATTTACTCGAGGATAGGTCTAATAGACATTTATACTTGCGAGATTCGATATTTACTCGGCGTATAGGGATAATAGACATTTTACGTCGCAGGATTCGATATAGGACTCAGCGTATAGGTAAGATAGACATTTTACTTGCAGGATTCGGATGATTTACTCGGTATAGGTTAAATGACTTTAACTCGCGGATTCGATACTCGTATAGGTGAAATAGGACATTTTATTGCGGATTCGATATATCGCTGGATAGGTAATATAGGTATAATAGACATTTTACTGGCGGATTCGATATAGACAGTATAGGTTTTTATATATCAGACATTTTATCGCAGAGTGCGATATTTACTCGCGTATAGGTGAATAGACTTTACTGTGGATTCGATATTTACTCGGTATGAGTATAATAGACATTTACTTGCGGATGATATTACTCGGTATGGTATAATAGACATTACTCTCGGATTCGATATTACGCGCGTATAGGTATAATAGACATTTTACTTGCAGATTGATATTTACTCGGGCGTGATGCGGTATAATAGAGATTTTACTTGCGGGGAGGATTCGACTACTGAGCGTATAGGTATATAGACATTTTATTGCGGATTCGATATGTACTCCGCGGGTTAGGTTAATAGACATTTACTTGGGATCGATATACGTGATGGTATAAGTAGGCATTTACTTGCAGATTGTATATTTATTCACGTATAGGTATAATGAGCATTACTCGCATGATTCGATATTTACTCGCGATAGGTATATATATGATAGACATTTTACTTGTGGATTCGATAGATATAATACGTCGAATGACGGACTCCAAGATATAATAGACATTTTTGAATTGTGCGATTACGATATTTAACTCGCGTATAGGTTAACAGAACATTTACTTGTGCGATTCGATATTCGGTATACGGCGATAGACAGGTAGTCGTACCCTGGATTCCTATAAAGCACTATCCACAAAGCCCTCCATATATCTCACCCTACCTATAAGCACTACCAACACAGCCCCCTCCGTAATCTACCTATACTATAAAGACTATCCAACACAGCCCCTCATATACTCACCCTATCATAGGTTAAAGCACTATCCACCACAGCCTCCATTATCTCACCCTATCCTTAAAAGCACTATCCAACACACCCTCCAATTCTAACCCTAATCCTATAAATCACATCCACACAGAGCCCCTCCGATTATTCACCCTACAGTATAAAGCACATCCAACACAGGGCCCCTCCATATTTCACCTATCCTAAAGCCATAATCCAACACAGCCTCCATATATCCACCCTAACCGATAAAGCACTATCCAACACGCCCCTCATATTCTCACCCTATCCTATAAAGACATGTATCCAACACAGCCTCCATATATCTCACCCTACTATAAAGCATTCCAACACAGCCCTCCATATACTCACCTAATCATATAAAGCATAATATCCAACACAGCCCTTTTCCATATATCTAAACACTAATCCTATAGAGCACTATACAACACAGCCCCTCCAATATATCTCACCACTATACTATACAAGCTGCTTATCCAACACCAGCCCTCCATATATTCTCACCCTACCTTAAAGCACTATCCAACACAGCCCCTCCATATATCTACACCCTATCCTATACGCACTATCAACACAGCCTCCATAATCTCACCCTTCCTATAAGCACTATCCAACACAGCCCTCCATATATCTCACCCTAGCTATAAAGCACTATCCAACACGCCCCTCCATATATCTCACCCTATCCTATAAAGCACTATCCAACACAGCCCCTCCATATCTCACCCTATCCATAAAGTCACTATCCAACACAGCCCTCCATATCTCACCCTATCCTTAAAGCCATATCCAACCAGCCCCTCCATATGATTCCACCATATACCTAATAAGCACTATCCAACACAGCCCCTCCATATATTCACCCTATCCATATAAAAGCACTATCGCAACTACCAGCCCCTCCATATATCTCACCCTATCCTATAAAGCACTATCCAACAGCCCCTCCATATATCTGCACCCTATCCTATAAAGACTATCCACAAGCCCCCATATATCTCACCCTATCCTATAAAGCCTATCCACACACCCCATATATCTCACCTATCCTATAAAGCACTATCCAACACAGCCCTCCATATATCTCACCCTATCCAATAAAGCACTATCCAAAAACCACCCTCCATATATCTCACCCTATCTATAAAGCACTATCCAACACAGCCCTCCATAATCTCACCCTATCATCATAAAGCACTATCCAACACAGCCCTCCATATATCTCACCTATCCTACAAGCCTAAAAACAGCCCTCCATATATCTCACCCTATCCATAAAGCACTATCATACAGCCCTCCATAAGATCTCACCCTATCCTTAAAGCCATCCAACACACCCCTCCAATATCCAACCTATCCTCTAAACACACCAACAAGCCCTCCATATAATCTCACCCTATCCTATAAAGCACTATCCAACACAGCCTCCATATTCTCACCTATCTCAAAGACTATCCAACACAGCCCTCATATATCTCACCTATCCTAAGCACTATCCTACAGCCCCTCCATATATCTCACTGATCCACAGAAACAATCCCAAATAAGCTCTTGGTGCAATTATATCCTCCTCTCACCCACCACCTGTTTACCTCTTCCCATGCCACATTCAGGACTTTACTTGTACTGCCCCTCTCTCTGGAACTCCCTTCCTCAATCTAGTCCGTCAATCAGCATCACCTAACACCTTCAAACGTAACCTTAAATCCCACTCCTCCGGCACCAATAAACCTAGTCTAGACATTACCCCTCTTACTACCCAATATGATCCAACCCGCCTTTCACACTCCACTGCCCAATCTATTTACAGCCTACCGACTCCTGAGCCTAATGTGCTCACCCCCATTCCGTAGACTGTAAGCTCTTGGGCAGGTTCCTTTCTCCTATTGTATCACGGTATTCTCATCACTCTGTTCTTCATATTATGTATTACCTTGTATGTAATTGTATACTTTGTATACATGTATTACCATGTATGTAATGTATGACTAGATAATTGTAAAGCGCCATGGTAGATGTTGGCACTATATAAATCCATAATAATAATAATAAAAACCTGTAGTCTTTGGTATCTCTATTCTGTATATAGATATATCCCTATAATCCTATCATCCAATCACTAATACAATTCAGAGGCGATCCTATTTAATCTCTTTCTCCGCTGAGATGCTTATTTATGCTTCTCATTTGTATTAGTAATAACGAATGAAAAACTCATCAGCCTTAGAAATGGGCAATGCTACTTTTCTCCTGTGCAAACCACTAAATTGATAAATAGGCCGAGTCCTTCTAAAAAAACTGGTGATTAATTTCTGCATTCTTGTCAACTCCTACTAGTAAAGGATAGAGGGGTTTGGGATGTTACTTGGGGGATTAGAAGGACTGGTAGTCCATTCGTTGTTTACTTTACAATCTCCTGTTACTCTGTATAAAAATAAACAACTGCAAGTAAATAGTCATCTGTACTTTGAGCAATCCAATGTTTGCTTTGAAGCTGCAGGTAGCCTTGACATTTTTTTGTGATGATTGAAATTCATGGTCTTAATTAGAACATCCAGCGCTTGGGGAAATCATTGTATGCTCGTGTAAACAACACCGTTGATGATCATAAATAGAAGTACAGCTGCAGAATATATTCTTATAGACAGAGAAACATGGATTATCGATTGTATCAAATACCTTCACTTATCAATGGATAAAACGTATTATTCTAGGAGGGTGTCCACAGAGAAGTTTGTATTTGTCTGAGAACCTCTGGTGTATGGTACCATGGAATGACTTGTAGGTAATACGCAGAAACTCTCGTGTTGTCCACTTGGTAACATAGCAACTTAGATTTTACAATCTACTGAAAACTGATAACAGGTAATTCAAACATATAATTATATGGTAATTAAGGAACCATTGTGCTTAATGGCAGAAGAATCCAATTTTTTATTATATATACTCCTTAGTCGGAACTTCTGCAACTCTTAGGCTGGGTACACATAGCAGATATTTTCGGCCGCCGACTGACCAATCCACGGCACTTCGATTGTGTCGAAAGTACACGATCGATCGTTGCGGTTTCCCTATGGGCCACTATTGCCGTGATCAAGGAAATTTGTCCCGGCCGAGCGCTCGGTCAGGACGAATAGTCCCTTGTGTGCACCCAGCCTTAAAATTATATCCAAGAGTAGGGGCCAAGTAAAGTAAGGATAGTGTTTCAGAAATGCTACTAAAGCCATGTGCTAGCTGGGAAGGCAAAGGCATTTTAGGAGTATAAATGCGGGCTAACAGTGGTGTAAGGAGATGGGGTTTGGTTTTTTTAGAGAACTGGGCTGACTTTTCTGTTGACAACAATGATGATGGTGCCTTTTGGTGGGAGAAGATGGCCAGGGGTTGGAGGAATTTTAAAGTAGGTATGGGGGGAGGGTACATTGGACTACAGAGCGGGTGATAGAGAAGTTAGGGATCAGGGGGCTAATAAGATAATGGGGGAGGAGGGTTAGAGGATGTAACGTCAAGTATGGAAGTAAATTAATGATACTCTAAAATGGTATATTTACAAATGCCAATTCTGGAAAAATTGGAAAACAGAACTAATAGCTTTAAAGGAAGGTATGATGTGATCGGTTATAGCAGAACATGGCTAAATAATTACATGATGGACAGATAGTATTGAAGTATACTTCTTATTTAGACATGACAAAGTTAATAAGAAAGGAGGGGGAGTCTGGATTATGTTAAAGAGCATGTCCAGCCTAAAAAAGTGACTTTAGATGGGTTATCACCCCCCCCTCCAAATCCCACTTTGCATTATCTATGTGTTTCAAGATTCCCCTGAGGCACTTTCCTGACCCGGCTCCTCGCCACCTGGGTGCCACCCCCTGCTCCTCTTCAAGCTTGTTTCAAGCAAAACAGAGCAGAGGGCTTCTGCGCTTGACAGTCATCTACTTCTGGTCATGGCTTTCAGGGGATGGGACATGATGTCAGGTTGCTCCCTTAATGACAGCCGCAAAACGAAGTGGAGCACTGTCGCCACAGAGCAGAGGGGGAGTGGGGAGGGACCAGGTCAGGTAGAACTTCAGGGGCATCTTTAAAAACATAGATAATGCGACAGTGGGGTTGGGGGGTGGTGGTTTACTTTTTTAGGCTGGACATGCCCTTTAACAAGAATTGAAGCCAAATTTAAAGATGTACTAGATGGGATAGACAATATGGCAGAAACATATGGGTAGAGCTATGTACGGAAGCAAGAAGGTGGGTAAATTAATTGTTGGGGTGTGTTATAAGCCACCAAATGCCGGGAGAGGTGGAAGGAATCTCCATATGCAGTTGGCCAAGGCTGCTGGTTTGGGGCACATTCTGGTTATGAGGATTTCAATCAAAAGGTATCAAGTTCTTAAAACTTCTTTTAGAGATTTTCTTTCACAGATGGTAAAAGTCCCTACTAGACAGAACGCGTTGTAGTATCTGGTGATATCAGCCAATCACAGAGCGGTGCGCAATGGAGAGTGCCGCGGGAATGAAGGGCTGTAAGTAGCGTTCTAAATCTTTTTTAAGGGCCATGACAGAAAAACCTTTTTGTGCTGGTGTGTGAATGGATGATATGGATGGATTCAGAGGGAGGGAGGGAGGGGGAAAGGGCTCCCCTATGCTTGCCATTGTCCTCTCAGAAACAAAGAAGAGGGAGGCAGAAATCTTTGGACAGGAGACAGCTCCTACTCTTCCCTTTCCTGACTTGAACAAGCACTGCACGAGGAACAGAGTTTATGGTAAGGGATAGTTTAAACTATACAGAGGGGCCAGTAGTTGGGTGTGAATTTTATTTTAGGGGTAACATGCCCTAATTTGTTTCCTGAAAGCATATGTCTTTGTACTTCTCCTTCCCTAATCCGTTAACAATCATTCTGTTGTGAATTTCATTAACATTTATTTGGTTTGCACAGGGCTGTTTCTAATCAATAAGATGTTGTAATGACTCTCTATGATCTAAACCAACTGTGACTAGACAAATCGATTGGCTCATGTCTGTTCCTTTGCCAAGGAGGAAACCTAAATTAGAGAAGTGGTCGTACAACCGACAAGGAAAGAATCCAAGGTTGGTATAGATAGTAGAAAGAACTGATCTGTTTTAGTGATGATCCGTTGTAGGTCATGTACATTATATACCTGAGACCTTGTACTATTAATATTTAAGGGCAACTGTAACAGAAAATGGAATTTGAAACCTGAAACCACAGTCCTGGTTGATCTCCTATATAAAGTTAAGCAGGATCTTCCAGATGGCCAAACAACCTATAATCAGGCCAAGTTTCCTTCCTCTCAAGCTCTCCAGCTCTTTTAATGTTTGCACACGCTCACAGCAGGCAGCTGAGGGGAATAGCTTTCAGTTAGGGCGTGATATATCTGTTACATCCATAAACTGGAAATAGGTAACGTTGGTCTTACACCTCTCCAGATTTCTATCTATTGAGGTTTGGGGGTGAGTTACCAATACACACATTTCATTTGAGAGGTGGATTCCTCTTTAAAGTTTATTTTATGAACTTATGAATTGTTCGCATGCCATTGCCAGCCTGATAGAAACTTTTCACAAATGTCACCCCCCCCCCCATGGAAACATATTGGGACCCATTTCAATCTTTGATCCGCCGCAATGTCTTCGGGCGTGGTGACACGAACCCCACTGAGGTCGCTGATGCCAGGCAGGCTCTCTACTTCAACCATCTACTGCGATGGCATCTGAGTTCCGTCGCGGAGTGCACCTCTTTATAGGTTTGCAGAAAACCCTAATCCATTTCTGATTGGTCAATTTTTTAATGCTTGGTTTATATGCTTACAATAACCAATCAGATTTCAAGAAAGTTTATGAAATCTGCGGCTGGCAACATTGGCTCCCTGAGGCCAGTGGTGCCAGCGGGCGCGGTGAGCATGCCGGCATCTGCGACCTCAGTGGGGTTGGTGTCGCCAGCCGAACATGTTGTGACGGATCAAGAACCGGCAACATCAAGACGCCGCCAACATCGGCCTCATTGAGTTCGCGGCACCCGCCGAGGGTACCCCGGCTGCGACAGGGGTCACTTCGGGGGTCAGCGGCATCAGTCGGGTGTCGCCGGGACTGGAAGAATGAAGACGCCACCCAAGGGCTCTTTTAAGAGCCCACACCGGGGTCGCAGTTCAGGCTGCGGACCCCGCAAAAGGCACTTATCAGTGCTGCAAGGCCATACAAGGCCGGGAGGGGTCGCGGTTCGAGCTGCGGGACCCCTAAGCCCCAATGGCTCTGTAGAGCCGCAAGGCACTTGTAAGAATGCTACAAAGGCCCTGGAAGGACCTTAAGGACCCCTTAAGCCCCAAAAGGTCCCTTCCCAGGGTACCCGCTCAGTGGGCCCTCCCTTTCCCTTCCCGCCGGCGCGGGGCAGGGGCTTGGAGGGGCTGCTGGGGAGGGGGTGCTGCAACCCCTTTCCTAGCCTCCTGCTCCATATGTTGCCGCGAGCGGGGATGGATGGGTTGGGAGGGGCTGCTGGAAGGGGCAGCGGGTGGTGGTCTCCGTCTCGCCATAGGGGGGCGCGGGTGTGCTTCCGCGCGCCGCCGCTGCCGGACTTCCAGGGGGATATCGGTTGGTTTCACCACCTTGAGGCGGCAAAGTAAACGCACGGTATTAGCCATGCGGGACTGTTATCATAGACGTGGTAAGTTAACACTTCATTAACTTTTCGCAGCCAGTTTCCGACCATTCATAAATCGCTCGAAAATTGCGGGAAAAACGGCCAGTGAAAAGAAAACAAACCATTATAATAGCCCCTATGTCACACATAAAGGACTCAAATACATCGGAAATGTCCGTAATGTACCTTAAGGAGAATAAATCTGAAAATTTGTACGAGATCCGGCATCTCAGGCCTTTATTTGGTTTTCTATTTACAACATCTCACTTGCTTCCTCTAACAACAATCACAGGAGCGGTGTCAGACAAACATCCACTTATTATGCTGGCAGGATTCAGTATCTGAAAAAGGGCCGACCACTATGGGACTTAGCAGCCGAACCCGCACGCTAATAAACGTCCTAATGGAAGATGGGAGATGGAAAGGAAAGCAAATCCCTCAATTTAAGACAAACATGAAGCAGGAATCTACTTCAGGTAGAAAAATGGATAAGATGAGCTGATGAATCTCGGTAATAAGCCTCTGAATGGCGGGCAGTGGTTGAATTTCATTATATTCATGTGGTGAGGAGAGAACTGAGGCTTTTAACATCCTTGCAACGTGCCAGATTCGTCTTCTAAATTTTTGCCTTTGAAACGTCAAACTCTGTAAACATATTTCCTTCATTTCACCTTCACAACTACAGTATGTTACTATGTATGTACCTTCGATATTCAACAAGGAAAAGTAAAGGCATGTCTACCTCCTGATATAATCCTACTTAACCCCCAACCCCTACTTACATCATTATAAAATATTAAATTTTTCGTGAGCATTCCCTCTTCCCAGTCCTTGCCTCTGTAAGCTCAAGAGCTTTTTCAGAGACTCGCAGGGCTGGGTGGACCAATGAAGATCAATCATTAGCCATGATTTTTTTTTCATATTTGTCAAATTTGGGGAATAACTTGTTATGAAATTTGTCTGTTGAAATTTGGGAATTCTGTCAGACCCGCAATTATTGGCCCTTAGGAAGAGGAACATTTTATTTTTCAGTATTGTTTCCAGGGTGGCGGTTCGCGGATCCGAACCCGGATCCGCCCGGCATTTATCCCGTTCGTGAACGCGGATTTTTCTGGATTTTCCGCCTTCCGAACTTCCGATTCCGGATTATATTAATTAGAGTTTTCACTATTTCGGGAATTTTCGAAAATACGAGAATCGTAATTTTCAAAATTTCGAAAATACAAGGATTTCTCTTATTTCCATAAATAGTTTATTCGAAATTTTGAAATTACGAGGATTACTCGTATTTTCGAAAAACTATTTGAAAATACTAGTTTTCTCTATTTTCGAAATCCCGAAAATTCGCGGATCCCGAGAGACCGGATTTTGAGAAGTTCGGACATCTCTAATTGTTACTAGCTTTAAGATTTTGGGAGCATCTTTCCTCTGTCCAAGCAGAATGGGCATGCTAGTGGTTAGCAATGGCGCTGGTATTATCACAGCTCACAGTGTAGCTGTAGAAAGAGCCACCCCTTATACTACTGAACGTTGGATAGACTGCAGAGGAATGAACCTGATGTCTTTTTAGAAGGGAACTTGTATAAAGTCTACAGTCCCTTAACTAAAATAAACATGGATGCTAAATTTGTTAAGGGGTTCTGGACAAAAGATATTGTCTAACTGAGATTTTGCAGTCAGAGGTCATGTTGGGTTATATAGATTTATTGTCATGGAGACCTTCAGATGTAAATTTATTAAGAACATTGGACAATTTCAGTAAATATATAAAAGTGAAATCCTTAAACAATGGACTGGGGGTGATTTATAATTCTCGGATGGTTGTTCCACCATTGACTCAGCGAGCGCAGATTTAAATGAAGTGATGGTGAATTCCTCTAGCAGGAATAACTAGATAATGTCTCTAATTAGGTCTCATGACCATAAACCAACGGGATACATGGAAAAGATCCAGAAAGAAAATACACATGTCTGCAATTGTTCTATTATTTACGGTGAGTTCTCATCATTCATTCGTTGGCTTTCAGACCTACACAAGAATAACCGGTGAGTTCCCATTAATTATCCATTTGTCTTTGTTGACAATTAAACTGTACTGTTCCTCCATGGGTTTTTTCCAATCTAGTTATATTGTTTTGCTGTTGGAAATAGATAAAGGTAAAAAAAGATGGAAAGTAAAATCAGTCACTTTGCAATATTTCATATAACAAAATCGATGGCCGTGATTTCAAATTAACATATTGATTATTCTGCAATGGCTAAGAAAAGGAAAAAAAAAAAACTATCTTATTATTATTATTATTATTATTATTATATTATTATTGTTGTGTTATTGTATATTATTGTTATGTTATTATTAATAATAAAGAAATATCTTAAACAAAAAAATAGAATAATTAAAAGGATAAAAACAAGTGCTATATGCTCGTTAATGTTTCAGCACCAATAAAAACAATAATGAATGGATAAGTATGACTCCAGTTGAAGGAAATTATAACTTCCCTTCCTCCAGGCATATTCAACACAAAGGATGGCACAAGCTTCCTACCCAGTGCGTATTATGAGAAGACTTTCCCTTCCTGACTAAGTGGGCCTACTTAGGATTGGACTGCCAGATGAACAATACCCTGTTCCCTGAGATATCTCCAGTTTATTTTGAAAATGTACAGGAGACAATCCTCTGAGGTGTTTATAGGGACGGTGATATTACTCTTGGGACATTAGATGGGGCGGGTGGCATTAATCTAGGTAAAGTTTTTGTGTTAAACTTTAAATTAGATGTTCTATATTTTTTTAAAAAAACATATTTAATATGTTAACTTAATGCTTAGGATGTCAGAACAAAACAATTCTTAGTGGTAAGTCATGGTAATGTAATTCCCCTTCAAACGGAACATGACTTTCCCAACAATATAATACTTCTGAAGCCACATACTTTTTTCTCCAAAAGACCCACTTTTCTACTAATCCACCCTACGTCGTATTAATAACACTACGGAAGGGTTTAATTCTGCTAGGACTAAGACTAAAACATGTGGGTCCTAGTCTTTGTTTTGTTCAGAAATACTTTGGCTGTAGAAGGAATTAAATGGGAAAGTAAAGATGGAGACAATGTTCTTAAACTAGTAGATTGCAGTTTTATACTAGTTAATATCTATGTTCTGAGGCACAAGCTAACCCTTATCGGGGTGGCGGAGGGAGCGAGCGGGAATAACTTAGACCGGGTGATGCATGGCAACCCAAGGCTCACGAGCTAAGAAGGGTCCTTATAGCCCAAGGAGGCAAAGTGGATCGTTGGTTGTTAAAGTCCTGAGGAAGAAACTAAATAACTGTAACACTGTAAGAGCCTCCCCTCTGCCACAGGTTGAGAGCCGACTGGATGCCAATTATTGCAGCTAGGAATTTTGGAAAGTAACATGTAGTGAAATGTATGCAGGCTTCTAACAAACATGTTCCATATGATGAACTGTTTATGGCTCACCTTGTAATGGTCTTGGGGGAGGAGATTTGTAGCCTTTTGAACATGCAATTTTACATTTGGGGGATTAAGAGCACAGGAAAACTTTACAGACTTGTGCCAGACATATGTCTATGCTCGGACGTATCTTCGAGACCTATTTATAGGCTTATATATTAACTGGGGATGCCCAGGATGCTTTCTATTTAGGGGGTTAGTGGGATTGAAGGTGTTACTGCATAATTGTTTTTTGGCTATTAGATGCCCCCCTTTTTCCCCTATGTTGTAGTTACACGAGGAACTTAACAGGTTACAAAGTTCTCAGTGAGAAATACAAATATCAGATTTATTCAAAGGGTGCAAAAAATTGCTATTGCTGTTTGTCTCAACTAATCAGATGTTACCTAATATTGGTCTATTAGGGTAGAAAACAAGTACAAAACATCTGATGGTTGCTGATAAGGACAAGGGCAACCGTTATTGAATAAGTCCCTTTCTCTTCTTGCAGGTGAAATATTACAGAAACTCTCTAGTTCTCTACCATTTTATTCCAATCACTAAGAAACATTATTTACTGAAGAGGACTAGAGATCAATATTAAATCAGAAATTCTCTATTTTCATATCTCTTCCCAAACTCGAGCTAGAACTAAAGGACAACAAAATGACATAACTTGGACAAAGTCTACCAAAATCCCATGGGTTTTCACTACATGCGTTGAATTACCCATCGATGCTTTGAGTCTCTCCTGAATCTAGCTAGATGAAATATTCAAAGGATAGATCAAATTTCATAAAAATGTGTTTTCTACTGACCTACAGGGGTTACTGGGTTTAGTTGTCCTGTGACAGGTAGAGATGGTCCGAACTTCGCAAAAATCCGGTCCGCTCCAGGATCCGAATTTTCAAAAAAACATTCGAAAATCGAAAATCCGTGTGAGAGGACCCATTAAATGAAAATAGTGAGAAATCCTCGTAATTTAGAAAATTTTCGAAACTATGTATTTCAGAAACATTCGCCGTTCGCGAAACGGGGATAAAAATCCGCGGCCAAAGATCGGGGTTCAATCCGTAACAACGGCCCCTCCTAGTGAGGGCTCACCTAAATTGCCATGTTCAACTTTGGTCGACACAGCTTGGTGGAGACTTAACCCTTCAGCAAGCGGCGGCCGTCCCGCCGAGCCAGCCAGGGGCAGTAAATGTTATTTACACGGGGCAACTGCACCCGCTCACGGGCGCCACGACCACCCTCGGATCCGAGAACGGCAGGGATCCCACGCGCCGGAGAACACAATGTTAATCTAGTTGGGTTAGACCAGCGATCTATTGTTTTAATTGTTTCCCCCCCTACGGAGTCTTTCCAGTCATTTCTCCATGAACATCGCTGACGGTGTGGGCGGAACTCTCACGGCTCACGACCGAATGCACCGCGCGACGGGCTCGAGCTACCGCCGGTGCACGTCAGTGGCCCTTGAGCCTCGTGTTGGGACCTGCGTCCGCCTCGAGGAGCCCAGCACACTCCTCTGGTGGTCCCACCCCAGCGTACCAGGTCGTGATGGGGACACCCCATGGCCCCGCCTACGCGGGCTGCAGCTGCCGCCAGTGTTTAATTACTCCCTAAAGTTATTGCTCACAGCCATTTTTTTTATTTATACTGATCTTTTTTAAGCTCGGCCGGCGTAGCTGGAAAGCGGAAAGCTCATTTGCTAATACAGGTACCCCCCCTTCCATCCCTTTTCCTTTTCCTCTTTCCCCCCCAGACCCCCCACCTCTTTGTACGGGTGAGCTGATCCATGGAAAGCCCCTTTCTAGGGTGCTTGAGTCCCTATAAAGTCACACCACGCCCGGGGCACATGCACAATTTATTTCATATTAATGATAATAATAAGGAACGAGGACTGGTTTAAGAGAGGTGTTCAAGGAGGGTAATTTGTGTGAAAATAAAAGAAATCAAGCCTGAATAGAGGTGGGAGGGTTCGAACACCCCACAGTATGCCATGTACACATGCTGTTTGGACACCTTACATTGGACCAGTTTACAATCAAATCCCTAGCCTCATTGCATCCACACTTGCATTCAGAAGGTCCTAAAACACCTGGCTGTTATCTGCTAATTGGTATTTACAGTGGTACATAATTGCCAACAGGTCTTGTACAAGTCATTTCTTAATTGAGAAAGACAGTTTGGATGACTAGCGAGACGTCTTCAAGAAAAAAAAGCTTTAATGCCAGTTGATCTAACTGATACAACATATATACATGACCGGATAAAAAGAACATTCACATGCATAATGGTAAAATAATAAAAAATGTCAAATAGTTGCGACTGAGATGCTGTGACATCAAACAGCAAGCCATGGCTTGAGCATGCCCATTTGTATTCGATCGCATGGGGACCGGCATCATCAGATTCAACATTTAGCACCAGCTCAAATCCCAAAAAATGTTTGCTTTAGCACCAGATAGGATTGGAGGTGGGTTTATGAAAGCATTGTAATGCCATGCCTGACAAAGATAGGAAAAGAGAATTTACAAGAAGCCTAAAACTTTGGATTGACAACAGGTAGAGACATCCTTAATA